>OZ022422.1:17709353-18008896 GCA_963989365.1 Rhimphoctona megacephalus | reverse complement strand
GTTATAAGTGTGGTTTATTTCGTGCATTGGGTTCCTCCTCGACTTCTCCGATTTGCTATAAATTCTTTCCAGAGCGCGCTCTACCTTTCCTCTTCTCGTTTAAAGAATCGACCGTTCGCCACCGGGTGCCCGAACCGCAGCCCCTAGTCGGGTCAATTTTTTTTGTACCTTTTTCCATTTTTGTGTTTTTAGCACCAGGTGACATTTACTCTTATTAGAGAGAAAAAAATTCGGACGACGCGGTTATCGATAAAAACAGCAAATTATAATTAATAAATTAATTAATAAAATTGTGCGTATGTTGTCACAAATGACGACTAGCCTGACGCGGATTCGAGCGAAAAAAAGATAACTCCAGTGACATGGATTTTCTTCTTGGGTTTTTGCTCAGGCTACGAGTTTGAAATGAATAAAGAAAGTGTGAAAGTCGATTGAATGATTAAGGCATACGCGTCATTTAACGTTATCGATGCGACACTTCGTAGGAAAATATTGAAGTTCATGCAAGGGCAAAAAAAAGATGAACTTTGGTAAATTGGACTAGATGAAAGATCGGCAATTTTGTTTTGCATTGATTTCGAGAAGTTTCGGACAGTTTGCCATTTGCTTTCGAAACTCCGCAGCATCGACGAAAAATAAAAAAACTGCACGTTCGACCGCAAAGCTTGCTACAAGGGAGCGGGTAAAGAAAAGGAAAAAAAAAAAAATGAAATAACGAAAATCATCTCGGCACGTGCCGAGTTAGCGCGATTACAAACACGCTTCATGGAAATTGAGCCAACGGGTTTTATCAACATCTCGAATCGTTGGTAGACAAACGAACTGCATCACTAATACACTGAGAAACAAAATTATGTTGACCGAAACAAATATCGTTTCTCTCAACCAAAATATTTAATTCGATGCGGGCAACAAAATATTTTTGAGATAAGACCAAATAATTTGTGAACGCTGAAACCAAGTTATTGGCCGAACCAACAAAACTTTGGTGCAGCCAAACAAATTAATATTAATGCAACAAAGTATCATCCAAATAAACTAATTCATTTATTCGTTCTAACGATTACCGTTTAGTCAATTTGGTAATTGAGATTCAGACAAATATTTTATTAAATCAACTAAAAAGTATGCGTAAGGAAATAAATGGTACCAATTGTTCGAACAAAATCATTTGACTCCGGTGATTTAGTTGATTCATCTACAAGAAAATTGCATGATTTAATTGAATAAACTAAATCATCTGCCATTCAACAAAAAAATTGTTGGATCCACCAATTTTTCGTCCAACAAAATGGAATTAGTTCGATGAACAATTTTTTTTCTCAGTGTATCAACGATTGGGCTTGTGTGGTACTAGAATCTCATAAATTTTATGGATGAATGAATGACATTCATTAATTATCACGATGGTAATACTTTTTACAGAAAAAGAAATTTAGAATTGGTAATATAAATCGTAAAATGATTCTCGCAAAAAAAAAAACAAAAATCGTTAGAAATAAATTGAAAGGGAATAATAATTTGTTTCTGTTACTTTATCGACGGCTCTCTGGAGAATCTGACATTTGTCAGTCTTGCCAGAGCTCATGTCCGTGGCGGTAATCAGCTCCTCGATCTCATCGATGAACGTGTTCTCCAGGGTCCGTCGTCGTTTCTCGTTAAGGCACTTATTACTGGAACTCGTGAAAATAAGTTATCATTATTAATCGAATTACGTTGTTCTGGTGTCAACAACGAAGGATAATAATATTATCTTTTTGGATACAGTTATATCGTTTTTTTCGCGGCCTCTTTTAGTGCTAAGACTGTCTGCAGAAGAGAAATAAAAAATAAGCCTGAGAGGAAAAGCGTTTCTCTTTGGTATTTTGAGTACGGTTATGTTATCAAAAATTGACAATCATATGAAAATAAAAAATGTCTTTTTTCAATCGAATTTTAAGGCGAATTGATAAATTATATAATTTTCATTCCCATAAAGGCACTAATGATGCGATATTTTGCAACTTACATCTGCGACTGCGGCTTTGCATCCGATTTTTTCCTCTTCTTGGTGTTGTTGCCGGTAATTGCACTCATTTTGACCCACAACGGGTCTTGTAGGTCACCCGGGCCAGGCCTGTAACGATCAAATAAACGAGAAACACTTTAGTCAAATCGCCACTTCAATTAGCTCGAATACGACGACGACGACGAACGACGAATATCGTTTCGATTTTTTTTTCTGCTCTACTTGTAAATATATATATATGTATATAATATATTTGGTCCTGTGAAGGCTATACGACAATCAAACCAGATCCAATATGCTAATTTCATCGTTTATATCAAAGAAGAGGGTGCCACGTGGAGGCGCAGAAAAGAAATGAAGTTTATTTGTTCTTCGGACGAAGCTCTTCGGTTTTTCTGGTAAAAAAAAATCCTTTTCATCCAGTTGAACGGCTTTTCTTTGATTAACGGTAAAGAATCGTAACATGCTCAATTGTAAGTTCTGAATAAATAAATAAATATGTTTAAAAAAAGGAAGTTATGAAATAAACAAGAATATACACTATACGTATAAATGAGATAAAATGAGGGAGGTTTTGACTGCAGCGCTTGCACATTCTTCATGCCTATCGTCATTCAGTCATATACCGAATGGTGTAGTGATAAAGAGAGAGACATGTATGTACATACAGGCACGTGTATACATGTGTAAGTATGTATATAGGAAACGTAAGACTATAATATTAGCACTCATACGAATTTCGTGAAAATTGCTGGTTAAAGAAACGAGCTCGTGACGAGTCTGAAATCCACCAAAAGAAGCGAGTAATGACCTTACGAAAAAGAAGAATTGAATGGCTTTTGGTCAAGTTCAACGAACCCTCATGAAATTGTTACGAAATCACTTTCGTAGCCAATGTCCAGAGTTTTTTTTTTTCTCCGTTCTTTTATTCTCCCCAGTTTCGTGTTTCAGTATCGAGCTCGACAAACGTTGCATCGAATGTTCGAACACGTCAATTCTACCAAGTTTAATGATTCGAGGAAAAATCACCAAAAACGATAATAGGTCGGGAAAAAAATGCAAATTTATAAGTAAAATCTCACGTAGTTATTTTTATATTTATTATAATAATTAGTTCTGTTATTTTTTTATTACACAATTACAGAAAATGCATCGGTTTTTAGTAGCTTTGAAATAATAGTCGGTCTGAGTATAATCAACGAAATAATATTTATATACAAATAAATTTTGATAATTATCGAGATTCTCTTTTAGCTCACCAACAAAGTAATGAAGTTTTCGAAAAACAATGTTTTTTTCCATTTCAAGTGTCCTATACATCGAGGTGATATACTTTGCATACTATTTTTTTATGAAAAATATCATTTCGTCATATCGATTGACGTTCGGACTAAAAAGTAATCGTTGACGATTTTGAAAATGTTACAAAAATTAAATAAATATGAGAATAACCGGAGAATGTTGCAGGGACACTATTTTGCGATAAAATTAAGTGTGAACGATGTGGCACGTGATATATTATTTTTTTCCTTTTTTTCGCTACAAACTCTGGGATGCAGGAGCGAACAACCCCCTGGTGGATAAAAGCCTTCAATGTTCCAGCTACTTTGGCACGTGAAGAGACGTCCAACCGACCCTGACGAGGTTGACAATTTTTTTTTCTCTCTCACGGTTCATTATCGTTCGTACACGACCGCAGTTTTTATTCAAAGAGTTAAACAACGTTACCTTTTATCGAAAGTGCATTCGAGCACGCTCGTTAATCCTATCGCATTAAAATTCATTGATTATCATCGACTTTATTCTGAACGGACGAGAATAAAGCACGTACCTAATTCTTTATTAGAAAATGATAAAGTGCTCGTTGCTACAACTCCTCGTGCATTATTATCATTTTTTTCAAACCCACTTCACATCTCGTTTAATACTTATATCGTTATTTCATCAATTTGAAGATAAAAGTCCAATTTTATGGTGAAATTTTTATCGAAATAGACTGTATTTTCCATTTTTTAAAAATCCATTTCCAATTAACTAATTCTAAAATAATCGACGATAAGAATTCAGATATCACATTATTTTGTATTTTTAATTCTTTCGTCTCAATTATCAAGATGACAATAGTTTGGAGAATAATTTTCTTAAATTTGAATCAAGTTTAAACGTCTATAAAAATTTGAAGAAAAATAACAATAACAAACAATTCTTGGTCGAATAAAATCAGAAAAAAATTACGCGAGGCTAAATTTGCATGGTTTTTTAACGAGCAAAAAATTCTTTTTTCACAATTCTTCAATTACATAAGAACGTGGAAATGTGAATTATAATAAAATCATTTACAAATGACTCAAAACATCATTTTTTTCACTGATTGTTAACTGTTTCGGTTTTTCTTATGAGCGAGGTCAGAAACGAGCGAGAGTTTCGTCAGATTTTGTTGGCACGTGGCGTTCAATTCGCACGTGTCTTCCCTTTCGATCAGGAGGGCATCAGAGTCGGAACAGAGACTGGCGCATGAAGCTGCCGCACGCTCGCTCTATCCCTCAGCTGTGCTTTCCTCTTCTTCTTTCTCTATATATAAAACGACTGAAAGCAAGAAAGAGTCGTGGCGCCAAGATTTCAATCTTTCTCTCTTCTCCTTTTTCTCTTTCCCTTTCGCCGGCTTATTTTTTCTTCCTTCTTACCTCCTCACAATTTTCTCGCGATTTTATATCTTTTACAAGTAAATATTCTCCACTTATTTAGTTGAAGAAGTACCATCGAATCAGTGCTCACATATGCAAGAAATTCTCAACATTAAATCTTTTATTTATTTTATTTATGCGTGTATATGTATACATACGTATTAAGGATTCTGTGCTTCGAATCACCCACTTTAAGGTAAAATAGCTGATGCAGACTAGTCAAATGAGTGCTAAATTTTCAAAATACGTTTATGCAAAGTTTAATGCATTAATTACACGAATTGACGGTTTATTTGTATTACAGCGTGTCTTATTAACTTAAAAAAATATTAATAACAATAGATTTGCAAAACCTTCAACTGATAAATGAAAAATTCACAATTTCATATTTTCATCGAGATTTTTCAAAGAATAATCCACATTTTTCAACCGATTTTAATGCATCACGTCTTATTTTGTTCCTCAAGAGATCCTCTACGAATTCACCGCGTGGATTTTTTTTGAGTTTCATCGTTTTACTGTTGCAGCCAATTGTTTAATTGGTTAAAAAAAAAGTTCATAAAGCAATTGCTGTAATTTTCATATTAACTAGTTTAGAATAAAAAATACACGGTGAATTCGTAGAGGATCTCGTGAGACACAAAATAAGACTTGGTGCATTAAAATCGGTTAAAAAATACGGATTATTCTTTAAAAAATCTCGATGAAAATATGACATCGTGGAATTTTGCAGTTATCAGTTGATATTTTCGCAAATCCATCGTTATTAATTTTTTTTTAGGTTAATAAGATAAGCTGCAATACACATGAATCTTCAATTAATTTAATTAGTGCATTGAAGTTTGTATAAATGTATTTTGAAAATTTAGCACTCATTTGACTAGTACGAAGCAGCCATATTACCTTTTAAATAATTGTAAGGGCGCACTGAGAAAAGAAATTTGTTGATTCAACAAAATTTTTGTTGAATCAACAAATTGTGACGATCAAAATGAAATTCGTTAACTCAATAAAAATTTGGTTAAATCAACCACTTAATTTGCTGGCTAAAATAACTATTGCTCATTACGACGAAAATATTGTTGAATCAACCAAATTTTCTGTTTAATTAACAAATCTCATTTTGTTCGCCACAATTTGTTGATTCAACAAAAAATTTGTTGAAACAACAAATTTCTTTTCTCAGTGCGCTCTCTTCTTACCTCTTGCGAAATAATCGAAAACCAATGTGGTAAAAAGAATAATCATAAAAATAGCCATAATTGGTGACGAGAACGCGGTAAATCTACACGGCAGAAATAAGCATGAGTGAACAAGCCTTCATTGAATTATAAAACAAACAAAAAGATCCCCGAGTCTGGTGGAGCTGTTATTCATCGTTTATCAACGTTTCTAATACTAAAAATTTATATATCGGGTGTCCTAAGGTGATCATGGGGGTTATTTGTTTAAATTTTCTTTTAAATACCCATACTCATTTTTTCTGCGATTTTTAGTACGTTATAAAATTGAAAACGAAAATTCTAGAATCAAAGATGATTTAGAAATGTATCATAATCTTGGAAAAAGTACGTTTGCCGATGGCAAATTTTATTTGCATTTTTTGTCCAACAATTTTTCCCTTGTACAGCATTGAGTGAAAAAAGGAAAAAAAAAACAAAACAAAACAAAACAAAACAAATCTTCAATAAGAACGGCAAAAATTATGGACCAGAACATTTTATGTAAATTTATTGATTCGAAGAATGAAATAAAACGTTGGATTATTCTGAGAATTGAGACAAAGTGGAGGATAGCGCTACTATTCATTTTTGACGAGAAAATGAAACTTCCTGGAACAAAAATACTTAAGAAAACAAAACTTTAAGAGAAAAAGAATTGTAATTCTTTGATAAGGACTCGAAAAATTGCGAAACAGAATTTACAATGCGAAAAGTTATTAAAACAGAATAAACAAAAATTGAAATTTCTCAAAAATTAATAAATATTAAGATTATTAATTCAGAATAAAAATAAAATCCAAATACACTGTATTTAGTTATAAATATATATGCACAATTATAGATTCATGGTATATTTGTATTACGATGTGATCGTGGTTGCATTTGGAGGAATATACACAAAAGCGAGTGAACAGATGGGCGTGTAACGTCGAGGTTATATGTATATTGGAAATACATGTAGCTCGCAACCGACGCCGATATTATAGGATTAGAACGAAAAATCTCCCTCGGCCTTTAGCGTTGTTTAGAATAAAAGGCCTTGTCGGTTGGACAAGGACTGGCTTTTTCTCCTCGAGAGACGTTTTGTAAAGCGATCACGTTCTAGCCCATGCCCCCACGGGTGTCTCGTAACCCGAGACAATAGGTGCACACACACACTCGATTCCGCAAGTCTCTACAATCGCTTCAACGCTCATGAATTACTACTTTTTTTTTCTATAATATTGCGAACCGAAAATTTGTTTCTAATATCATTTTTTTTGGAGAGTCATCATTATTTTACAGGATTCACCGTGATTTTGGGATAAAAATAATTTTTTTTCGACAAGTTTCTCGATGCCACGAAGGTGTTGTAAACGGAGTTGAACTATACCCAACCAAACTTAATTCAGTGTTTTTTTTTTTTTAATTCAAAACACTGACCATAATTGAGCCACATTTAATTCCAATTAAACGAGAATATTATACTTAAGGTAGATCGGTAAATTTAAGCCATCCAAGATGAAGGGCTGTCAATTTTTGTAGTTACACATAAATACGGGATGAATTGATATTTGCAACTTGAACGTTATTCACCATCCAGTTTGGTAGTAATTAATTCGTAAACATCGACTGTTTCCAGACACTTATCCCTACGAGCATAGAAAAATGGTTTGCACGTCAAGACTTATTGAATTTTTACTTTCGGTATTTCCAAGATTTCGTACTAAAAAATTTATCACTGTATTCCGCAAATATTCCTGAATATAAAAGGTGCTTGGGTTTTTGGACATTACCGTTAAAAATCGACTGAAAAATAAAAAAGTATTTGTTGTAAAATGATTGAAATTTGTACAGGAATGACACGGGAAAGAGCGCGAGAGCGCTTATCAACTCTGTATTCGGCGTCTGCTAGCACATGCCTTCAGACGTGACAGCTTGCCAATTTGACTCTGTTTTTCTTTCCTGTTCTTGAATTTTTTTACCGTATTTAATAAATATCGATAGAATTAATGGTGAAAGGAAAACAGGCAAAATCTCTGCCGTTGCGTAATTCCTTTGTGTAAATGCACTGAATAGGTTATAAACAAAACTGACAGTTTCGGCAGACGACAGTAACGGCCACGACATCTTTTGCAATCCACTACGCTCGTCAAATTTCAATTATTAAACATTTTTTGAACAATAAAATCATATTAAAATATCCATTCTTCGCTGTTTATATTTCGAAAATAATAAGATTATAAATTCAAAGTCAAACTTTGCAAACTTTGGTCTATAATAGATACTGCAAAGATCACGTAGCCGTCACCGATCTACTTTAACGGGGTCATCCCATGTGAGAGCAATTTTTTTTTCGTTTTTTTGGGAATTTTTTTTGATGAACCATTAAAACACAATATCTTTGAATTTTTACCACACATTTGTTAACATTTTTAGAGTCCCTCAGAATTTTATCAAACAAAAATAACGAGTTGAATCGACTTTACACCGTTCGGAAGACACTCATGTGTTGGTTGACGGCTGCCATGATTCCGGAGGTTTTGCTAATCTGAACTCAAAAAATCAAACGGCATTTTAATTTGTAGACCTGGGACTATCGCTGGAACTAGAGTAAAGTAAAAATATCGAAAATTGAATTTTTGGCACGGTTTTAAAAGTCGAAAAAAAAACGACGAAACTTGGAACTTAACATTCAAAACCATACCAAAAATTCAATTTTCGATATTTTTACTTTATTCTAGTTCCGGCGATAGTCTCAGGTCTACAAATTAAAATGCCGTTTGATTTTCTTATTTCAGATAAGCAAAACCTCCGGAATCATGGCAGCCGTCAACCAACACATGAGTGTCTTCCAAACGGTGTAAAGTTGATTCAGCTCGTTATTTTTGTTTGATAAAATTCTGAGGGACTGTAAAAATGTTAATCAATGTGTGGTAAAAATTCAAAGATAGTGCGTTTTAATGGTTCATCAAAAAAAAATTCCCAAAAAAAGCGAAAAAAAAATAGCCGTTACATAGGATGACCCCGTTAGCCCTAGTTACACACTATAACTTTTAGTACCTTACTTAGACACAATCGGTCTATCGGAACGACGACTTTTATTGCTCTGTAACATTGTAACAAACGCGTCTATTTAGGTTTAATTATAATGAAATTGAAACGCTTCTCCGACCAATTCGGAGAAGCGATCAGTAAAGCCAAAAAGTCGTTTGATAAAAAGTTATAACGTTTATGAAAAGGCGTGTAGTGAAAAAAAGGTGAAAATGTAGTGTTGTTGTCGGTCCATTGGACCCCGTAGTGTGTAGCTAGGGTTAAAGTTTGAAAGTAACGGAAAATCGCCCAATCTTGAGTATGATATTCGGTCCGTCCTCTAGATCCGAAACGCTTTTTTCCGAGTGATCGAAACTCTGAAATTAATTAGCTTATTTTTTTTTTAATTCCCTACTACAAAATAAACGCGAAAGGAGGCTGATGATGAAAAAAAAACTCTGCGACATAAAAAAGGGAGATTAAAGTACCTTGCATCACGAAGGACAGTCTTGTAAAAATTCGCAGACGATCGTCACTCCATAAAGACGATGAAAAAACAAAAAAAAAATCACGATAATCCTTTTCTCTTGGAAGAGCCACAAAGCCTCGATATTATCAATTTACTCTCTCGTCCACTTCGTCACAGAACACTCAAAAACACTATAACGAAAAACGAATAAAAGGAAACAATTTGACAGCAGAAAAACGCCAGGGTAAGATTCACTCTGAAAAAAATGTTCGATTTTACAGCATTTGGCGAGTAATTTGCGGCCTCACGCTCGCTTGACGAAACAAAAAAAAATATCTTTCTCTCTTTTTCTTCATCCTACGATTAAGTTCTTGTACAGACAGATATATTTGTGATGGTCGATAAAAATGACGATAAGTTCATCTTTGATGATTCATTTATATATACATGTAGGTATATGTTCGAAAGCTTCTGTACTGCCTTGAATGAAAAAACAGGAATTACGAGGATATGCCGCAGAGAGAAAAAAGAGAAAGAGAGAAAGAAAAGAGTCCTCGTGCGCGATGACGACACAGGAAACCGACGCGGTTGTTTCTGCGACGATTCCGGATGGAAATACACGGTTGCTCAGAAATATTTCGTGGTATTATTGCCGCTACTATTATTAATATTTGATTTAGTAATTAATTCTATTCTATAACAGTCGAAAACTGTTTTTATGAAAAATAGATCAATTCAAATTACGTATTTTCGTCCATTTTCATCAACATCATTAATTATAAATCCTTGTCCAATAAAATCCTCTCTATTTTCATTTTCGTGAATTTTAAACAAACGATCGCACTAGAATGAATCTTCCATCATCACTTTTGTTATAAGGTAAAATTTGCAATATCACTGGAGTGGATTGCCTTGGTGATTGCACAGTCATTATCTTTATTTATTTGTTCATTTATACAATTATCATTTTAGTTATTATTATTATTTCATATTTTGAGAATAACGATCAAAACACTATGACGATAAGCTTCATTATCAGTGATATCGTGAAGAATCAGAGGAAAATGGCACGATAGTGGCAATTAGAAGTCACCTCAAAAGAATGATTTTTAACTACTAAAAAAAAAAAATAAATAATCACTCGGACGTTCGAATCACTTTCATCGCGTTTTCGTTGTAATTTTCGATGTTTTGCGCAAAGACTAGGTTATTCACGTATTGGCAGAATATAAAGAAAGAAGGAGGCGAAACTTGACAGAGATTGCGTCGATTTCAATGAAAAGAGAGAGAGAAACAGCGAAAGAGAGAGAGGGAGAGGGGGAGAGAGAGAGAGAGAGAGAGAGAGAGAGAGAGAGAGAGAGAGAGAGGGAGGGAGAGAGAGGGAGGGAGGGAGAGAGAGAGAGATAGAGGGGGAAGGTAAAGACGTTTGACAAAAGCCCGATGGTTTAATAGACTATTCGAAATAAAGAAGCGTGTTGTCAGTCCCGCGCTCGCAGATCTTTCTCGCTCGAAGATTGTCTTTCTATCTCTTTCTCTCTCACTCGATCGCTCGTGCGCGCGGACATCGTACGAGGTGGAGGGAGAGAGAGAGAGAGCAAGAGAGAGAAGTATTGGTCGCTCGAATCGTTCCGTATGATGCGGGACCTGTACAGAGAGAGACGAGTGCCGTGTGCGCTAGCCGAGCTGCTCTTCTACACCGTGTGCTGCTCGCGCCCGTGTATAATATAGGTCAGTGGGCCAGGGCGATCATGGCAACGCGGACATGCGCGCCATCGGGCGGACTAACACACTACGCTTCTCTCTCTCTCTCTCTCTCTCTCTCTCTCTCTCTCTCTCTCTCTCCCGCTCTCTGTTTGTTTTGAAATATTTTGTTGTTATTTTTATTTGAAAAACTCGTTTCAAGACGTTTTTTTTTTCATAAAAAACATATATTTGGTTTATTGTATTAATTTATTTTTCATTTTATATTATTCTTCTGTCATTTCAATTTTTATCTCGCTACAGTATTTTGTATACTTAGTTGTAAATGCGATGCTCGTTATTGTTCTCATTGCGTTATTTGCTTTACGAACATTTCCTTGGCATAAATAAATTTTCAATCAATCGATCAATTAATCTCTCCCTCTCTCATACACACATACGCACACTTTCGGTTTAACTTTCTTAGTTTATTGTGTATTTTATTGTACCTGAACATGTTTGTTTTGTTTCGATCACTATTACCATTCGTTTATCATTTTATTTTGCCACGAATTCTTCTCTGTAATATGCTCAGTTTTTCCCAAAAGCTCACCATTAATAAACATAATACTTGTCCCTCTTTATCGAACTACCTTGCATTGGAATCCACGTCTCCACTCTCTCATAAGTTTTAAGGAAGTTGAATGCAAAATTCATAATATTGACTTTTAAACTTAATTCTCGCTGTTTTATATGAGATGGGGTAATTGGTATTAATTTCATATAAGTAATACTAGAACTATACTGTGTTGAAGTATAGGACATAACCTGCAATATTCAGTATTCGAGAGTGAATTCACTTGTACACACTACTTTTTTTATAATATTGAAAATGTCAAGTTTTGAACCAACGAAACAGCATATGCGAGAATCTTTGCTTTTTTGCTTTAATTTAAGAAAAAGTGCTGCTGAAAGTCATCCTTTGCTTCAAGAAGCTTGTGGTGAACATGCTCTATCTGAGACAACGTGCAGAGATTGGTTTAGACGATTCAAAAGTCGCGATTTTGACCTTAAAGACAAAGAACGTCCAGGACAGCTGAAAAAATTTGAAGATGAAGAATTGGAGGCTTTACTCAATGAAGATCGATGTCAGACCCTTAAAAAATTGTCTGATACATGAAACGTTACTGAAATGGCTGTTAGCAAACGTTTACATAATCTTGGACTGGTTCAAAAAGCGGGAAATTGGTTACCATATCAATTAAACAAGAGACAACTCAAAAAGCGAAAAACGATTTGTGAATTACAGCTTGAACGATGCGAAAGGAAGGCATTTTTACATCGAATCGTGACTGGCGATGAAAAATGGGTTTATTATAAAAATCCCAAATGAAAAAAAGCATGAGTATCGCCAGGTGAACCAGGTCTATCAATGCCAAAGCACAGTATTCATGCTCAAAAGGTGATGCTGCGTGTTTGGTAGGATCAAGAAGGTATGGTGTACCACGAAGGTATGGTGAAACCGGGTGAAACAATCACAGCTGTTCGCCATAAACAACAATTAATGAAACTAAATCAGGAATTGAGAAAAAAAGCGGCCTGAATACGTCAAACGCCATAACAAACTAATTTTGCTCCATGATAATGCTCGGCCACATGTAGCAGAAACCGTAAAAAAGTATATAAAGGACATGAACTGGCAAGTCTAACCTCACCCGTCGTATTAACCGGACATAGCACCGTCTGATTATCATTTGTTTCGAGCGATTCAGAATGATTTTTTCATCACAGCATTTTTCATCGCAGTCTTTTGAAGATATTAAAAAATGGATCGATGAATGGGTCGCCTCAAAAAGCAACGACTTTTATTGAAGTGGAATCGATTTGTTGCGTGAAAGATGGGAAAGGGTCGTAGCTTCTGAACGACGATACTACTTCGAATAAAATAAAATGTGCCGTAAACTATAAATATATTTTTTTATTTAATTGAAAAACGGCGGAAATTAAATTTAAAACCCAATATCGTAGAATTACTGGTTACATTTAACCTCCAGGCGGCCGGTATTTACGAATGTGCCCAAGTCACACTTTGAAAATTTTTTCCCTAGAAAAATTTCCAAACGGACTAGTAATATGGCTCGACCTTGAGGTGATGCCGATCGGCATCATCCCGGCCGCCTAGAGGTTAAATGAGCTCTACTACGCCGTTTGATAATAAATCGAATTTAGAGATATGAAATTCCACACGGCGCTTATGGGAGAATCTGATGAAATACTTCACAAAATATACATCAACAGATTCGGTAGAATTTCGGGACAACTAGATTTGAAGCTATATCCCAGGGGGAGCGGCCGAGTCATATTTTCTCCTAATAAAATGTTTTGCGTCGGTGGAATAAAAATTCGATGACATTTCGGCAAATTGCAAAATCTAAAAGTCGTATGGCAGCTCGGAAAGCGAATTCTTAGCTAATTGATCGATGCCCTTTTGATTGATTTTTACATTTCACTGAAAAACGGGGTCGATAGAAATCCTTAAAAAGTGGCTACACGATATTTGACATTCTTTAAATGTGATACAATTTTTAAATACTTTTTCACCACGTATTTATTTTTCGAGTAATTCTCAAAAATTGTAAATTTCACAAAAATCACTCGAGTAGAGGGGATGGTTAGCATTCGGTTGAACTGAACTGGCAATGCTGTCTACGCCACCCGTTGTACGTGCGAGGTAACCGCTATTTTTCCATCTCTCCTTCACCGTTCACACTCCAGTTGGATATTATTATGATTACAAATTATAACGATTCCTTTTGATTTTTTGTCGTTATAATTTATAATTATACATAATAAAGAATAAACATTTAGTCGATTCAATTAGGATCTAGTTAAATCGAATAATGTTTTTTTTCCTTGTCTCACGGCCAAATAAAGGTCTATTTAACTTTACGAATTTTTTATTCTTCATCACAATATTTTTACATTCTTGATTAACGAAAAATTTAATATATGTTTTGAATCGAATATGAAGTTTAAATAAAAATTATATTATAATTATAATATAATTATTAAATATTAATTATAATATTTGTTAATAATATATTTCATGGGTCTGCGACCCTGGGTAGGTACAAAAATTCACGTTCGTCTTCCTAGACATGGTCAGTCAGAATAATAATACTACTTTGGTTCCCACAATTTATGCACATCTAGAGCGCAATTCGTATGTGAGAAATGCCTCGACGCTCCGCGCCACGTGGTCACCGGAGCAAGAAGCTTTGAGGTGGGTACTCGAATAAACGGAACCACATAGCATTATCTATTTGATTTAAATACAGTTTTCTAGCTGAAACGAATAGAAATTTTGTTGATTCAAATTTGAAAAAATCAAATAAACGATCCTAGTAGATCTAAATAGAACTTTTTTTCTGGGTGTATAACTTTACAATTTATGATCATAATAGTTACAATTATAACGATTATAATTAGTAAATTATAACGATTAATTGTATTAAAGCATGTCCTTATATGACTTTACCATTGTTTCTAGTCGGAAATAATTTCGTATTTTCTTGAATTTGGATGGGAAGTTAATGCAAAAATTCGGAATGTTGAGATATTACAATATAAACAGACTCGAGCGCCCCGTAGGTTGGGTCCATGCGACGTTGCCGCGAAACTTTTTGCAGTGCGTGCGTTAGCATTGTCCCGCGCTTTCCCGATCTGTGACAGGGCTTTGCGGCTGTAGTGGATTCAGACCCGGCGATAAACTTCGTTCATAATGGCAAAAACATGGATAATTATGGATCCTTTTTCACAACAAAATTATTTTCACTAGTTTTAACAATTATTTTCCGCAAGAGTTAGTACCTCTCAATTTCATTTTCGAACAAAACAAACTGCAATCATAATTTCTTTAACGAGACATGGGTATAAACTTTTTTCTCCGAATTCGCATACAACTCGCTTAAAGTAAAAAATCAACGAAACCCTGTATCCTGTTCCGTATCTAACGGTGTGAGAACTTTTGTAACGTATAATAATACAAATATATTCTATATGCTGTAAAACGTCCAAATTAATGCGCACTTTTTTTTACATAACACCATTCGAAACCGTTTCCATGCGCGCTATTTGGGTATGATTTTCTTTAGCCCTCCGTTACGCGAGCTATGAGCAAAATGCTGCTTTTCCTATCTTTTTTTATTAATAATCAAACAATGGTAAATTATACACTTTTGGATTTTTCATGATAATTTCTATGGTGGTCTCGCAGAACGCATGTGTTTGCAATGATACAGCTCAGGGTGTGATTAAAGCTAAAGTTGATTCTAAAATTTACAACTTTATTGGCACGTGTGACGGAGGGTTAGAATACATGAAATATAGTTGGCAATTATTGACGCACGAACAAATGCTCGGCACGTTTATAAATGTTTTCATGTACCCAAGCGAAAGAAAAATATACCGAATTTTTCATGAAATATCCAGCTCTTGACACCGCTAAAATCCATTTTTCATATAAAATAAATTCATATCGAAAGCAATAGCGAAATATATGAAATTCAAACCCTGCAGAGCAGATTTTTCTCTTGAATGAGAAGGTAAAATTTTACTAGAAAATACAAGTGCAGTTAAAATTATTCGCCGAAAAAGTAGTCGCATTTTATTATTAAAATCATTAACGTCTGGTTTTTATGATTAAAAATTGAAATGGCAAAAAGGATTCGAAGAGTAATGAAAATTGAGTTTGCCCGTGAAAAATTCAAAGCGAAAGGTCAGGAACTTAAAAATCGACGGTGCGCATGGCCGATACTATTTGCTTTGTGGGTAAAGATGATTGTCCTGAGCAGGAATACAAGAAATCAGGATATCGCTAGAAATAATAGAAACCGTTGGTAAACGCGGTCTTTCAGCGAAAAAATCCTACTACCTCCGCCTTTTTCTTTTATCTCTTTCTCTATACCGCGACTCACAATCGAACGCGCCTCATCATATTTACCTCCGACGTCACAGTTGTAGCGTTCAAGATCGATCTATATTTACAACGTAAGAAAACTCTCGCTCACCTCCACTTCCGAAATTGTATCGGCGAAAAAATATATTTTCTCATTTTTACAGGCTTTAATTGAAAGATTAATTTAACTTGAAATTATCGTTATAATTTTTTTTTCCGAGCCGCATAAATATTTCCTTAAGGGGCCAGTCCACTTTGAAAATTTCAAAAAATCGATTTTTTTTACTGTTTTCGAAAGTACATACATTCAGAAATATTGTGTCAAAATTTTATGAAAATCCGAGCTCTCTAAGTATTTTTTTTTTTACCTGAACGTCAGGACCTCATTTCGTCTACCTCAGCGTATAAAATTCAAACGCGTTTTTCTCGAAACAACGTTTTCAAAATCTAGCTCCATCGTATCTCTAAAACTAATAAACCGATTCTCTTAAAATTTGAACCACATATTGTAAACATGATTCGCAACAAGATGACCCTCGATGGTTTTAAAATTTTGATTTTTACTCTTTTTTTTGGTGAAAAACTGCGAAAAAAACGCGTTTTTTTACTTTTTTCGTTTTTCATCTGCCATTTTTTTATTTTTTGATAAAACTTTATATCCGAGGGTCATTTTGTAGCTGGTGTCATACTGAATCTAATGGACTTTGATTTTTTTGTTTCAGACAAGCCGTTGCCGAATTGTGATGGAGCTACCTAGCCCACCTATTTTTGAGGCGTTACGTTAAACTATAGTTTTTGTACTTAAAAATGAATAAACATGAATTAAAAATTTTTTTTTTATGTATTTCAAGACTTCATTTATCAAGCCCAATAATTTTTATATTCATATCTTTTATAAAATCCTCAAAAAAAAAATCGCGAAAATAGCCTTTTTTTGTGGCTCCAAAGTGGACTGGCCCCTTAACTTTCGATCTGTGCAATATTTTCAAAACTGATAACTCGATGTTCATTCGATTCGAATTATATCATAGTTCAGTATTTAGTACACTGAGAAAATAATTTGATTGAGGCAACTAAAGCTTCGTAAAATGCGTTGAATGTAATATTTTGTTCATTCAATAAACCATTCAGGTACGAATTATTTATTTTACACTGAGAAAATATGTGTTGAATCAACCAAATAAATGTTGTTGTCTTGGATTTTGTTAAATCAACGCAATATACATACATATATATATATATACACACAATTAATATAATGAATTAAATTATTGGTGCAACTAAATTTATCCTACGTATTTTACGAAGCCATTTAGTAGTTGACTGAACAAAACTCTTGTCTCAGTGTAAAAGCCAATCTAGATTGAGTGGAATGGCGTTCTGATATAAGAAAACAGTTTGGGCCATTTTTTTTTTAAGAGATCAAAATGTTAAAAATTTCGCTATTTGTCACATTTGAATTGGCAGCCGATCGTTACCTCTTTTTCTATCGCTATGAATAATACACAGTCCGCGAAACAAGTTTGTATATCGCGATTTCTAAAAATTATATGATTTTTTAGTAAACTTTTTCCAATGGCACAAAATAATTCAAAAATCAATGCGACTTTTGTATACTGATTGCTTCTGTCTAAAAAGTCGACATTGAATATTTTTACCTACCATGGGTGGCAGGATCGTGATAAATATTTAATTTCTCTATGTCCACGATAATATTTATATGTTGGAAATTTTTTGAATGTGCTATTTTCGTTCATCTGAGATTCAATTGTCTATTTGTGAATCAAAATGAAAATTTCACGTCGACCGGAAACTTTTTTATCCAGATACAGTTCTCGCAAATAAATTATTTGAATAGACAAAAATTTTGATAAATATAAATAGAATTCTTGTAAGCAATAAGCCATGCACCTATCTAGTTGGGTTATTTGATTTAGTAATTTTTTTTTGGTGATGCACATATACAGTAAATATGAATTTCCTTGTGACTGAATACACTTAATAAGTTAGTAACACAAATCGATATATAGTTACGTCAAATATATCTGGATGGCGAAAATATTTTCTTGATATATTCAAATTAATTAAATTCGTGCGTTAAATTAATTTCATATTTCTTTCGCCACCCGTTATCGTATTATTGGCTTGGTTTAATTCAGTTCCTTTTGAATTTACGAATCCTTTTTTCTGTGTGATCTACGTTAACCTGAAAACCCCAAAAAAAACCACAATCTCTTTTAAACTTGGAATTTTTAAAAGCCACACACAGGAATTTTTCACAAACCACGTTACATTGTTCACTGACTTGTTACTTTTTCGACTTTATATCAGTTTTCGGATAGTAACTGCCTTTTTTTTCTAAATTCCTCTATAAAGCTGACGACAACGTTTCAATTTTGTAACAATAACGCGGGCCCGGTATCGTTCTTTTATTTTAACTACACGGAGAGAAAATTTCTTCAAAAATTACTATGATACGATAGTAGCCGGGTACCATGTCGTCAGATTTATTAAATTTTACAAAGAACGTTATAATTTTTTGAAAGGTAAGAGCATGGTAAAAATCGATCCTCAATTCATGAAAAAATACATTGCGAGATAGTGAAAAGTTACCATTTAGCTGCTCCGAAATTTATGATGTTGAAGTTTGCATCGTTGGAATGCAACGAAAATCCTTATTTTTATAAAGCCCCGAGTTTATTCGCAGTGCTACGATAATTCGATAATTTTTATTTCAAACCTAAATACTAAATCTGTGAAAAAATTGACACGATTTCAAACGTTAAAAAAATAATTAATAAATAAAAAATAATTAATAAATAAAAAAAATTCTTTTCGTTTCCTTCCAACGATGCAAACTTCAATATCATCGAAATTTTATCATGTGTTCCTCGCAAATATTACAACGTACCTCTACCGAAATTTTACTATGTGACCCTCGTGAAATATTATAATGTGCCCCTACCGAAATTTTACTATGTACGATGTGCAAAATTTCAATATGATCCAATTGAAATTTTGCGATGTATCAAAAATATCCAATTTTCTTGTACGAATATTTGCGTATGGATGTGCTTTTTTTTAAATCGGTTCTGATCGAGGCTTGGTTCGTTCTTTTTTCAGGCATTGCAGGGATGAAATAAATATAAGACTGTACATAATTTCCATAATAAAAATACTTTATTCTTTGCAACAATCTTCTTAATGAAACAAACGACAATAAACAAAGGTAAAAAAATACTTCAAAAAAGCATTCAGCTTTGATGCAAAATGTTTCCCAGACCTTGACAAGGCCATGAAATACATAAAAAAAGACACTGCACGATCGTAGGTGCGAAAAGAGTTTGCATCCTCAAAATTCTATCGAGTGTACACTCGTCCACACGATTATGGATACAACAAAGGATCGTTGCTTCACAGTAACGTGAACGTGTTCGAGTAATGCTCGCACACGTGCGTTAAGTGCCATTATTCAATATAAAGCTATTCGTTCAAAATTTGAGTAGCTGAGCGATTTCCGTACTCGCCCGCAGGCACTCGGAATATTAGAACGTACCGTAGTAATTTTTTGAACTGCAACACGACTTTTTCTGTACTCGCACACGAACGCGTAAAATTGTGTAATGGTACCATAGTAATTTTTTAACGGATTAAACCACTGTAGAATTTTCGAAAAATCGATTTTTTTATTATTGGCTTAAAATATACTTTGAACCCTCTTGTATGAGGCAAAGGGGTTTATACCTGAAAAAAAAAAAAAAAACATTGAAATTTCGGGCTCTTCCCCGAGTGCGGCGGTCATTTCAGTATCACGTTTCAAAACTTTAAACGCGTTTTTCTCGAAACACGATTTTTCAAAACGGCACGCAACATAACTCCAACAATTTTCATTCTTTTCATTTGAATTTTTGACAATATCTTAAAAATAACATTTCGAAGTGAAATACGTACGGAATTTTCGACAAGTTCGTTTAAACATTTTTTATCAACAAATAATTACCCCTTTTTTCTGTCGAAAATTGAACCTCTTCATTAAAACACTCGCCAATAATACAATAATGAATATTTTCAAAATCCCCTACGTACTTCACTAGCTATGAGTGTCTAGATTAAGTGTTTTTTTTTTTTTTTTTTTTTTTTATTCCAGATCAACAATTGCACCAGTTACACTGCGTGCCGCAGAGCGCCTCGAATTCAACAAACCTCGCGGGAATGGCTCTGGTCTCACCATTTTTAAATATTTTTCAATCATAATTTTTTGTTGTACAATTAAATATATGCTTAATAACTCCCCCGAATATTATTATTCTATTACCTTTCCTTTCATCCGAAAAAAATTGTCGAAAAAAGGCATTTTTTGAGGTCGTTACAGTGGTTTTAGCCCTTAAACAGTACGGCACGGCGATTCCAGTGATCGCGCACGAACGGTCAAAATTTTACAATGTATCACGGTAATTTTTCGAACAATAGCATGGTATTATCGATGGTCGTGCAGTTACGCTCAAAATTTTACTATCTCCCACTGCAATTTTTCACTGTTGACGCGTAGTACTAATTATGATAGCTCTGGAATCCATCCATAAATAAATATAATATGAATTAAAATTTACAATGTTACATTGTAAAATGTAATTCATCGCTGTATCAATAACGGCGGCACGCGGTTGTGCTGGAAGACGCAATAAATTTTACAATTTTCCCTGTAAAAATTAGCTGTACAGTAAAGAAATTTTTTCGCTCTTCGAGCAAAATCCGTGATTTACAATGTTTGATTTTGAATAAACGCAAAAATTACTATGTTTTCGGGTAAAACTCCACAAAATTGTCTGATAGAATATTATAGTTTGATTCAAGTTGAGAGAGGATTCGGCATAAAGAAAATGAACTGAAATCAATTGATTACTTTCGATGTTCAGGGCTCCGAACTGTGTTTGCACGATGGATTATTTCGAAAGGTATTGCATTTACGGGCTTGCCGATGGGCGTCCAGACAGGTGACGATATCCACCAATCTACAAGTTAAAAAAGAAAAAAAATTGCACGAGCAGAAAACACGCAACGGCGAACGAAAAAAAATTCTATTATTTTTGGATACGCCCACGTTCGCATTATAGGGACGATCGATCATTTATTTTTCACTTGCCACGAGTTCGCAAAAATAATTTCTCGGAAACGTGTGATTCCGGGAATTTCGAGGCTTTCGTGTCTGTCGGGGAGTAGCGCAAAAAAGCTCTACGCGAATATCTGGAAAACGAGTAGAATAAAATTGTGAAATTTCAAAAGTTTTTTCAACGAATAGATGAGAAAAGAACACTGGATGGACAAAAACGACGAAAAATGAATGAATTGAATTATCATTATTGAAATATAAAAATTCCGTTTTGTGAAAAATTGTTAATGAATTAATATAATTTTTAAACAAACAGTCCGCACTAACGTATAGAAGTTTCACATTAAAAAAATAATCAATTATTTGGGAAAAAAAAACACGCGTGTTTATTAATTAACTCTATCGAAAGCTCCAATTTATTTTTAATGCACAATTGTCTTCAGAGAACTGGTGAAGGAATTTGAAAGTGATAAATTTTTAAGCACGACTGTACAGCCAATGCGAGCCTTAAAGTTGGGGACAATGTCGAAACGTGGCGCATCGTATGAAGAGTAGTGAGGAAGGCCAGGAGAAACGAATGAAAGTTTAACATATACAGAGAGACTGTAAAATGATCGTGGGATGACTATTATAATGTGAAGGAAAGGTAACGAATTCTTTTTGTTTATGTTTCTTTTTTGCCATCTTTTAATTTCATCAAAGCATCGGAAGGAACGAGTAGAGTGAAAGCTGTCGATATATTCCACGACTGTGAACGTGACACGCTGACCAAATTGAGACGTAAAGTCGAGGAGTGGGTAAACCAGCGATGAACATATATAAACATGCGAATGTAAGTATGAATATATACGTGTATACGTGGATGAGAATGAGGAGGAGGAGTTTTACGCAGGGTCACAGATAGTACTCGTCACGCGGAACAGTTCCATACATGCACCTTCCTTCATCGTCCTCGCACCAACTACGCACATATTTTAAACGTCCAACGTTTCTTTGTACACCATACTCGAATCAGGGCTCTCGAACATTTAAAAAAGATCCGTATTTCTCTTATCGTTAAAAATAAAAATCCACAAACAAGTTTTTCCTGCAAGGATAATTATCAGAACCATTATTTTTCAATTCAATTGCAAAAACACTTTTTACATTGTGAAAGGGATGTAATAAAAAGTTTGTTTGAAAATGATTCTTCGAATTATCGTATTTTTTTAGCATTAGCATGATTTATCATTAATATTATAGATATTTGATTATTAATGATTAATTTCAGAATTAAAAGTTGATAGTTAAAAAAAAAAAATTATAGGTGATAATTAATTTTTCAAATCACGCTCTGTACACATCTTGAACTAAAAAAAATGCATTTTTTTCAACGATTTACAAACTCTAGTTTATTTAATTACGAATATATTTGATAAACTGTCGTATTAATCAATAATTATAAATCAAACGTACTGTAATGTTAAGCATTGTTCTAAAATATGTTTAAAATTCGATAGTCCGACAACTAAGTGAATAGGATCGAGTGAGGAACAAAGGGGGTTGTATTTTCGATAGTTGCTTGTATAAAAAATTGGTTGGATTCGGTGGAGGTCTGCGGAGAGGAAAATAAATGCTAGGCGATGATATTTGATACCTGCTCAGAAGCTTTATAGTGCTGGAGCATGCCTCAGCATCGCTCGTTGATGCCTAGATGAGGATGATCTCCCGAGGGGTAAACACGAAACTCCGGAGAATTCGCCAACTCCCCGTGAACACGCGGATAAGAGAGAAGGAGAGAAAGAGAGAGAGTGAGAGAGAGAAGAGAGAAACGGCGTTGCCATGTCGATGCAAACCGGCGTGTTCCCCGTGGCTCTGTTGCCACGATGACGTAACAATCGCGTCTTTGCGTCACACACATGAAAAGAGGTAGAGGGAGGAGAGAGGATAAAGAGGACGAGAGAGAAACTGGCTAGTGAAAGAGCGCCGAGTGAAAAGCGAATAGAGGAGCGAATAGAAGTTCGAGCAGGTGGTGGGGCCCTTTTTGTCCACAGTTCGAATAACTGAAGAAATCATTAATTAACGGACCATTCGCTAAATTGAGTTTCGAAAAAATTAGCGAATAAATAGGTAGAAAATGCATAATTGATTATTTATTGATAAAAAATGGATATTCAATTACTCTATTGAATTGAATTTAGCAATTTGCTTACAACAAAAAATATTGTAATTCGAAAGTTGATACTTTTTTTTATGAAAAATGTATAATTGAACCCTTTCTTCGTTTGAAATTCGAACGGCTGGAGAGATTTTCACTTATAGAATGAAAATCAATTAATTGTTACTTAAGGATTAATTAGTTGTTAAATATGGGAAAAAACGTCAAACTTCGAGAATTGAGAAACGTTGGACATGCACGAGAAAAATCGAGCGTTAAAATTGAATTAAATTCACGCTTCAGTGAGCATGAAGAATGAACAATTACGGTTGTCAAATAATGGAAAAAATAATGATACGAAAAAAGAAAAGAAATAAATGGACGAACATGACAAGTGTCTGATGAAAATGAATGAAGACGTGTGTAACTCGTGAAAATACTTAGATTCACACGCAGCCAAAGTGGTAAGAGAGATTATTCTAGATTATTTTCGTTTGAGGCCCGAGAGGTAGGAAGAGGGTCGTTGAGTGGCCCAGCATGAAGGGAAGTTATATGGAGAAGAGAGGCAACATCGAATCAATGACCCAGATACACTTCTGGGTCGGCATCACGCCGCGTCAGGCAAACTATTTCTCCCTGCATGAGCCCCCGCTTTTGCGGTATTATATTTTCCTTCCCCCTTTTCCCCTGCGATAGTAAAAAAATTACGCAAATTTTCGATTCAAGTTGCAATAATTTTTTTTTTAATCATAACGAAAATATCAAAAAAAAAAAAAGCGTACGAAATTCCTTGTGATAGAAATTGCATTCGGAATCAGCACTCAAATTTTCTTCCAATTTCTCATAATCAATCTGGTGTTTAATAATAGCAAAAGATCCAATTTCGGTCGACGAATTTGTTGAAAGATAAGATTTTCAGGTCGAACTTCATTATTTTAAATCGTGATTCAGTTTAAATTTATTTGTAGGGCAAATGAAAGAAATAATGAACAAGGAGGGCGGGAGAGGTGGGAAGCAAAAGAAAGGACACTACGAACAGTTACTCGTTGGTCCAAGAATTTTGACTCTCCTCTATCGTTTTTTCGAGTCTCCCGATTCCTTTTGTGTGTGTGTGTTTTTTTTGTTTAGGGCTTGAATAGCGAAATGAAAATTGAGGGAACTAGCGTGTAGCGAGAGCGGGTGATTTAAGGAGCCTGTATTAAAAGACGAAGAAGAAGAAGAAGAGACAGGCGGATGCCGAGACACGAGCGTTTTCCCCTGGCAGTAAAAGAGGCAGGGAACAGCAGCGAAATAACGTCAGTCTATGCGTCTTATTACGATGTGTATAGTGGATAGTTTGCGGTCCACACACTCGTGATTCCGGTTCGCGGATGACGCCGCAAGGTCAGACGAGCCAATACACGCCTTCGTGATCGTATATATCGTCCCATTCGCCCAAAAATCGATACACATGGAACTACAAAAACGTTCGAAGTTTTCAACCGTGTTAGCGACGAAAAAAACGTAAAAATCTTTTGAGTTGAAAAAATTAAAAATAATTTCACAAAAATACGCATTTTTGGCCATAATCGCAATCATTGGAATATCAAAAGACGCGAGTGACAGTCTTGACGACGAATAGTATTGGAAAAAAAAATTGAACGAAGAATAGTAAAACGCCGCCGCGTTTTCATTCATTGAATACTGAAATATTTATGAAAAATATTCATTTCGATGAAATGGAGAAGAAAATATTGAAAAACTTTACAAAAATTCCTGTACCCCCGTAAGATTCGAGGAAGTGGAAAATAACTTGAGAAAAGAGAAGCACTTGTATTCATTGTTGTTGACCTTACAGAGAAATATTTATGAAAAATTTTTGTGGATGAAAAAAATGTTGGCAAGCTTCGATTTTTTTAAATATTTTCCGTCAGAATTTTTTTTCATTCGGGACAAAGATTTGTAACTCTTCCAACTTCAACTTCAATTACATAAGCTTTTTTCCTCACTCGAAAATTACGACTATTTTTACTTTGTATTTGTTTATTTTTTCAACATGGAAAGAAATTTTTAACTCAAGATTTAATGGCTTAAAAAATATTCAAAAAAAAAAAACGTGTTTGTAAGCAAAATTGCAGTGCCGGTAAGAGCTGCTTTTATCGGAGCATTTTTTCGTCAGTTTCTCTGTGAACCTGTGTGCACGCGCTGGAGAGTGGTTTCGCGCGAAAGGTGGAAAACCGGAGAGGGTTATTTTCAATGATTTTTCAGTACGAAATGTTAAAAAAATAAAATAAAAAAAACATGAGAATATAATTCACTCAGTTTCGTACGTTCGACCCCCACGCGTATTGTCCTATCTTCGCATATCTAAATAGCATAATCACCCGAAATATACGGGACGTACGTGGTTCGACTTCGACATGAGGAGGTGAAATTAAAAGGAAGAAGAAAAAAAACAAAATAAATAGTCGAAAAGTAAAAGGTATAAAATAGATCCCGCATAATGTGTCTTCGAGGCATGTACATAGCTGTTTTACAAAGGTAAAAATAATTTGGAAAAAAAAAACGTTAAATGCGGAGTTTTACGAAATATTTGAAAAAATAGAAATGAAAATAAAAATGAAAATGAAAATTCGACCTGGATAGTGGCCATGCTGCTTCGTATTTTTGTATAACCCTCATATGCTCGATGCACCTGTACACACATCACGAAGCTGATGTTAATAGACGCATATTGACTTCAAATATATGTATACACACAAGCAGAAAGGACAGATGTTTTTAGGCGACATTTATTTCGAAAGACATTTCAATATTCAGACATTTTAGGAGCAGCTTTACCTCGCACGATAAGGAAACCTCTCTTGGGTCTTTTTTCTCTTCGACTCATCGAGCACGATCGATTAGCATTTTTTGTTTAATTTTTCTTTTATAAAATGCGGCAACAGATTTTCTTTTAAATTTAGTTCACGCTGAAAAGCCAATTTTGTTGAAATATTAAAATATTTTGTTGAACGTATTCAACAAAATTATTTCGTCCAGGCAACAAAATTTTGAATGTTTCAACTTTAAAACTTCGTTAAACTTAAACGAAAACTTTGTTGAAACAATAAAAATTATGTTGGCTAGACGAAATATTTTCGTTCGATGTATCCAACAAAATATTTTACTGTTTCAACAAAATTGGGTTTTCCTAGACGAAATATTTTTGTTCGATGTATCCAACAAAATATTTTACTGTTTTCAATAAAATTGGGTTTTCAGTGCAGTAAATAGATCATGTAAGGTAAATTTAATTGCAATCAGGATAAGGAATGTACAATACAAATCGCGATTTATAATTTATATCTTATCCGTAAACAAATAGAAGTAATTTCTGAATTCCATGCATGCATCTCTATCATCGCCATCATCATCGTTTTCTCCGCGCTTTGGCGTAGAGAATATTTTTTAACCCTACGGCAAGTGGTCGATGTGATAATTATTTTATTATTACATAAATTGATCGATATAATATTTCATGGATATTGTTTGGTATGATAAATTTGTATAATCTTATGAAATATTGACGGTTGTTTAGACGGACATAAAAGAAAAAGAAAACAAGGGAATAAACGCCATCAAAAAACGATATACATACTAGAACCAAAATTTACTAAATAAAAATGGCGAGAGAGCACTAGAGTTTTACGATAATATATATATTATTGGCCACGCCTCGAGCGATACGTAATTTTTTTTTATTAGTTACCTGTTTCTTGCGCCTTCTCAGCTCGCCTCGTGTCTCATAATACATTTTTATCGTTCGCATATACATGTGTTCATATGTATACGAAGCTGTATAAAATTTCAGATGAAACATAGATAAATTAGGCAAGCAAAAATCGTCATTAATTAATGGATGAAAAACACCTCATCAAAATATGATTTTACGGCATTATAAAATACAAACAAAATGTACGGGGAATTCTGAGTCACCGAAAATAATAATGATTTTTGTATTATTTAAATTTGTTTATTATTATTATTATTATTATTATTATTATTATTATTATTATTATTATCATCATCATTGTTATTTTTTATATAAAACTACATACGGGGTATTTACGATATGAGATATAGATGGATTTATAAATATAATAATAATAATAATAATAATAATAAATACAATGTAAACGTACAAGAAATTTGGGTATTCTTCTGTACAAATACATACGTATTCTGTTTATTGAAATGGAGAGTGAGAGCGATTTTGCTGGATGATGGCAATGGACGAGTCATACGGAATTGGCGACTGGGGACTTGGTCCCTCTCTCGCAAAATCAGCAACACGGCATACACGAGGCCTGACCTGCCCCAAAAAATCGCGTCGTGGCGGTTGAGGGCCTGTCTTGTGCGTTTGTGCGTGTGACGCGTGAGAGTTTGTTTCGATATTACACTATCTACGCATATATATGTAAAATATTATACACGTAAGTTTTTGTCTGCGGCGCGATCTAAAGTGCGTAGAATGGTATCGAGGGAGATTTCGTTGGATAATTTGGCGGAGAAAGAGGGAGATGAAAAGATCTGGAGTGAGAGAGAGAGACGGAGAAAATACGTAAATCGATCGTACATCGAAGGGGGAAACGAGATACGACTCTAAAACGACGTCATAATGGCAAAGTGGCCCATAAGAGCCAAGACCCTCATCGTCGAAGCCCCCTATGTTATACATATTTATATACCACTCGAATAATCCGGTATACTCGATTAAATAAGTGAATTAAAAGTGGATTTAAAATTTGCCTATGATCATGTAAAAAAAAAAAAAAACGGAAACTGCTAATCAGGCGAAAATTTTGCATAGACCTTACTTTTGACTGTATAAGACTGCCCCCAAAAGTATTTTTACGTACTAGAGCTCGAAATATCAAATTTTGAAAGATATTTTTTTTACTACGCTTCCACTATCAAGAGACCAGTTTGTGGCTCAACGCCAAGTATTAAAAAAAAGCCAGCGCGAACTCTGCCGCACTCTTATATACTCGAATATGACGATTTTTGGACTTTTCTTTTTTTTTTCAAACCGTTCTCACCGAGGAATGGGTTGAGGCAAAAATCTGATTATAGAGGTCCATTTTTTATTGACTTTTCCCTTTTCATTGGTCCTTGTTGCGAATCAATCCATCCACCCAATCCCGAGATATCGTAATTTTGTGGATTTAAATCGAATGTTTTGGGATATTTTGTTTGTTGGAGTCAGAAATGCGTAAGTCGCGCTATATACCTTGTGACGTGGTAATTTTGCCCACGTCACATAATGTTAAAATTATTGGCACGGAATGGGAATGGAGCGTTTTTCGTTGTTGATGAATTTCTCTCGAGCATCCAAAAAGGCCAAATTCGAGGGTATTTCCGATTTATTAATTTATTTTGTATTATTTTTATAATTCATGCACGAGCGAGCGACGGTTTCGAATCAACGAAAGTACATCGAGTCGGAGAGGGGAGGCTATCGGCATCATTGTGGATCGTTGGCGATTCGAGTTTATTTTTTTAAATATCTCGAACATTTAACCCGTCAGAAGGCGCGCTATGAGACTTTTTCTCACACTTATATTAAAACAATGATTACTCGAAAATTTCAAATGGCATAAGCATTTGAAATTAATTTTTTCTATCTTCACCAAATTTATTCTTCTGTATGATAAAAGAGTTAAAAAAAGTTTTTGATTTTAAGTTTTTGATTTTTTTTAACCCTCAATCCGTGAACGTTTTTTAGGCACCCTAATTCCGTGAACCGTTTTCGTCTTTGCGCTATCACACCCGCAATTATAAATGAAAATATCTGAAAAAATTCATGGTCCATCTTCAGACTGTACTTTTGAAGCGAGAATAGAATTTTTTTTTTCTTATTTTTAATAATTTTTTTTTCATCAAATATCAAGCAATGTGCAAAGAAAACGTTGGAGAAGAAATTTTGAGCCGGACGAAAATGACCCCGGTTCACAGGTTGAGGGTTAATTATTATTTTTTTGGTTTTTAGTATCAATTATCGTTGTATTTATGGTTTTTTTTTTTAAATAAAAATGTTTAATAGCCACAATCACTGTACCAAAATTGTTTTCCAGTTCTTATTTATCAAATTAAGCACTTCAAGCTATAGATGCGAGGGGTGGGAGTATAATTTTCGAATGATTAAAACTTCGAACGACCAAAACTGCGAATTTTTAAATTGAAGAATAGTAGTATGTAGACAGATTAATTCTACTATAGCCTTTATGCTGGAAATAAAAAAAAATGAGGAATCAAAGAGTTCGAAGTACATTTACGTCAAAAACAAAATATAACAGTAGCCCAAATGACGAAAGCTGGAATAGCGATTTTACAAAAGTTCGACTATTACGCACTCGAGTCGTCAAATACTGAAATCGGTAATATTACGAATATTCACAATTTCAAATATATTTTAACGAAAGACAAAATATTAATGTGGTCAAAATAGCGAAATACCAGAAAGTCGAACGGTCGAAATAGCGAGAGCCTCTGGGCTGTAAAGTATTGCTTGTCATATTCTTCGTGCTTCACAACGTTCGCTATTCTGTACTTCTAAATTTTAGTCATTCGAAAAATTCACTTTCGAATTATTCATACTATATATTTTGGTCTCTCAATAAAAGAATTACTCTCCATTTCGAATTTAGAAAATATAAACTTTTTACATTAGGACAATCTATATTATCTGCATTTGAAGTATAGACAGTCTGAATATATATTTTCGAATAAATGCGCGATCAAAGAAAAAAATATTACATGAAATACGCATTCAACTTAATATACTATCGAAAATATAAACTTCGAATTTATTATTTTTCGTTAATCGAATATTATGAATACTAAAATTTCGAAATATTAACCGTTCTACAATTTGGTTATTCTACATATTAACCCCCACCCGATGTGAGAAAATTTCTCATCGCGCGCCCAGCAATGTTTAAAGTGTACGTAGCGCGCCTGCTGACGGGTTAAAAGTCATCACGCGAGGGTCTCTAACTCCAAGCCCTCACCCTAAGCTGTCGAACTCAGGATGTGTCTTCAAGCATTGGGAGGATCACCGTTTTCTGACATTATCAAGGCTCAAGGTCGTAATTCAATCTCAGCCGAACATCGAATTCAAATATTGCCAATATTCTCTTCGAGCGGTCATCCAGAGAGAGAAGGTTCTCGAAGTAACGGTTGCGATTCCAGCGAGTAGGCTAAGGGTGGGGGGTTAGAATCCTAGGTCGCATAATTGCTCTCGGTACGTTTATCGAGGACTCGAGTTTTGGGTAGCAACGACGGAGGACGTCTGTTCTCGAGCCGTAGCCGTCTCCTTCCAAGAATCCGATGCCGTCGAAATATCGAGGAGAGATTCGTGGTCTTTTCCGGATTTTATCCTACAGAAACCATAATGGTGAGCCGTAGTCTCGCTCTGATATTTTCGTGTTGTTTAATTATTGTACTCGCAAGTAATATTTTGAGAGATTTGGGAATTAAAAGAGCGATATTGTTTCGGGGTACGCGAGTACTTGGAAAATTCTTGTTACGTCTTGTGACGCGAGTAAAAATCTTTCGCGAAGTTATCGTTGTTTTATTAATTGAATTGCCGAGAGGAATTCTAATATTTTATTTTGCCCAATCTCGAGATCCATAGTTTAAGTTAGAGTAAGATAAATTGGAATACCGATCGTTCACTCTTGTTTCGTTGAAGTTAGTTAAAGGCGTGGCCTTTTCCGTTAAATAGTTTGTTGCGAATGATCGGTGGAAATTATTTGATTATTTATGTGAATTTGTTTGACGGTTAACTGAAAATTCGAATTTGTGATTGGAATTAACTGGACACAATTTTGCTATTGAAAGTTATCTAAAAATTGTGAGCGTTAATTTATTTTACTATCGAAATTTAATTGGATAATTATGAAATTCTCATAACTGTTCTCGATGTCGTTTGTAAATTATATTTTTTATTTTCCGGAACGATAATTTATACCAAAATTGGTATTGCCTAATATTTGAATTTTTATTCCATAATGAATAAATCATATTGTAATTCCGGATTTCTTTTGTATTGGCGTGATTATTATTTTATGAAATAACCCCTCGCAATCTACCAATTTCTTAAGCTGTATTTACCGGATAAATTTTCCCCGAAGTTCTCGATTTTTCTTTATAAATTTTTTCGATGAATTATCATCGACTGGCGCCCTGGAATTATCAAGAGCTAAGGCTAATTTGTACGTTTGACGGGAAAAGCGTTACAACCTATTTATACTTATCGCGTTGTGTTTCGGCTATACCGATATATATTGTCGCGTTCTCCGCTTTGTGCGGATCTTCGCTAGCTTAGCCGCTCTGCTATTGATAAACAAAGAAGGCAGAGGTGAAGAGAAGATGGCAACAACAGAGCGGTTAGTGGGCTGACGAAGATGCGCACAAAGCCGAGAACGCGATAACATGTATAAGATATAATGAAAGAAAGTAACGCACTAGGTGTAGTTATATAGTAGGAACATGGTAATACAAAATTCAATATCTCGAAAACTATTGTGAATCACCAAAAATCTTGTTAAGGGTAGTTTTATAGAGTCAAAAAGAAGGTCTGTGCAGAGTTTTAGACCATTCAGCGATGATGCTCGATTTTCTGAACATGCTCGGTAACCCGATATAAAAGATGTATTCTCGTAAAAAATGTAAACAAAAGTAACAAACTACTGCACGAAAATGAAAGTTTAATTAATTTAAATAAAATTGGATACAAAATGAAAATAATCAGAATTTTGTTACTTAAGTACAATATTTCAAAACTATCATGCATATTTTTCTGGTCTATCTGAGATTTTTATAACACTTTTTTCAGTGAGAAATAATTAAAAGAATTTTTCTTATGAGTGTACAAATGAAATTCGTTTCATGATTCCTCGTCTTATGGGGCCAGTCCACTTTGAAAATTTCAAAAAATCGATTTTTTTTACTGCTTTCGAAAATACATACATTCATAAATATTGTGTCAAAATTTTATGAAAATTTGAGCTCTCTAAGTATTTTTTTTTTTTTACCTGAACGTCAGGACCTCATTTCGTCTACCTGAGCGTATAAACTTCAAACGCGTTTTTCTCGAAACAACGTTTTCAAAATCTAGCTCCATCGTAACTCTAAAACTAATAAACCGATTCTCTTGAAATTTGAACCACATATTGTAAACATGATTCGCAACAAGATGACCCTCGATGGTTTTAAAATTTTGATTTTTACTCTTTTTTTGTGAAAAACTGCGAAAAAACGCGTTTTTTTTTTACTTTTTTCGTTTTTCATCTGTCATTTTTTTATTTTTTGATAAAACTTTATATCCGAGGGTCATTTTGTAGCTGATGTCATACTGAATCTAATGGACTTTGATTTTTTGTTTCAGACAAGCCGTTGCCGAGTTGTGATGGAGCTACCTAGCCCACCTATTTTTGAGGCGTTACGTTAAACTATAGTTTTTGTACTTAAAAATGAATAAAAATGAATTAAAAAATTTTTTTTTACGTATTTCAAGACTATTTATCAAGCCCAACAACTTTTATATTCATATCTTTTATAAAATCCTCAAAAAAAATCGCGAAAATAGCCTTTTTTTCGTGGCTCCAAAGGGGACTGGCCCCTTAATTTTTTGGGCATATTTAGTTATGAGCATTGAACCACGTACATTTTTGATATTTGCTACTTTTATTTTGTTTAACACGTAAACATTTTTCGTGTAGGCTTAATGAAATAAAATGAATGATCAGGCGATTAAGCGATTTTTTCGTGATAGAGATACGAGTATTTATTTATCTCGGATAAAGTTTATTGGGAGGAGTTCTCGCGATGGCGACCTCCATCTTCTTTCATCCGAGCACATTGTCAGCCTCTATTTCTCCCTCTTTCTCTCTCTATATGCGCGAGCCCTCTTCGTGACGCACCACAACGTCCCCCAACGACGATCCCACCATCAGACAACAGCCGATCTTTGGGGGACGTGTGGACTAATTCGTGCCAATATGGACCGCTTGCTATTCAATCTCGAAAAAATATCTATTAAAACTCTTCTTCCGGACGTCTAAGAAAAAACAAAATTTACCTCGAATTTATTTGTCACTATAAATACATAATAATCATTTCATATATTTCACATTATGAATAAATAATAAATACGTTAAAAATGTTTTTCTAGAAACAACCAGGTCTGAAAGTAAAAAACAAAGATGCAACTAACAATTTTTACGTTAATTTATACAGAGTTGCGTTTTAATAATAGTATAAGAAATTTCCGTCAAAAAATACAGAGATTTCCACCAGAACAATGAACGCTTAATCCTTCGTCACACGCACCAAAAAACTGTAAATTGTATAATCAACTTTAGGAGATTTTATCATACCGTGAGTTAAATCATTACAAGCGCATACGTTCTGCGAAACACCATAGAAATGTTCATTAAAATTTTGAGAAATGTATCATTTACCATTTTTTGGTTATTAATGAAAAAAAAAAGAATAAAAAAAGCGGCGTTTTGCTCATGACGCGTGTAACGGAGGGTTAAAAAAAATCAAACCCAAATAACGCGCATGGAAACGGTTTGGAATGGTGTTACGTAAAAAGAGTGAGCATTAATTTGGATGTTTGTGGTTCATACGAAGGAGAATATATCGAAAATGGAGAGGTAGTCCATAATGCCACCAATTGCGCCGTATAGCACTGTATGGGTAGTACGTCATCGCGGGAAACCGCGACGACGCCGACGCTGTTCTTGGATCCTTTTACTCCCTCTTCTTTATATCCTCATATATTTTCACACGTACATATATATATATGCACTTCCTTTTTGTCCTTTTATTTTATCCGTCCCAAAAGACAATGATTTCCTCTGTCTTATAATTTCATTTCCGAAAAACTCGTGTTCGGGACCAGGACAGTGAGGGGCGGACAAAATTGGATAGGGATCGAAAGGAACAAACTCAGCCTATATAGAATACACGTGAGCGAGTATATTTAGAAGTTTTAAGGCCCCCAAGGCCTTGTCTCTCTTAAATATCGAATGTTTCCACTGGAATTTAATTATTTTTATTTTTATTTCCATCGCACCACAAAAAAACTACAGAGATATACTTGAAACTGATCTTTCAAAAATCTCGACCAAACTCCAATTGGTTTATCACAAAAAATTGCTTATCTTTAACGTTTTGTTTTCACCCCAGAGAATTCCATTTTATTAATAAAATTATATTAAATAGCTCTGGTAATTCCGAGCAATAATCGCCTATAACAAAAAAATTGTTTCACAAAAATCAAAGTGACAAAGTTTTAATGGCTAATTCATTGAAAACGGCGAGCAATTAATCAATTGATCGATTTATAAATATGGTAACAATTCATGTTTGCTGTCTTTTTTTCGTCTACGCACAGATGATGAAAAAACGAGACAAGAAACGAATATTTTTGAAATCTTTCGTAAGATGATATTGCGGGCTTTCTTTTATCTATTTATTTTCTCATTTCATTGTTTTCCGTGATCCTGGTGACGAAGGGACGGTGATGAAGAAAAAAAATATATTACTTTCCTAAAACAGTTTTTTTGTTTTGCCGAAAGGAGAACGACGGTCTAACACATACAATATATATACACGAGTGAGCAGAAAAATTATATCTTGAAAGATTTTCTTATAAGTGCGTGTGGGAACAATGCGGGGGCGGATAAATTTATATGTGTAGCGTGTTTTGGTGGGTGCTGGTGGCTGTTCCTGTTACCGAGGGTTGCGGCACGATTCATACGTATATATATATACACACACATTTATATTCGTATACACAGTGTAGCTCGTTTATCGACGTATAAACTCGCACCGCAACGCTCTTACGCAACTCCATGCCCTCCCTCTCTCCTTTATTCACTATCCCTCTATCCTATTCCATTTTTTTCCCTGGCAGGGCTAATGTTCACATAACGATCGACATTGAATCTACGTGGATTGTGGCTAACACACGAGCGTATGTTATAACACGAAAAGTCATTATTAATTAATTGATAAAAGACATGAAATAATAACGATAAGATTATCGAAAATTCACCATTAAGAAATATCGAAAAACTATATATTGATAAACTCTTCCGAATTTTTCCTCGAAATTAAACTATGGACGAAAAGTATCTTGATGAATATTTTAGTCAATGAGAAAATTCAGTTTTCAGTGATTCCGTAAGCTCTGCGTGAATCCAATAAAGGCACAAATATATTTCTATCGTTTCAATGAATATTCGATAAATGTACAACAAAACGTAAATCATTGAAATTAATTAGAGTAAAACATTGTCACGTTGTTGTAATGAGATTATCAGATAAAAGCATTGATTGTTTCGTAAAGAATTATATTTGCGATATTACGTAATCATAATCATGCGCGTAAAGTTTAAACGTTAATAAACTCTTTCTCAGATCTTTATTGAAATCGGGAAACGTTGATTTACTTTGAGGCTATAAAACTTCCGCATTTTTATGAGGGCATCAAAAAGCATATTTTTTTGCGCATAGGAATGGATATTTAATCAAGGAGCTATTCTATAAAAATTCCTATATATAGCTTAGAAACGAGAGACGCATAAACCCGGCAACGGTCCGGCGAAATCGATACAACCGACCAAATAGTGAGAGACGCAAAAAGAGAAAGAGAGAGAGAGGGGGAGAGAGAATGGAAAAGAGAGACGGAAGAAATGCGAAGAGAAAAAAATACCACTGCGTACGAAAGTATTCAGGAAAAGGCAACGGATGAAAGCGAATATAAGAATAAGACAAAAAGAGGAGAAAAAAAACCGAAAAGGAGAGCTTAAGAGAAAAAAATCAGAAAAGGGAAAGTCGAGGAAAGAGCAGGAACAGAAAGATGAAAAGAAGAAAATGGAAGAAAGTGCAAATAGGTACACTGAAAAAAAAATTAAAGTATTGTCAACTACGCGATGAGATTGAACGAATTTTGTTGCGCCAATAGTCATATTACGTTTAATTAATCACCCGGTGGTTGATCCATAGAAAGTCATGTCGTTGAGACAACTACGCCACGATTTTGCCGTTAAATTTTAATTTATTTGAGTTGAGTGTATTTCATGTCATACAACCGCAATAAATGGTTACATTGAAAAAAAAATAAAACTTGAAACACAGAATCGATTGAATTTGAAATAATCACATGGAGGTTGGGTTGTATACGGTTTGTCCGTGACTCGATAAAATAATAGCATCGAATAAACTTCTCTGCGAGAATTGAATTCAATGACATCACAGATCAACGGAACATAATTTGTGATTAAGCTAATTACCAAGTAGTAATTTGGATAAAGTCTTTTGTTATTATTCAAACAAATAAACTTTTTGCTAAAGCTACTAAAATTTTGTTACGCAAACAATAAGTTTTGTTTAACACGAATTATATATATTGTAGCCGGACAGCCTTATTCTCTGGCTCCATTTCTGGTGTGGCAGAAATCCGCTAGAGGGCCACGGGCGGAGCGCTCTCGCGTAAGCGTCGCACCGCCCGTGTGTCCATAAGGCTTCGACATTGAATCGTTAAATATCGATCACTCCGACCGACGGTCGTCGAGAAAATCTGAACCCTTGTTTTTGTTTTACGAGGTAAGAAGGCTAAGGCCTTTTATCGTACAATTAAAGTACGCTGATATAGAAAATTTTTGCCACCTAATCATGTCAGGATAGAGGCGTTCTTACTAGAGTAAAAAATCGATCAATCGTATATACTATTGAAAGTCGCAAAATACAAAATCAAAAATATCAAATAAAAAATATTCAAAAAAATATGTCTATAAAAAAAATTTCAAATATTTCTTAGTCATTTCAAAACCATAATTGTTCGGTACAATCACTATACGTTTTAATTACACAATGCAATTCATTCAATGCAAACATGATTGATACAATTGACTGAAATACTTTTCCGCATTTCCCGAGCAATGCCCATGATATTATTTCAAATATTTATTGAATTTTATTCAAAAAATGTTTTGGTTCTATTGAATATTTAAAGTTTTACTTCAAATTGCGGGCATAGTTGGCTCAACAAAATACCTTTAACTACGCACGGAGGTTGCGTCAACTACGCCATTGGTTTCGCCGCATCGAACCTCAGGGCGTAGTTGAGCCAACTACGCCTCCGTTCTTAACACTATGCCTTTTTTTCAGTGTATAGATAAGAGAGGAAGAAAAGAAGAAAAACGGGGAAGAAAAAAATGGGAAAACAAGAGAAGAAGGTAAAAGAAAGAAGAAAGAGAATGAGAAACATAATAATTGAGAAAAGAGAAAAGAAAAAAGGAAGAGATGAAAAAGGAAGAAGGTGTTTGTCGTCGGCGACGGCGTAGCAAGTGTCGTGCGCGAGTGGGTAACGTTTGCGCGTTAGTTTTGTCTCTTTCTCTTTCTCCCTCTCTCTCTCTCTCTCTCTCTCTCTCTCTCTCTCTCTCTCTCTCTCTCTCTCTCTCTCTCTCTCTCTCTCTCTCTCTTCTGTGGATGTTTTCCGAGGGCTTTGAGGGTCGATGGCGCTGCCCGAGAGTCGGAGGGTGGAGGAAGCGAAGAACGAGGGTGATAGGGTAGGGGCGGTTGGGTGGAGGATAAGAAGGGTATCAACCACCAACCCCATATCGATCAGTCTGCGAGGAACTATCGTCAACCTAGGACGAAGGTCAAGGTCGCTGAAACGTATACCACGCCTCTCTGTACTTGGAAAGCGCCGCAGAACGAAAGAGGGAGGGAGGGAGGGTAAGAGAGAGACCAAAAGAGACTAAAAGCTTTCGAAGGAGGAAGGTTTGAAAAGAGAGGGTAAGAAAAGACCTTAGCGTCGTTGATATACAAAAACGACTCCATGCAGCAACGAACGCCATCTGGTGGCCAGGGAAAAATAATTTTCCCCTTCCCCTTCCTCCATCTTTCAACCCCCTTGAATTTTCGACCCACACGCATTTCTCGCGCATCATATTTTTCCCTCATACTTTCCTCTTTCCCTTCGCCCTGAAAACTTTCAGAACGGTTCATCACTCTTTTGTTGCTGCTGCTGCTGCTGCCTTTTCTTTCTTTCTTCATCCTCAATGTGTTCACACTTTTTCGTCGTTTCAAGTTTTCGAGATGGATCGTAAGAGTATAAAATACTGAAAGATAAAAAGATATGGATAGATAGAAAAAGAGAAAGAAAAAGAAAGAGAGAGAGTGTTGAAGATCAGTGGCGACACCTGGGTGGGCATCATTAATAATGCTCACGTCACCTAATACGGTCTGTTGAGAAATAAAGAAGACGGTGACACATCTTGTAACACGTACCAATTTTTTATTTCGGTTTTTTTCTCATTTTCCTTTTCATCCCTCTCTCGTTGACAAGAAACGAACGGTAAACAGAGTTGTATACATGAGAACATGTGCACAAGTCGGGGAAATCATTAATACACGTATTCAAACAATATATTAAAATAATGAACTCGAAGATATTCAATTTACTGTTTGTATTATTTATCATTTTTCTATTGCTTGATTTTGAATGACTCTTTGTATTCAAAGTAATTGTGGTATAGTTACAATGAAAAATAATTTTTGTTTTTCAAGTATATAAATACAAAAAACTAAATAAATACTGGTTTAAGCGAATCGTCAAAAAAAAATATTAAATCAGCTTTTTTTTCAAATCTCCTTTTATTGACGTTTAGTTTTTACTTCTGATTAACGTGTATATGTATATTGTGTAACTGTAGCAAGATGTATACTTGAATAGTATGTACTGCACGTGTCGTTTCTTACGAATCGCTCACGTATGATTTTTGTCGCGACTCAAATATTGCCCACGCCCCTCACACCTCTATTACTATATAAATCCCTCGAGCTCGCCCACGCGACAATTTCAAGTTTTCTACGCACCGGACATAAATCGCGCACGAGTTTTGCGGCTTAATTCACGAAATGAACAAAGAAAAATCGTTCTACAATAAAACATACATACGAGATGTTTTTCGTCAACTTTACATTCCAAAATCCTGATGCTTTTTGATTCGTCCTAAATTTAATATTTTTGCAAATAAACAACAGCAGATACGTATTTCAGGATTTTTCGATATAGCAATATTTTTCAATTCATCTCTTTATTCGGGTTGCGCTAACTCGGTATCTGTACTGTAATGAAAATGACTCACCGCAATTTGTAACGAATTGCTAGAAAAAACATAGTCCAAGCCTGTACAAAAATATACTCTTGCGTTCGATTTTTCTTTAAATTAGTTAATTCTCCTTAAAAAGTCCAGTTTTTATTCTTCATTCTTATTTTTTATTCAAAAAATATACACGGAGAGAATTTAATACGAAAAATGACTATGTTCACATTGCGGTGTGGAACCATGTCAACCATTTTGAAGCAATTTATTAAGTTTTCCTATTGAAAACAGTAAAATATGGTTCCACACAGCAATGTGAACATAGTAATTTTTCGTGTTAAATTCTCTCCTTGTAGGTGAATCGACATGATTTTTTAGCGGAACTGAAGGGCCGATTTTAGTAGAAGTTGCAGCTATACTCACACGTTTTTTTAAATTTGAATAAAAACTCTCAAATAGCTGTAAATTCTTGTATCGTCTCCAACTTTCTGAAGAAAACGAAAAAGAAAATAAAAATGAGCTCTAAGAACTTCAATTTTTAAATAAAAAGTTAAAAAAAGAAACATTTTTTTTTAAGTGAAACGACGTTACTCATTTTTATTGTAGAACTCATCATTTCCGAGATTTCCTGGCTCGAATCTGGAGAAGTGGAGCAAAGATTTAAAAACTTAATTAGCTGTAAAAATCGTCAAAATAGTAAAGACCAGAAATCCTGAAATTATAGGTTTGTTTATTTCTTATGCAGACAGAAAATATAAAAAAATAGCACAAATAAAACAGAGTGAAGATGTTTAAATGTAAAAGTGACGTGAAATGCCTCATATATCAATTTTTTCTTACAAAATAATCCATATTTTTTCAGTGAATAGTTGGGTATACTTTGTTTCTTTATATAAAAAAAAAGCGTTATGTTTATACGTCGGTACATTCAGTACGAACAATTTTCTATTCTCTTAGAAAATGGTGAATATCGAAAAGTAGTGATGCACAATGAGTTTTTTTAGACGCGATGGAGACGATAAAAATGTTACTTGGTGAACGAAAAATATAGAAAACGGAAAAAAGTTAATCTAATTACGAATAAAAATTGATTCCTTTAATCCCTAATTTTTGTGAGATATTTTTAAACATAATTTATCATTTAGAATATTAGCAGATAAAGGCGGTCAAATTTTTACGATAATTTAGCAGCGTGCCTCTTAGCACTTGCACTTTCTTGGATAGTAGAAATATATGTATACGTTACGTATTTTCTATGGTGGCCATCGAGACTAATACACACGAGGCCACTCTGCAGTGTCTCTCGTCATCTCGAGTAGACGGACGCACACATATATTCTCACGGACAATCGCAGAGTTAGTCACGAGTCAGTTCTCTCCCACTTTGCAGAATCTAGCGAGACAACGAAAGAGAGTGCGAAAGAGTTAGGGAGAGAAAAAGAAAGAGAGAGAGAGAGAGAGAGAGAGAGAGAGAGAGAGAGAGAACGAAACTATCACGAACGACCTTGGAAAGTTTGTGCAACTCCCATTAGAACGGGACAAAGTTCTCGTAGCAGAGTGTGGAAAGAGTTATCCTCACTCAGCCTGAGAGCTGAGAAGATAAACAAGACATACGAAGCGAGCAAGGAGAGATGCTGTCCCAGGACTCGTAATCCTTTGAAAACAAAATTTTTTCTTTCACCTATTACACTGCCTGTAAGCTTGGAAGAAAAAACATTCCCCTGCTTCCAAACTTTGTAATTAAAATAATAGTGACTCTCGTCAATAATCTCCGACCGAAGTGTATCACTAAAGTAATTCCATATTCATTTATAAATTTGATTTTTCGAGAGAAGGGTCGATCTCGTGTTTTTTCGGCGAGAATGTAGTAATTTTCATTTTGGTAGTTATAATAGTTATTTTTTTTTATCTTTTCGTAATAATTTAGTAATAATAACAATGTCATAATCTTTTTAATACGTCGAATTTTTTTGACCAATATTTATCGTGTATTCACATCTGTGTAATGCAGTTTATTCTGCTATTTTTATTTTGGATTCTTGCACAGATATACATAAATTTTCGTCGGGAGCATCGAATCACCTTTTTTTCGGCAATTATGCATTTGATATTGATCTTTTTGGTCATTGTCCATTTAATTTTTATCGAATACTTCGAAATAATGGGGATTTATGCCGCATATTTGACGACTATGCACTGTGAAATTGAACAGGCGATATGCTCTTTTTGTATATAGATATATGCACATACACATTGTTTTTTTTTTCATATATTTTCAATATTATATTTTCTATGTATGTCTGTATATATGTATCTGCAATTTTCCTGCTCTTGGCATCTCGTGATTCACGACATTGGCCCGCGTAGTTCGCTGCTCACCTCACTCCACCATTCGAGCATCTCCTTTCTATTCTCGCCCCGTTCGAAGGAGCGCGATCGCGTCAGTGCTGTCCCTCTCTCTCTCTCTCTCTCTCTCTCTCTCTCTCTCTCTCTCTCCCCTCCCGCCCCTCTCTCTCTCCCCGTTCGCTTTTTCTCGCAATGTTCGGTGGACGGTCCACGAGAGAATGGAGCCGCCTCGATGTTCATCGCTCTATGTCAAGGTCAAGGCTCAATTTTTGTGTATTATTCAATTCGATTTTTCTTAAATGTATTTATCTCTTCATTTATATGCTTTATGTTTATATTAAATAAAAAATGGCTTTATGTAAGAAAAATCGGTAAAAACATTATTTAATCAAATGAAGAAAAACGACTCACAAAAATATTGAAATTAATTGGATTATGTTTTCGTTTTATTTTGCTTTTTATTCAAGAAAACAACGAAATAAAATAAACAACCCAAGACTGAATTAAAACCCCATTAACATTTTTCCAGGCGTAATATTTCGAGAGATAAAATTTGTTTTTAATCGAGTGGACGAGAGTGGCGGAACGTTATTTTCTTTCACGGAAACATGTAAGAAGTTTGGGGCACTAGAGAAAACGTGGAAAAATTCGGGTGACTACGTAAGGACGAAAAATCAATAAATTTTATTTCTCGCGACTGAGATAAAAGAAAAAAGATTGAAAAAAAAAAAAATGTCGACTGCAAGTCAAATGGAGAACGGTACAATGCTGGATAACGGCGATTCGGTTGGTCCACACACTTTCTTTTTATAGACACGAGAACGATTTCGTCACGATTCCCGATTCGAACGTAGCATTCGTACTCTCGTCTCGCCGATCTTTTCCATAATTATGGATATTCAATTTTGAATTATAAATGGCCGTCGAATTATTAATTGAAAATTTAATAAAAAATTTAATTAAAATTCTTACTAAAAATCACAAGACTAAATTCAACAATTATGAAAGAAACATAGTTCGAATTAATAATAAATCAAATTGAATCCTGTTACATGGATAGCAAAGGGTACGCGAGCAGATTGTGGCTTTGGCAATCTCCCCTGTCAAGGAATTTCGATCGAAGCCAGTACTTGGATGGGTGACCGCTTAGCTATGCACCAACTCGCGCCTTGATCGCTCAGTAGGAAGCAGTTTTTCTGAATTTCTGATGGTGATAACCCACTGAAACTCTGTAAAGATACAGCTGCCTCTATCGGCCTGAGTTTCCACAGTTTCCCTTGGCCTTTTTGCAAATCCGATACTGCATTAGGAAAAAGTGATTGTGGGCAGAACTATTGGAGGGATCTCGTAAGAACATGGAAGTTACAGAAAAAAGTTCTATTAAGATCTACTAGGATCGTTTATTCGATTTTTTTTTTTAATTTGAATTAACAAAATTTCTATTCGCTTCAGTTATAAAGCTGTATTTAAATCAGATAATGCTATTTGAGTCCGTTTATTTGAGTACCCGCGTTAAAGCTTCTCACTCCGGCCACTACGTGACGCAGAACGTCGGGGCATTTCTCACTTACGAATTGCGCTCTGGATGTGCATAAATTGCGGTAACCTAAGTAGTTTTATTATTTTGACTGACTATATCTAAGAAGTCGACGTGAATTTTTATACCTACTCAGAATCGCATACCCATGAAAATATTATTACATAATATTATGATTGAATATGGTATAAATAATATTATAAATATTATAAATAATAATATAAACATTATTTTTATTTCAACTTCATATTCGTTTAATTTTTAAGACAAAATATGTATGATTTTAAAACATATGCTACATTTTTCATTAACGGGAAAAACCAGTTTAGGAGGCCGAAATTTTGGTGTTTTTCGTGAATTTTTTTTAACAGGGAAGGAATAATCAGAATTTGTTTAAACTTGGAGGATATTTTATTCATGTTTTCAAGTACACTTTGTAATTTTTTCAAGTCATTTCCGTCGAAAATAGTAGAGTTAGAAGCTGCTGTCCATGGACGACTTTTTTTCAAATGGTGGGTAAAATATTTTTTTTAATGCAAAAGGTGAAAAAACATGATATAAAAACATGGCATTGTGTTCAAACACCTCAAAAACATGCAATTTTCAACCTTTTTGATCACAATTAGGTTCATATTCTTAGGAAATATGTTGTTAACGAAAAAAGAAAATTGTAATGATTACAGATAAAAATTGTGACTTCAGGAATGCCCACCAGCAAAAAACTCGGATGGCGATCGTCCATGGACAGCAGCTTCTAACTCCACTATTTCCGGCGGAAATGACTTGAAAAAATTACAAAGTGTACTTCAAAACATGAATAAAATACAAATTCTGATTATTCCTTCCCTGTTAAAAAAATTCACGAAAAACACCAAAATTTCGGCCTCCTAAACTGGTTTCTCCCGTTAATCAAGAATATAAAAATAATGTGATCAAAAAAAAATAATTTCTTAAAGTTAAATAGCCCTCTATTTGGCCGTGAGACAAGGAAACAAATTTATTTGATTTAACTAGATGGGTGTAGTCAAGTGGGCTCAAAGTGATAGGATAGGATAGTAAAAATCCGAAAAGTTTATACGTAGGAATACATTGAATGAAAGAATTGTTTTGACAAACAAAAAACTCCTGACTGCTATAATAATATAACTCCATGAAAATATATTTTTTTGAAAAAGGTTTGAAAAAAAAACAAAGTAATGTTTAGAAAATAAATTAAATAAAAACTCCCCACGAGAAGTAGTAGTGAACTTTAAAAAGTGTAAAATAACAGTTGATCGAGAATAACACAAATAAATAAAAAATCATTCGATCGGTAAGTGCAACTCCCTCAAGATTCAATTTTTCTGGTTAATGTTAATTGATAAGTAACTTACATGCGAAAATTAAAAATCAAAAAGTAATAATCGAAAGTTAAATGAATGTACGAAAAAAGTGGACACTGAAAAAAATGTATAACCAACATAAAATTAAAAATGTTATAATTAAATTCGATTATAATTCTCTCTCTCTCTCAAAATAGAGATTATAATCTCTCTCTCTCTCTCTCAAAAAAATGTACAACCAACATAAAATTAAAAATGTTATAATTATAATCGAATTCAATTATAACATTTTTAATTTTATGTTGGTTGTACATTTTTTTCAGTACCCACATTTTTCGTACATTCATTTAACTTTCGATTATTACTTTTTGATTTTTAATTTTCGCATGTAAGTTACTTTTCAATTAACATTAACCAGAGAAATTGAATCTTGAGGGAGTTGCACTTACCGATCGAATGATTTTTTATTTATTTGTTATTTTCGATCAACCGTTATTTTACACTTTTTAAAGTTCACTACTACTTCTCGTGGGGAGTTTTTATTTAATTTATTTTCTAAACATTACTTTGTTTTTTTGAAACATTTTTTAAGGTGGATCGGTGAATTTGAGCCATGCAAGATGAAGGGTTGACAATCTTTGTAGTTACACATAAATACGGGATGAATTGATATTTACAATTTGAACGCTAGTTACCATCAAGCTTAGTAGTAATTAATTCGTAAACATCGACTGTTTCCAGACACTTATTCCTACGAGCATAGAAAAATCATATACGCGTCGAGACTTTTTGATTTTTTACATTCGGTATTTCCAAGATTTCGTAATAAAAAATTGATCACTGTATTCCGCGAATATTCCTGAATATAAAAGTACTTGGGTTTTTGAACGTTACCGTTAAAAATCGACTGAAAAATAAAAAATTATTCGTTGTAAAATGATTGAGATTTCTACAGGAATGACACGAAAAAGAGAGCGAGAGCGCTTAGCAACACTGTATTTGGCGTCTGCTAGAACATGCTTTCAGACGTGATAGTTTGCCAATTTGACTGTGTTTTTCTTTCCTGCTCTTGAATGTTTTTACCGTATTTGATAAATATCGATAGAATTAATGGTAACAGGTAAACTGGCAAAATCTCTGCCGTTGCGTAATTCCTTTGTGTAAATACACTATATAGATTATAAACAAAACTGATAGTTTCGGCAGACGACAGTAACGGCCATGACACGTTTTACAATCCATTGCGCTCGTCATATTTCAATAATTAAACACTTTTTGAACAATAAAATCACATAAAAATATCCATTCTCCGCTGTTGATATTTCGAAAATAATAAGATTACAAATTCAAAGTCAATTTAGCATTTGCAAACTTTGGTCTATAATAGATACTACAAAGATCACGTAGCCGTCACCGATCTACCTTAACCCTAGCTACACACTATAACTTTTAGTACCTTACTTACACACTATCGGTCTATTGGACCGACGACGTTTATTGCTCTATAACATTGTAACAAACGCGTCTATTGGGGTTTAGTTGTAGTGAAATCGAAATGCCAGACTCCGACCAATCCGGAGAAGCGATCAGTAAAGCCAAAAAGTCGTTTGATAAAAAGTTATAACGTTTATGAAAAGGCGTGTGGTGAAAAAAAGGTGAAAATATAGTGTTGCTGCCGGTCCATTGGACCCTGTAGTGTGTAGCTAGGGTTAAACAATATATTGTCATGGAGTTATGCTATTATAGCGATCGAGTTTTTTCGTTTTCCAAAACAATTTTTTTTCTTCTTTACTTGTTATGTTTTCACGGTATACGTCATATTTTTTTTTATTGATATATTTTTTTCGATACACAGTTTTTAGACTTTTTGAATTTATTTATATAAGACCTCTTTGAATACAATTTTTTTGTTCCAATTTTTTTAGTACCATTATAATTATATCTATAAATATTTTAGTATTTCGTTATTTCAGATAATACAATTTTTTCAACAATTATTATCCAGTAAATATATAACGTTTCAAGGGAGAGTGGTTGGTCCGGTGGATAAGGGCTCGGCCTCGCACGCCACGGGTCCCGGGTTCGAATCCCGGCCAAAACACCAATGAAAATTTGAAAATTTTTTCAAGTGTTTCTGCTGCAATCGCGGGTGGTTCGGATTCCACCTTCATAAATCCATAGCTAAACACCTCTTTGTGATGCATGAGCGGTCGGTGTACGGCTTTGGTGGCCTCCCGTGGACGATTCTCATCGTGCGGACGGGTGGGGGGGCCCTCTAGCCGTGCACTGGCTGGCTCATTGCATCACAGCTGAGGAGGTGCCTGCCTGAGCGTCTCTGGTGGCCGTGCTTGAGCGTGCTCGCATTGCCACCCGCGATGATTAGTCGGGCACCGACTGTATCGGCAAGGTTTTCTGCAGTTTCCCTTCGCCCTCGGTAAATGCGATACAGTGCAGGAATAAGTCGGTTGCAGCCGCACGTGTGGGAGAATGGAGGGAAGAGTAGAGGAATAGTTGGAAAGAGTGGGGAAGCTAAGAGAGAAGAACCCTGCGCCGTGGAAAAGTAAGAATCGCGGGGGCGATTGGTTACAAAAACCCCGATATTTTTATTTTTTTTAAATATATAACATTTCAAGAATAATAATGTTTTTCTGCAAAGAATTTATTTATTATTTTTTTTCCAGTCGATATATGTATCGATAACTCAAGACGAAATATTAAATAACAATGTGACTGATAACTTCGCCATAACCTAAAAAAGAAAACATAGACGAACGCCGTACTAAACGACGCGCGACAGTTTGGACTGAAATTAGCAACGCTCAACCGCGTGAAGTAGTCGATAGTCGAGGACTGCCTTATATGGTCATTTGCGATATGGTCAAATGAGATGAAACGGCATTGTTAATTAACAAAGCAAGTACGCAATAGATTTTGACAAACTATGCATAAGAACACTGTCCGCCACACTTAGGAAGACATGCAAAAAATTGATCAAGACATTTGTCACCGTTTTGAAGAAAACTGGCGACAAAGAAATACCAGCCCGTCAGCTGATCGCAGTGAAACGCATAACTCCCGTCTTTTTGCCTTGCGGGCAGTCTGGAGTTAAACAAAATTTAAATAATTTTATTATGAACCGATATAATGTACGGTAAATCATAACCAGAACGAAATACTGGATTTCTCTGTATTTCCTTGTCGCACCCTTTAGACGATTGAAAATGGCTGGATATGAAATTTTTACCATTTTTTTCTGGGTTTTCTACAATCTTTATATTGATTTGAATTAATTTGTCTGAATTCTCGTAAGATTGAACAAAATTTAGGATGAAAAGCGTAATTTTTTATGGTGCATTTTGCAAGTAATGGTTCATATATAAATTCACTTTGAATTATTTCCGTTTATTGAGTCTTAAAGCTCTTAAACTGGAAGATTGACAAACTATTTGAGAATTTAGTTCAATAGTGCAAAATTTTTAATATATACACACATGAGTATTTATGAGTGAAAAAGGTTAATATTCCATACAATTTCTTCAACCTCGATTATGAATGTCGAAGAGTGTCCCAGAATGTCCCATTCATGACAATAAACATAGCGCACTCCCTTAGACGTGAAAATAACATCTCCTTTCCTTTCTAAGCCATTCTCTGGACATACTCTCACAAAATTAGAACGAGGAGCGAGAGATAGTGAAATAATGAAATTCCTCACTGGTCGACGAAATGCATTATAAGCGTCAAAGTAAAATTTCCTGCATTTCTTGGAACAGTATTAAGGCTGTGAGCTTGAGGATCTATTTCGCACCATAAAAATCATAATTAAACACTTTGAAAATGTGATTCCAAACCTTAAATCTTTAAGAAATTATTACAAATTTATTGAAACGACGTGATGATAAAAAATAATTGAATAAAAATTTCCCTAAAAGAGCATTTTCAAACTCAATGCTTCACAACGAAAGTTCATCACATACCATAGGCTAGATTAAACATTTTTTGTCAAAATTAAGTCGAAGACAATTCAATAAAAATTTCCTAAAGCAAAGAAATTATTAAAAAATTGCGCAATTAAATTTTCTTTCAAAAACCAAAATGTTTAGATACAATTTTTATATTGAGAATTCCCGGAATAACTGAAATGAGGTTGAAAACTACATTTGCTGGTAATAAGTTTTAAGGGTGGGTGCATAAAAATCGGGGACGGATGGAGTGAGACAGAGAGAAGAACAAGAAAGATTAAAGTGGCCTAATTCGGGACAAACGTGAAAAGTGAATTCGAAGAAACGAGGATGCATGTATATTGGTTGCGAACCTTGACCCACAATGTCCGGTCGCTAAACGCGTTTGTCTTTCACTGACGCATCGTGCGAATGACGAAAAGCAAAAAAAAAAAAAAATCATCAAAATGCAAACAAAGTTATTTAAAAGCGAAAATAAATTGGGACCAAATTTAAAAAGTGATAAGAAAATAATTTAACAAGGGTGGGTAAAAAATTATTATATAAATTAAACTTGGCAATGATTCTTTAATTCGTGAAAAAAATTATTCGAAAGAGATGAAAATGGGAAAGCGAGGAACTTTCCAGATTTAACGAGGCTAAGCCTCAAATAAAGACGGAATAATAAGGGAGGATTTTGTATGAAAAAGAAAATAGGAAAAAAAGGATGGAGGGAGACAGAGAAGGAGGACACGTGTATCGTAGCGATGGTTGTCGCCTTCGAGTTAATGCCCCTTTTGCGTGGGATACAAAGGAACAGCCAAGTGGAGAAAAGTCACAGGACTCTCCCGATGCGGAGGTGGTAGAGAGGTTGCTCACCGTCTCTCGGGACAACGACAAGAAGTGATTGAACTACATCGAACCGAGAGTCAAATAAATATGCCCTCTTCTCCATTTTATTTTTCATCCAACATTTTTATAGGAGACATTTTTTCAGCGCGAAAAGCAAGGAAAATCTAAACAGTATCAAATTACAAATTATTATAAAGGCGTAAATATTCATACAAAATAATTATGAGGGAAGAAAAGTCTATGTTTGTGAGGGGAATTATTGAGTTTAATAAATTTGAATATTAACCTTTGAAGTATACGCTGCCTCGTTGTAACATAAAGACTACCCCAGCGTCTCAAACTGTTACCACTTTAAAAGCTATGAATAATATTAAGGCTTGACAAAATTTGTGTATCATTCTTAAGTACTCCTTAATAAGACACAGCAGGCTGTTTATCGAAAAAAAATATATCATAATTCTGACCGACAGCGATAGATGCACGGTCGGTGTGTCGCTCCGGTGATCTCCAAAGTTAAGCAACTTCGGGCGAGGCCAATACTTGAATGGGTGACCGTTTAGCCATGCATCGACTCGCGCATCAATCGCAGAGTAAGAGGCAGTTTTTCATGAGGCTGAAGTTTGCAACGTTGGAGCCCAACGAAATGATCTGAAAAAACTCTCCAATAATTCCAGTAATTCTCCAATTCTGTTCCCTGCCTAATTTGCAATTTGTACTTTTTCAATATACACCAATGATTCACGAAATAAAAAAATGCGTGAATTACAAATAATTTTTTCGTTCATTTCGTTAGACTCCAACGTTGCAAACTTCAGCGTCATGTTTTTCTAACTTTCTAATGGTACTCTGATCAATTGAAACTCAGTAAAAATATAGCCGCCTGTACCGGCCAGGTTTTCTACAGTTTCCTCGTTTTCTACAGTTTTCTACAGCCCTCGTGCAAATGCGATAGATTAGCGCATTTGGAAAGTGTGGCTGTGGACAACTCTCTTGGAGGGTCTCTCAGGAAGATGGAAATTAGGAAAATTGAAAATTAGTGAAGTGGGGAAAAAGCGATGGCATGGGCTCGTAAAAATCCATACGCAGGAACAATAATAAAAAATAATAAAATATATATATGAGGTATTCCACGTCAAACCGGCGGACTTTTTCCCTGACCCTCGCCGACTTGGGTAATTATTTTTTATATGATTATATGAAGTCTAAAAGAAACCCTGAAATTTTTTCAGATTTTTCTGAACAGCCATTTTTGAAAAAAAATAAAAAATAAAAAATTTCCAAAAAAGCCCCTTTTTAAAAATCTGAAAAAATTCCTAAAAATCGGTGATTATATGCCAAACATTTTAAGCTACCGCCCGTAGTGGAAGTACGATTTTTTCTGTGTTTTTATGAGCTATTAAAGTTGAAAAAATTGTCAAAAAATCAAGAACCACTCATTTCGGGCCAATAGTTGAATATTTTCGTACCCAAAAAATTTTTTGGGATATTTTAGACCAGTACAAGACAAAAAAAAATGAGCCAGGCAAAAAGTTGAGGTATTCATTCATATTTTATAAGAATCAATTCTTTTTGAGAATCCTATGGGATCGGTGTTCTAATTTTGATTTGATTGTTCGAAAATTGTGACGAAAATTAGTTTTAGGCACGAAAATATTCAACTATTGGGCCGGAGTAAGTGTTTTTCGATATTTTTGGAATTTTTTAACGTTATTAGCCGATTAACACACAGAAAAAATCGTACTTCCACCACGGGCGGTAGCTTAAAATGTTTGGCATATAATCACCGATTTTTAGGAATTTTTTCAGATTTTTAAAAAGGGCCTTTTTTTTTGGATTTTTTTTTTTTTTTCAAAAATGGCTGTTCAGAAAAATCTGAAAAAATTTCAGGGTGTCTTTTAGACTTCATATAATCATATCAAAAATAATTACCCAAGTCGGCGAGGGTCAGGGAAAAAGTCCGCCGGTTTGACGTGGAATACCTCATATATATAATAATTCTATGAAAAATGATACACTTCCAACAGACTGAGTATTGAAATCTGCGCTTAAACTTTGCTTGTGCTATTTTAGACTCTAATCATACTTTAAAGGTTAAGGATAGTAAGAAAAAAAAAGGATCTCAAAGGGATGAAATACATTAAGCATGAGGTTTAAATCATTTTGCTTTCATCTCCTTTTGATCTTCTGACGAAATTTTTTACCAAAGCTATTTTTTCATAGCCTAAATGCACAGTAAGCCCACACAATATCGAAATAAAATATATGTTATTTCAATATGGGAAGAAGCTTTTTAAAATTATTTATTACGCTCAGTAAAATTATGAGGCTTGAAAAAAAGGGTAGAGGTAAATTTATAGTTTAAAGATTATGAATATACAAATTTGTGGAAATCAATTTATTTATTACCTTAGAGATATTCGTTCGATAAATAATTTCTATTCGAGTAAAAATTATTATAGATTGTTTGGGTACCATAAACAAAAAAGTCCAAACAATTATGATACCTGAAACATTCATTTATCAAGAAATTGATCTCATACATTTTTTTCCATTGGACTGATTTTATGTCTCCATTCGTTTATTTTTATTCCGTGTTAGATTCACTTTTTCAAATTTTAAATTGAATTCTTTTCTTAGTAAATTGATTTCATTATACAACATGATGATTGAATCTTGATATTGTTGTTTAGAAAAATTCGCTTTATTCAGAAGGAATAAATCCATTCATCTCGTTGCATGTACTACTTGCTGGCCAGTTGAGAACAATAAAAAAAAAAAAAGAAAAAAAAGAACCCTCTCTACGCTCGTAACTCACTCGGAGCTGCCTTGTGTAACGCCGTAATCATTTCCACGGCCTTCGTAAGCAAGCACAGACTCACAAGTAAAACTCAACTTTCTACGCAAAACTCGGCGACGAGCCCAGACTCCAGCATCGAACTATCGAGCATACCATTTACGTTTGCTATCAAATCGTAGCTATGTACATAACACGGTTCTGTATTACGAAAATTAGCTACATAGATTACGACCTACGACTCCAAGATAAAAAATTCACAATTTTGGCGCTCCATGAATATTGGCAAGTGTTACATCGATCATTTTTTTAGAGCCACAAAAGTAAAAAAAAAATTACTATCTACGAGTCAAAAACAAGAATTCGTAAATTGCCAATCTCTGCCCAAACGTAAAAACTTCGAATAGGCGCTTTTTTTCTCAATTATTTTGAAATGGAAACTTTCTTTGCAGTAAAAAATTTTCAATTACAAAAAACATTTCAGAAGCCAAATGAAAAAGTCTTCAAGAGATTTGCCGTTTTTTTTACCAGCTTATAATCACGTAACGTGAAAACAAATATGGATTATTCTAAAATATATGATTACGAGGTGTGAGTTTCTGAGATCGTGTGATAATTGGCGAAAAAATTGTATTATCAAGTTGTCAGTACAAGAGTTTTTATTGTATCGCGTAGAATAGAACAAAAAATTCCATCAAAATTTTATGTCACAGATGTACACTGAAAAAAAAAACAAAAAAATTGAAGTATTGTCAACTACCCGATGAGGTTGGACGAATTTCATTGCGCCAATAGTCATATTACGTTTCGTTAATCACCCGGTGGTTGATCCATTCAAAGTCATGTCGTTGAGATAACTACGCCACGATTGTGCCGCTAAATTTTAATTTATTTAAGTTGAATCTATTTCATGTGATACAACCGCAATAAGTGGTTACATTGAAAACAAATAAAACTTGAGGCACAGAATCGATTGAATTTGAAATAATCACACAGAGGTTGAGATGTATATGGTTTGTCCGTGACTCGATAAAATAATAGCATCGAATAAACTTCTCTGCGAGAATTGAATTCAATGACACCATAGATCAACGGAGTATAATTTGTGACTAAGCTAATTACCTAATAATAATTTGGATGAAATCTTTTATTACTACAGTACAACCTCGATTTTTTACCCCTTGGGGAGGGACTGGTAAAAAATCGGGGTTCAGCTCGGAGGTGTGGCTTGAGACGTTAGGGGAGGTGCGAACAGGAGCATGCGCGTAGCGGAAACGCTGCGTGGATGAAAAAACAAGCTAACCTAACACGTGAGAAATAAGCCGGCGCAAAAGTGTTACGAAATGTTGTATTTATTGACTCCAATAATTTATGAAATCATTTTCAAATTGAACAATTCTGAAGTCGTTCTTATATTAACTTATTAATGAGAATCACAGTACGATTAAATTATCATTGACTAGAGTATACATATTTTGATGAACTCTACTTTTTCTTACTTAAATTTAACTTAAGAATATACATTAAATGACTGAAATATTATTGCTTCGTATCCTTGACTTCATTGCTGCATTGCTAAATTTCGAGGTTAAGGTAGATTCAGTCGTGCAAATAAACAATAAATAAAATTCATTCTTTTGGGGAAAACAAAATAAAAAATCTATTATCAACAACGAAAAAGTTTAATATTGGATTTGACGAACCGAAAGATTTTCGGTTTTGCGTTAAATTTTCGCTCACGATTCCCGAATCGACAAAACCGAGTATTGCACTTTTGTTCCTCTTTATATATCTGACCGCCGCTTTCGTAACACCAAACTCTTTTGCTATTGAGCACACTGAAATTTCATTGTCCAGTTTTTCCAGAATTGAAATTTTCTGGTGCAAAGATAACCGTTTCGTTTTTCCCTTTCCGGAAACGTTATTATTTGGGTCGATGTTTTCACCCATTTTTGCACTGCAACGTTTTGATGTTATGATGAATAAAACCGCGCGTACTGACGGTGGCATGTCAGACGACGGTAGTAGGGATAAACGACGCCCATAACCACTATTCCCCTAGCCAAACGATATTGGGTGGGGGCAAAGAATCAGGGGAATGGTAACAAATCGAGGTGGTAAAAAATCGAGGTTGTACTGTATTCGAAAAAATAAACCTTTTGCTAAAGCTACTAAAATTTCGTTGCGCAAACAATAAGTTTTGTTTAACATGAATTATATATATTGTAACTGGACAGCCATTATTCACTGGCTGAATTTCTGGTGTGGCAGAAATCCACTAGAGGGCCACGGGCGGAGCGCTCTCGCGTAAGCGTCGCATCGCCCGTGTGCCCATAAGGCTCCGAGCTCCGACATTGAATCATTAAGGTAGTTTAGAAGGAAGTCAAGTTTTATGAGAAAAATTTGAAATTTACACAGTGGGTAGACGAACATTCAAGCTGTGTCTCTGTAAAATTTCAAGCCGATTCGGAGCTTATTTACGAAACAATAAAATCGCAAAGTTGCGTAGTTTTGAGCGCTCGACTACAGTCTCTACTGGACAGAGCCATGCGCGATCTCAATAAACTCGTGATATATTTATTCGTGCCATTGAACTTTTAATAAAAAACTAACCGCATACTCTTTGAAATATTCCGCATCGATAAAGACCAAAATCATTAGCCTTTGGAGAATTTCTTCGAAGATATTTCAAGATATATATTGAAAATCGCGTTAAAAAACACTCCAAACGGGGGGAGGGTCTGTCAGACACGGCAACGCAGAACTATCGAGGTAGATAGGAGGGGATGAGACTGACTATGTAAAGCACAGAAAAATTTCCCCCACTTTGATCCATCCCCACCCTCCTTCTAAACAACCTTAAATAACGATCACTGTGACCGATGGTCGTCGAGAAAATCCGAACCCTTGTTTTACGAGGTAAAAAGGTACAATTAAAGTACGCTGATATAAAAATGTCTTGCCACCTAATCATGTCAGGATAGGCGGTCTTACGAGAGAGTAAAAAATCGATCAATTGTATTTACTATTGAAAGTCGCAAAATATAAAATAAAAAATATCAAAAAATATTCCAAAAAATATGAATATAAAAAAAAATTTCAAATATGTCTTACAGCCATTTCAAAATCATAATTGTTCGGTACAATCACTGTACGTTTCAATTACACAATGCAATTCATTTAATCCAAACATGATTGATACAATTGATTGAAATACTTTTCCGCATTTCCCGAGCAACGCGGATGATACTAATTCAAATATTTATTGAATTTTATTCAAAAAATGTTTTGGTTCTATTGAATATTTAAAGTTTTACCTCAAATTACGGGCGTGGTTGGCTCAAGAAAATATCTTCAACTATGCGCGGAGGTTGCATCAACTACGCCTCCGTTCTTAAAAGTTATGCCTTTTTTAAGTGTAGAGGTACTTTAACCCTCCATCACACGCGTCAAAAAAAAACTGTAAATTTTATAATTAACTTTAGGAGCTTTTATCGCACCGTGAGTTAAATCATTACAAACGTATACATTCTGCGAAACATTATAGAAATGTTCAGGAAAATTCCAGAAATTTATCATTTCCCATTTTTTAGTTATTAATAAAAAATTTTAAATACGGCGTTTTGCTCATGACGCGTGTAGTGGAGGATTGAAATAGTATATAGGAATATTCAAAAAAAAATATACATTAAACGAACAAAAAATGATTTCTTGAATTAAAGTGTAGAAATTCCGAAGTTATTATTCCTAATAACTAAATAAAGCTGAAAAATATTATGCCCATAAATATAATAATATATTAATATATAAAAAAAAAACATCAAAAATTAGGTATTTATCACACATATTATTTCCAGGAGAAGTGAGAAAAAAGCTCATAACTTTGTAATAAACTTTATTTTTAATGGTTGGATAACGCGAATGGCGATATTATTAAAAATAATTTTTTTATCGAGTTGAAAATTTGTGTTTCACACCATACTGGAAGTAAATCAGGTTACAATAATTTTGGATTCGATCATTAAGCCTTATTATCGCATTATAATCACGCTACTTCTCTGTCATTCGTTGCAGCAGCAATTGAGAGATAACGTCAAGCTGAGAGCTCAGGTGGCGACGAGATAGCAGCGCCTTTCAGTCCTCTTATGTTCTCAACGAAAGGAAGGAATTTTTGATAAGTATTACCGGATTATCTATTTCTCTTTCTCTTTTTCTATCTCGTTCTTGTATTTAATGTCATGCGTACAGAGAGTTTCAAAAAATGTGCTCAAGGTTAAGAGATTATGCAGGCCTCAAAATTCTGAAGAAAAAAGTTGTAAACCATTTTTGAGGTGCGCCCTTTCTAGCGACAAGCGCATAGGCCCACACGTAATTGTTGTACGCTTGATCCTGCTGCTCATTACTTCACCGGATTGGCGAATTACAAATCCATTGATATTTCTTCAAGAGAAAAAATTTGTTAGAAACTTTTTTCTTCTCCATTTCGTAATCTGCGAATTCCCAGAACTTGGGTTATTATATAAAATTTAACGCAAGCTGTACAAACATAATAATCATGTAACATTGAGCTGCAAATCAGAAAAAATCTAATATTAATAATGCTAAATAATATTTCACATCTTGCTGTACGGTTACGAACGCAACGTGACACAAAACACGAATAAACGCATACAGATTCTCGACACCTGCGAATCATATTATTTTACTTCATTATAATAATGTCTCGTGTTTTTATAAAGGGAAAAGACTCTAATGTTAAGCGAGTGAGATGGAGAGAAAGTAATACGTGCGTATATAGTTATATTCGAGAGCTAGAGCTAGAGAGAAAGAGAGAGAGAGAGAGAGAGAGAGAGAGAGAGAGAGAGAGAGAGAGAGAGGGGGGGGGGAGGGAGGGAGAGGGAGGGAGAGAGGGAGAGGGAGAGAGAGGGAGAGAGAGGGAGGGAGAGAGAGAGGGAGGGAGGGAGAGAGAGAGGGAGGGAGAGAGAGGGAGGGAGAGAGGGAGGGAGGGAGAGAGGGAGGGAGGGAGAGAGAGAGGGAGGGAGAGAGGGAGGGAGGGAGAGAGAGAGGGAGGGAGAGAGAGAGGGAGAGAGAGAGGGAGGGAGAGAGAGGGGGAGGGAGAGAGAGAGGGAGAGGGAGAGGGAGAGAGAGGGAGGGAGAGAGGGAGGGAGAGAGAGAGGGAGGGAGGGAGGGAGAGAGAGAGGGAGGGAGGGAGATAGAGAGGGAGGGAGAGAGAGAGGGAGGGAGAGAGAGAGGGAGGGAGAGAGGGAGGGAGGGAGAGAGGGAGGGAGGGAGAGAGGGAGGGAGAGAGAGAGAGGGAGGGAGGGAGAGAGAGAGGGAGCGAGGGAGGGAGGGAGGGAGAGAGGGAGGGAGGGGAGAGAGGGAGGGGGGAGGGGGAGAGAGGGAGGGAGGGAGGGAGGGAGGGGGGAGGGAGGGAGGGAGGGAGAGAGAGGAGGGAGGGAGGGAGAGGGAGGGAGGGGGAGAGGGAGGGAGGGAGGGAGGGAGGGAGAGAGGGGGGAGAGGGAGAGAGGGAGAGAGAGGGGGGAGAGAGGGAGAGAGAGGGAGGGAGGGGGAGAGAGAGAGAGAGAGAGAGAGAGAGAGAGAGAGAGAGAGAGAGAGGAGAGAGAGAGAGAGAGAGAGAGAGAGAGAGAGAGAGAGAGAGAGAGAGAGAGAGAGAGAGAGAGAGAGAGAGAGAGAGAGAGAGAGAGAGAGAGAGCTCGGAAAGTCGATACTACGTGGATACAACGCGTATATATAGAGAGCTTACGTCGAGCCCCTGAGAGAACCCAACATTGGTTATTTAATACCAAGAGCAAAAAAGCGAAAGAGGGAGAGAAAGAGGACTCGACGTTCACTTGACCGATTCGATGTACATGTCCATCGTGTAACAACGCAATGTCCAAAGAATCGCTCGCACACACATATGATGAAAACCAACTACTGGAGAATCTTCGTGAAGAAAATAGTTTTTTTTATTCGCTCATTTCGTTGAAAATGCAACGATAAATATTTTACTTTTATCACCCTTATGAATATTACTGATTATTCATTTTATCAGTCAAAGAATCATTGTTTATAACAAAACATATTAACAATCAATATTATAACTGTTTCATTTGTGAATCATTGAACTGATAGAACGAACTGTGATACCATAGAATTAAAATATTATTCTCATAAGAAAGAGTTATGCGCAATTAAATTTTTTTTCGAGTGTAAATATTTTGATCATTGTTATTACGATCGCGTTTACGTGAAATTATATAAAATATTAAATTGTTAAATATTTTTTATTTCGTTTATTCATTATAATAAAATTGTGTAAAAAATGAGATTTGACTATTACGAGTTCAAAACGAGGATCGCTGATGAAAAACGATTGCAGTTCGTGCCAACGAAAAACATCGCTCCTCGACTTTGATCGAATCGCACGATCAATTATAATCACGATAAGCAATCGAGTGAGGTAAATACAATTTGTATTACAATCTCTGAAAAACAAAAAAAAATACAAGCAAATCACGAGAAGAGTCTTGTTTTGGAGATTCGAGTAGCCAAATATTCGATTAACGCTTCGCTCGTAACAATAATCACGATCTTATCGAGCAAGAGTTTTTATATATCGCGAAATTTAGTTCCAGATCGAAAATGAATCTCGTAACGTTTAACGGTACAAAAATTCACGACTGAAAATCGCGTAACATTTTCAATCTTTCCCTCGTAACTCTTCGCGAAAAGTCATTTCGTGCATTTTCACACCGCTTTCACGTAATCCGGATAGCAACGATAGATATTTTTAGACATCGTCGTTACGTGAAAAACCACTTTTGCATCGATCTGGATTCGGAAAAAAATGGGAGCTCTTATCGAGATCTGAAATTTTATAAAAAATTATTTATGAATTTATCGTCGGGAAGTGAGGAATGTTTATTTCTTAATGCTGCATTGAAAAAGCAGCCGAAATTAAATACAATCACACTTCAATGATTCGAAATTGCTTTCGACTCTTTTATGATAATTTAAATTGCAATTACAATTCTTATGTATTATTATTTATTTTTTACATTCCAAATTTTCATTCATTTTATGGAGTAAAAATAGATAAGTGGAGTGCATTGAAATGTATTTGAAACGGTAACCTCATGAATACCATCTAAAAATACCAGCAATGATCGAAATAATAAAGAAAAATAAATGGCGAATTATTTTTTTAATTACGATTTTCTATAAATTTAACTTAAAAAATATATGAACGATTTCTGAAACGAAAATTCACATCAAGATTTATACACATTGAAAAATATCAGATGAATAAAAACTCAATTAATGTATATATTTTTTACAATAAAAATTACAACCATCGTAATAATTAAAAAAATCTATTTCCTGTCACAAGTTCGCAACCCATACATTTCTAATAAACGTCTTGGTATCCGTCGAACTAAATTGTTTTCGCATAAAGGATTCGAAACAGGCTAATTGAAGCGAATGAGTGAAGAGCAGTATATACTGAAAATAAAAAGACAAAAACACGCACAGATTTGCCGGAAAGACGCGATAGGAAAGAGATAGGGAAGTCTCTCGCTCGGTCTCGTGGAGGAAGCTCAAAACCGTGTTGTTCTCCTGACCCCGAGCAACAAAGTCAGAAACTCCCTAATAACTGACCCAGCCAGAAAATTATTACGATTTTGATTACGGGGTTCCACTATTGTCCGAGCAGTTGTAAAAACAAAAAAATTATCTACAACCGAAAATATAGCGAGTTTTTGCACAATTCACGGAACTCGAGTAAAACGTTGTTTTACTATTTTTTTTTAACCATTTCTATATTTTTCCTTCGTTTTTATTTTTTCTCAACTAACGCTCACGAATACCTGCTGCTCGACAAAATAGGAAACAATCTTTTTCAGTCTCCATTTATCACATATATATATATATATTAGGCAGCCAAGAAGCGGGCTAAAGAAATGGCATTTATACATACATGCACACGTACATATGGGGCATTCCACACCAAACCGGCCAGTCCGTGACCCCGACCATTTTTGATTTTGTCGAAATATTTTCATTTTCGAGTAACTACTGAAAGGGGTTTTTAGCATTTTTTTAGATTTTTATCTCAACCCGTTTAAAAGTAATGAATTTTTCAAAATTTTGCAAGAAATTTTTTTAAATACTCATAACTTTTTCAACGTCAGAGATATCAAAATAAAATAGAAAGTAATTTTTTTCGCCTTGAATGGTAGTTTCATAAAAAAAATACAAAAAAATTATCAAAAGTCAACTTCATGTTTTTTTTTTAGTTTTAATCCAAAAATTTTTTTTTTCAAAACTTGGATCGTTTTGATTTCTTTGAAAAAATTTACCATTTTTCTAGACATATTTTCACATGTCTCGAAAAATTTACAGCTTGGGATATCCATCCCTTCTATTTTTTTCTCATTTTTTACCACGTGTGAACCAATAATAAAGAGTTGTCAATCCCGAATTATATTTTTTTATTTATTTCCCCCCCCCCCCCCCATAATTCCATTACTCAAGAAATTATGAATGAAGAAAGTTAATAAATAAATATTGAAACTGATTTCCATGTTTTTTTCAGTTTTCAAACAAACATTTTTTTTTGCAACTTGGGCCATTTTGATTTTTCTGAAAAAATTCACCATCTTTCACGACACATTTTTACACGTCCCAAAAAATCTGCAGCGTGTGATATCCATAAATTCTATTTTTTTTAATTCTCTGCCATGTAGAAACTAATGATTATCAATTATTAATCTTTATTCATGAATAGCACACGCTGCGGATTTTGTGGGACGTGTAAAAATGTGTCGTGAAAGATGGTGATTTTTTTCAGAAAAATCAAAATGGCCCAAGTTGTAAAAAAAATGTTTGTTTAAAAACTGAAAAAAAAACATGGAAATCAGTTCCAATATTTATTTATTAACTTTTTTCATTCATAATTTCTTGAGGAATGGAATTATGAGTGGGGGAAATAAATAAAAAAATATAATTCAGGATTGACAACTCTTTATAATTGGTTCACACGTGGTAAAAAATGAGAAAAAAATAGAACGTATGGATATCACAAGCTGTAAATTTTTCGAGACATGTGAAAATATGTCTAGAAAAATAGTGAATTTTTTCAAATAAATCAAAACGGTCCAAGTTTTGAAAAAAAAAAAAATATTTTTGGATTAAAACTAAAAAAAATATGAAGTTGACTTTTGACAATTTTTTTGTACTTTTTTTTAAGAAACTACCATTCAAGGCGAAAAAAATTACCTTCTATTTTATTTTGATATCTCTGACGTTGAAAAAGTTATGAGCATTTAAAAAATTTCTTGCGAAATTTGAAAAATTCATTACTTTTAAACGGGTTGAGATAAAAATCTAAAAAAAATCCTAAAAACTCCTTTCAGTAGTTACTTGAAAATAAAAAAATTTGGACAAAATGAAAAATGGTCGGAGTCACGGACTGACCGGTTTGGCATGATATGCCCCATATCATATATAATAAGACCTGCTTGCCTGCTGTTCATCTCGAAAATTCGACGTTCGAAACTCAGTTCAACCCTCAGGATCCAAATTGTAACGGTCTATGTACACGTATGAGCTCGGTGATTTTAAATCACTCAATGAAAAATTTATTAGCGGTTAGAGACGAAAAATTACATTTCATTCGAAAAATTTCATCAGATTAATAGAAAAATAACAATACTATCTTTCCGGAGTATGTAAATATAAAGTGAATACTGTGCGAGAAAAAAAATGTTACATTTTCAATATATTTCAAATTTAGTCGATACCATATCATATTTTGCTTATCTAAATTTTATACTCGAGTTTTGTTATTTTGAATCATTTTCGTCCGAGTAAAAATATGCGCATACAGCGAAGAATGATTACGCACAACATTGTTGAGAACAATTCTCGTGACATCCGTCTCGACCTCGTGAGTTCGTAACATTATCGCGATAATTTCCGCGCATCGTGCGCTTAACGAGCGACCAACGACTAATTAAATTATATCCACTCGGACATTAAAACAAAAGAAAAAAAAGTGAAAAAAGACAGACTTTAACATGGACAAATTTTCGTACGAGTATCGCGGGATCAAAATTTCACAAACGTTGGAGTCTATTTTTCCGGTACACATATTACGCGATGTTAATTCCTTTCACGTGCTTTAACGAGATTCCTCGCAATTAGCATCTTCTTCCTGTTCTCATAACGCGATTCTCGTCTTCGTGTATAAGTCTCGGAAAAAATGACTGACCCAGCATAAACTTTCATTCTCAGAAGATCATAAATAATTGATAAAATCATGATTTTTCGTTGTTAAACAAATGCTATTTGTTACAAACGAAATAAAGTGGACATTTTAATTATTCGATACTCGCTCAAGTATGTGTCAACATTAGAGGTAACTGCTATATTAGCAAAAGCAAAGATTTTTTCCTTGGCACGAGGCTGCCATTCTATATACGTAATAATTCACATGTGCAGGATTAATTTTGCACATATTGACCTTATAAGGAAATAGGGTAAAATACCCACTAGTCGGCCTTTTAACACAATTTCCAACTTTGAAATATTGTCCTATGAAGAAGAAAAGAGATAACGAAACAGAATAAATTTTGAATAAAACGTTATTTATTATATTTTAATAATAAAATTATTACAAACGATAAAATCGACATTAACCCTAGAACCCCATAACGGAGTAATTAGTTACCCCACGAAAATGTCAAGTTTTCTTCTCGAACCAATTTTTTTAAACCATTCCTTCCGTTTTATATTAGAGTTTTCACCATTAAATATTTACCGAATACGACTTTATAATGCACCATTCTTTTCGTTATCAAAAAACGAAGAGAATGGTATATAAATAATTAAATATTATTATCGTATACGAGGAACATTTTATGCTAAAGAGAAGATTGGGGTAATTATTTACCCTAGTGTGGGGTTTATGCTGAAAAAAAATGGATCGTGAGGTTCTAGGGTTAAAACACTGAAAAATGTTATTTATTAGAAAAACGTAATTTTGACCGCTCCAAATCAGTAGACGGCCACATTTAGGGACCATATAGTCGACCTTTTTTCTATTGGTCGGGGCTGGCTGGGGTCGACGTTATGGGCTCGGCCTGAACGACTAGAGTTTTCCGATCCAAAAGTCGGCCGCCTCAATCAGGCTGCGTTTACGTGTGGCCGACTACTGGTAAAACCATCATTAATAATATTTTTTGTGTGTACAGTGTTTAAATATACTCTATTTCTTCACAGTACAAATATCAACCGTGTAGAAGAAATTCGCTAAAAAACCTGCCGGGGGCTGTCGGCTGGAGGGGGGGCTGGACACTGGCTTTACAATGTTAAATTGAAGACCCAGTAGTCAGCCAGGAGAAAAAATATATTTTTTACCATTTAAAACGATTTTTTGCATCAATTTTTTTTAGAAAATTATAAAAAACACATTTCCTGATAGTCTAAACCCATATAAGAACTGTAAGCTTCCGAAAAATATGAAATACTTGTGGGAAAGGCCTCAGCGCTAAGAAAAAAATAAGGCGCGACGCAAGTCCGTGCGCGTCAGAAAAATAACGATTTTATTAATTGATCAATAAGGAACAACGTCGAAAAGAAACGCGTTTTTACTATGAGATGAATCAGATATTTAAATGCACGAAAAGTACGTAAAATTCAATCAAACGACCAGATTTTCGACTAGCCAGTCATATAAACTCACCAACAGTGCTTTCGGGGCAGGGACCGCACCTAACCTTGCTTCAGGCACTCGTTTGAAAGGAAAAAAAAAAAAAAACGGACACGTGGCTCAGACGTTGCCATTTTTTCGATACTTGTCATCGTAACAATGTAAACAAGGGACTCGATCTTCGTTGACAACGTAAGTCGTGTGCAGTTCTAAGTAGCATTACCAACATGCGGATGATGCGACGTTGTCAAATCGCGCGTGTACGCTAGACTCATTCGTTAAAAGAGTTTTCACCGATTTCAAAATTTGGTATTAGCCAATACGACAATTACTTTTTTTTAATTATTACTCTTGTACTTGATCGCACTTAATTGTGATATATTTCTGAAAACAATGGTGAGTCCCGAACCGGTGAATACTAAATATATATTTTTTAAGGATTCATCAAATTATTATTCACCATGACCATTAATTTCAATCAGCAAATTTACGTATTAATTTAAGTATTTTATTTTCGCTCATTTTTTAACTAAGAGATATAGTCAGTTATATAACGTTATTTATGTATGGGATACGTCAAAGTTTCACCAACAAATTATTAATTACAAATACGAATAATTATGCTTAACACGTTGGGTGAGCCTTGAGGGAATAGTGCAAGGAATACGAGCTATTCTACACACACACACACACACACACACACACACATATGCATGCAACCTCCTGCAACGATATTTATTAATTTCAGGGGACAGCAAACCGGGAATGGTCGACGTTGACCGTGATCGAGTATCGCGAACCGCTAAACCATGCACACGCCCTACCAGTTCCTGCTATACAGGTATTACACACATATATGTATACAAGCTACAGGCCTCAGCTTCGCTCGCGTTTGATCAAAGAAATAACTTTAATCGCTGACAAAATGCATATTGCAAAAAACTTATGTTACAACTGCCGATCTTTTTAACCTCGGTGTGTACTTTTAAAAAGTATTTTTAAATATACTTTATTGCCTCAGCGTTTCTATTGTCTATTCCCGTGCGAGTTTTTCGTTTACACTTCATTGAAAAATCGTAATAACAATGAAATACTCTTTTGAATTTCCCAAAATAAATAATCCAGTCAATCACGACCATTCGGAATTAAGGTATTTTTGGATTTATTCGAAATCTCGTCCGGTGAAGTCTCGGAGAAAGGAGCACTTGTCTCCGACATTGAAATGCTTCCATGCTGTTAAAAATAATCAATATGTCGAGATAAATCTTGTGCCATTATCGCATTTCTACGAGTTTTAAAGAATTTTTGAAAAAGTATGATATTTGAACCGAATATTATAAGATCAAATAAAAGCGTCTATAAAGTGGTTTCTTGGAGATTTTCATGAAGATTTGATGTTAAAAAAGGAGTGTTTTTGCAACACTCAAATCATGGCTGTAAATAAAACATTTTTCGATATCTTGAACATTTTACAAGAATGATTATTGTGAATTCATTCGGTTACAGTACATACGCCAGTCAGTAGACATTCATTCCAATGCTGTCTCTCATATATTTTTTCCCTCTATTTTTTTCTATCTCTACAGAACGTCACCGATTTCGCACGTAATGTACATCATTGTCCACATATGAGCGAGTCTCTACATCGTAACAATGATCAATGAAAATTACGTACGGAGAATTTGTACGTAACATTTGTGCATAGTGGAATATCACAAAAGGCCGAGCCTCGTTTGAAGTAACGGGATTCATCGTTTTTCTCATGATCTCACAGGTCAATGTTACACAGACAGTAGGAAAAGCGATGTACTTTGAAACAACAGACATTTTCATATGATTTATTTAATATTATTATTTATTTTTCAAAAACTTCCCAAATCTGGAATAAATATTATTTTCATTTTCAAGTATAACTCCTTCCATTTCAATGACATTAAAATGAACTGAGTTTGCCACTAAAATGAGAGAACGTTCAATTTTTGTTTTCGCAATTTTTTTTCTTTTATTCAATAAATATAGAATGTATTTTTTTTTTTCGGGACTACGTAAAATAATTCATTTACTGTTTCTTATATATTGTAGTTTCAAATAATGCAATCTTAAGGGGTTATATCTAGTTGTTTGGGTTAAAAAAATGGAAATTTTGTTTTTTTTTTTGCATTTTTTCAAAATGCAGCATCTTAGGGGGCCAGTCCACTTTGAAAATTTCAAAAAATCGATTTTTTTTTACTGTTTTCGAAAGTACGTACATTCAGAAATATTGTGTCAGAATTTTATGAAAATCCGAGCTTTCTAAGTATTTTTTTTTTTTACCTGAACGTCAGGACCTCATTTCGTCTACCTGAGCGTATAAACTTCAAACGCGTTTTTCTCGAAACAACGTTTTCAAAATCTAGCTCCATCGTATCTCTAGAACTAATAAACCGATTCTCTTGAAATTTGAACCACATATTGTAAACATGATTCGCAACAAGATGACCCTCGATGGTTTTAAAATTTTGATTTTTACTCTTTTTTTGTGAAAAACTGCGAAAAAAACGCGTTTTTTTTTACTTTTTTCGTTTTTCATCTGCCATTTTTTTATTTCTTGATAAAACTTTATATCCGAGGGTCATTTTGTAGCTGGTGTCATACTGAATCTAATGAACTTTGATTTTTTTATTTCAGACAAGCCGTTGCCGAGTTGTGATGGAGCAACCTAGCCCACCTATTTTTGAGGCGTTACGTTAAACTATAGTTTTTGGTCTTAAAAATGAATAAAAATGAATTAAATTTTTTTTTTTATGTATTTCAAGACTTTATTTATCAAGCCCAACAACTTTTATATTCATATCTTTTATAAAATCCTCAAAAAAAAATCGCGAAAATAGCTTTTTTTTCGTGGCTCCAAAGTGGACTGGCCCCTTAAGAACGTTTTCCCAAAATATTATAAGGATCTGAGCACTAGAACGAATATATTTACGTGCGCTACCTGAGAGTGCGAGCGCAACGATAGACGACTTTAAGGGGTTCATCCCATGTCACAGCAATTTTTTTTCGCTTTTTTAACTCACGACTGCCCGCACGGGCAAAAAGACGGGAGTTATGCGTTTCACCGCGATCCCCTGATTTTGAAGATTTTTTAGAGCCGAATGTTCGCAAAAACAACATAAAATCTCTTAACTAAATTTTTAACATATATTCTTTCACCAACCCTGTAAAAACAAATGTGTCGTCGAAAACAACACACTTGTGGGTTCTATACTTAACGCCATAAGCAAGCTGTAGATTTTCAACACACTTTAAAACGTATAGAAAATGGCGACAAAGAATCTATAGTTTGCTTATGGCGTTATAAGTACAGAACACACTTAATGTGTGTTGGCAACAACACACTTGTTTTTACGGTGAATATATTATGTTTTAGGCTATAATTTAATTCAGTCGTTTGCATATTCATATAAATATTATCATTCTAAAAAAAAGCTGTTGTATCATATGCATTGAACCAATTGATCAACAGGCGATGCCGCCATATTCCGTTCAGTGGCAACAGTATCGGCATACTTCATGCAGTTGCTGCCTGCTCGCTGCTCGTACTCTAACAGATGCATGTATTTACATTTCTTTTGTGTAGGTCATATTTTTGGTCATGACTTTTATAAAAAGCTCTATTTATATTTAACGCGGATTCAATGTGAAAAATATCAATATTTTTTCAAGTTTGGCGCGTATTTAAATTTCGTATGAGTTGTTCGAAGATTTCTTCGATAGCAGTAATGAAAATATAATCTCAAAGTCGAGAAATGTGAAGATGACTAATTGTAACCCAAAGAGGGTATACGGAGGAACGCTAAAAACCAAAAGTAAAAAAAACTTAATATAAAAAAGTGAATCTCCGATAATTTAAAATAACAAGTGTTCTGAAATAACTTAAAAAATTGTTTACAAAAAACGAAAGAACTCCCAAATGCAAAATAGTAGTGAACTTGACAAAGTGTTAAATATAAAATAGATCAAAAATTAAAAAAGACAAGCAATATAATTACAAAAACATATGACAGATTAAAAAAAAAAAAAACAAAAAAAAACAGCCAATTACTAAAATGGTTATGAACTCAAAAAAGAGTAAAATAAAAATAGATTACAAATGAAAAAATTAGTGTTATTATAATAATAGATTATAGACTAAAAATTTCTTTCGAAAAAACAAAAAAAAATCCTGATTGCGTAATATTATACTGGAGAAAAGTTTAAAAAGTTGAATGGAAAAATCAATAAAAAGAATGAAATAAAAAAATGCAATAATAAAAATTCTAAATTGATGAAAAAAAAAAAACAATGAAAAAAAATAAAAATAATTTACTTGGTAAGTGCAACTCCCTTATATTTACATTTTTATGATCTGTAAACTTTTTTGGGATTTTTTTTTGATGAACCATTAAAACACACCATCTTTGAATTTGTATCACACATTTATTTACATTTTTACGATCCCTCAGAATCTTATCAAACAAAAATAACGAGTTGAATCGACTTTACACCGTTCGGAGGATACTCATGTGTTGGTTGACGGCTGCCATGATTCCGGAGGTTTTGCTCATCTGAAACCAAAAAATCAAACGGCTTTTTAATTTGTAGACCTGAGGCTATCGCCGGAACTAGAGTAAAGTAAAAATATCGAAAATTGAATTTTTGACACGGTTTTAAAAGTTAAGTTCCAAGTTTGGTCATTTTTTTTGACTTTTAAAACCATGCCAAAAATTAAATTTTCGATATTTTTACTTTACTCCAGTTCCGGCGATAGCCTCAGGTCTACAAATAAAAATGCCATTTCATTTTTTGATTTCAGATGAGCAAAACCTCCGGAATCATGGCAGCCGTCAACCAACACATGAGTGTCTTCCGAACGGTGTAAAGTCGATTCAACTCGTTATTTTTGTTTGATAAAATTCTGAGGGACTCTAAAAATGTTAACAAATGTGTGGTAAAAATTCAAAGAGTGTGTTTTAATGTTCATCAAAATAAATTCCCGAAAAAAAAACAAACAAAAAAAAATAGCTGTCACATGGGATGATCCCCTAAAAAGTGATTATCTCGGAATCATGTTTTTTAAAAAGTGCTGTTGCGGTGAGCACGATTTCTCGAAAGCAATTTAACCGATCGATTTGAATCTTTCACGAGTTTGTTTCTAATTATAATGGCTTGTTCGTGAACGAAGGAATTTTCATTTGGAACAAAATTTATATTTTCTTCGGTCAAAAAACCTAATTTTTGGAACCTCAAAAATCGAATTCTTCAGAAAAATCGACATTTTTTTTAAATCAATATTTCGCTAAACCCTTCGTTCACGAAGAGCGTATAGTATTACTTCTTACGTCTTTACGACTCCAAGAGACAGAAATTCCCGAAACATTCGATTTTAATGCACAAAATTATCATATCTCGAGATTGGGTGGACGGATCGACTTGCAACAAAGACCAATGGAAAGAGAAAAATCGAAAAAAAATTGGGCTATACGCTCAGATTTTTTAATCAACCTGTTCCTCCGTAAGAACGATTTGAAAAAAAAGCTCGAAAACCGTCATATTCGAGTATATAAGAGTGCGGCAGACCTATGTGAAGCTGGCAACTAGGTATAAAATAATTCATTTTTATTAATTCCATTCGATTGTACTAGGTATGTACCGGATTGTACCGCTTTTTAAATCGTTTGTACCTTAAGGGGGTGGGAGATATAAGGGTGCGAAAATATGACCCGCAAGCCACTTAAAAAAACAAGATTTACAATAATACCAACTTAAAGGAAATCGTTTGTACCGGATTGTACCACCACCAGAAACAAAAAAAAAATGATTTTTTTTTTTTTTTTTCAAAAATCCAAAGTAAGCTATCCAAGTTTTCGCAAATTTGATGGAAAATTATTTGATGTAAAATGGAGGTACAAACGAATTACGCGATGGTACAAATGAGTACAAACGATATAATATTAGAATTTTGCAAAGTAATTGAACCAGATGAAAAATGCATAGCAGAATGTTTGTTTTTGAACGTAAAATGCAGGTACAAACGAAATACGCGATGGTACAAACGAGTGCAAATATTAGAATTTTGTAAAGTAATTGAACCAGATGAAAAATTCATAGCAGAATGTTTGTTTTTGAACGTAAAATGCAGGTACAAACGAAATAGGCGACAGTACAAACGATTACAAACGATATAATTCTAGAATTTTGCGAAGTAATTGAATTAGGTGAAAAATAAATTGCAGGATGTCTGTTTTTGAACCTAAAATGGAGGTACAAACGAAATACGCGATGGTACAAACGAGTACAAACGATATAATACTAGAATTTCGCAAAGTAATTGAACCAGATGAAAAAGGCATAGCAGAATGTCTTTTTTTGAACGTAAAATGGAGGTACAATCAAAATATGCTACGGTACAAACGAGTACAAACGATATCATACTAGAATTTCGCGAAGTAATGGAATCAGATGAAAAATGGGGTGGGGGTAAAATTTTCGAATGACGAAATTTCGAACAGCTAAAATAGCGAATTTTAACATACAGTTATCGATATATATGTATATAATTGTATGTTAAAATTCGCTATTTTAGCTGTTCGAAATTTCGTCATTCGAAAATTTTACCCCCACCCGAAAAATGCATTCATCATTCATCATTCAAAAAGCGATACAATCGGGTACATCGTTAGTAGAATCGAATGGGAATAATTTTCCATCAACTTTGCGAAAACTTGGATAGCTTACATTGGATTTTTGAAAAAAAAAAAAAAAAAAAAAAAAAAAAAAAAAAAAAAAAAATCAATTTTTTTTTGTTTCTGGTGGTGGTACAATCCGGTACAAACGATTTCCTTTAAGTTGGTATTATTGTAAATCTTGTTTTTTTAAGTGGCTTGCGGGTCATATTTTCGCACCCTTATATCTCCCAGCCCCTTAAGGTACAAACGATTTAAAAAGCGGTACAATCCGGTACATACCTAGTACAATCGAATGGAATTAATAAAAATGAATTTTATTTTATACCTAGTTGCCAGCTTCACATAGGTGTGCGGCAGGACTCGCACAAGCTTTTTTTTTAATACTTGGCGTCGAGCCGCTACCGCGTCTCTTGATACTAATGAAATCTTTTTGGTTTTTTTTATTTCAAATGAGCCGTTCCAGAGATATCATGTTCACCGCGAGTGATGATCAAAAAAAGGTGTTTTAAGACAACGGCCATATTTCCCCCAGTAGTGAATTTTTTTTTCATAAACAATTTATATAACAACCTCAAGCTATGTAGTAATTGATACTGTATAGTGTATGTTAATAAAATGATGTTAACATGGCTAAAGAAAATCATGAAAATCCCGTAATTTTTCCGAGCACAACTAGATATAACCCGTTAACTATTTGTAAGTTTCAATTGCAGTAGAATCCCCCATGGTTCTTTAGTTTTTTCAATTTTCAAATGTCACAATAATTCTTTATTCTCTCGGTTAAACTGGTATCAAATACAAAATGATCAGATTCCAAAGGTCGAGAAAAATATAAATAACTTTAAACAAATTATAATTTTTTAATTATTGAAAAAAATGAATAAAGACTATTGACGTGTATGGACAAATGAACATGGAAAATAAAATTGTAATAAATAAAAATTGCGGTTGTGTAGAAATGGAAGGGCCCGTACGTTAATGAATCACAATTTCTGTATGAAGGCAAGTGATTCGGTAATTATCCTACACACTGAAAAGTAATATTAGAGAGTACCCGGTTCGAAACAATGTGATACTAATTGCATCATATACGTCAAGAGAAAAGCCTGCTGTTAAAGTTTTGGAAGGTCTTGAGAACTTGATAACTCGCATATGTAAATACTCCTATAAATATATATATGTTAAATACATATCTATAACTAAAACTTTTGTCACTGCCTACGTGACACGATAACAACGCATTGTCTACACCTCTGAAAAATAAAAGATGCGTCGCTCACCTCCTTCCTCTCGAGCCACTCCCATTTATCAGTCGAAAAGAGTGAAAACAAAAAGGGGGGGGGGGGGGATGAAACACAAAAAAAATTGGCAAGGATTCGACGAAAACAGAGGCAAAAAAAAAGTATTGAATCGACGAAGAGGACTCCCATCTCGTCGAGGAGAAACTCGGGCTTCGTCACGTCCCATTAGAAATTCATAAAAGTCTTAATTCAACGACGTATAATATCACAAATTTATGCATTACTCGAGACGAGAAATCAGTGTTGAACAGGAATAGAGAGGGGGAAGGGGGGGGGGGGCACCACGAAAAAGCCTGAATCGAGTTTGCAAACTTTTTCTTTGACGTCCGAATCGTTTGCTTTTGACGACGTTGTATTTATTTAAATAAAGTTTTATAAAGTAATTTTTGGTCGTCGATGTATTATCGGATCGAGCAACTTATTTCTTGGCTCTTAAAATGTTGTTCATGGTAATTATAAATTTTAATTGGAAAATTGAGATCGTGTATACTTTGGAAAAACAGGTCTCGAAGTTCTTGGAAATTACCTTCCAGTAAGATTCTATTTATATCTTAAGTCATTTTCGTTTTTTGATAGCCGCGAAATTTTATTTTGATTGGTATTGAAAGTATTACTAAACTTTATTTTGATTATTCAGTTATTGGATACATTTCCAATTATTGTTTAAAAGTTTTTTAATGGTTTCTCCAATATAAAAATTTGAACGTTTTGAAAAATCAATATTCGTTCAAACACGATATCGATCAATGGATCCATCAAAGTTTTAACAAACCCTTGGAACATCAAGTCAACGCAATTTCATTGTTGAATTATACCACAATTGACAGCCAAATGTAATCAAATGAAAGCTAATTTACACAGTCATTTTTTCGAATCTCTGGCATATCATTTATATTTACGATGGAAAGATGGAATTGAGCGACAATCCTGCCAAATAGTGTTTTAATTAATTCTCCAAGTAATCAGAAAGCAATTAGCCCAAATTTGAGTAACTGAAAAATTCGATCAACAATAAATTTACGTGCTCACATAGTGATTCGAGGTCGAGGATAAATTGCTCTTTTTTGTCATTACTTCAAGATATAATAGAAAGCTTTGTGTACTCTTTCTCGTTGATTTTTTTAAGTTTTTTTGTAGAATCTCATCCCGCGGGATGATGCAAAATGGATTAATAATTGTAGAGCCCAAAGGGATAGAGGGGAGAGAACTTGGAAAAGTCTTAATGACACGTGTTTGTATAATTATCTTAATTAACGTGTGGTCCTCGCGTGACGGATGTCATCCGGAAATCCGTTCGTCTCTCTCTTGTTTTCTTGCACGTCCCAGCCCGAGAATTCTCGTTAGTTCTCTCGTGGTATAAAGGGAGCCTCCGATAAATGGGCTATATACGCGCAAGCCTCGTGTGTACCTACTGGTTGTTGCATTTATTCGTAAACACGATTCACCGTCGTAGCATGGGAAAAATGTGCACTAGGGGCGGATTAAAATACAAATGTGTAGGAGGTACAGTCACCCCCCAAATGCAACTTTTTATATTACTTATGATATTGATTTCATCTCTTTTATTATTTAATTTCTTCATTTTGAGAATCGTCAACATTTCTTTTGCCCATTTACGATGTCCTCAAAAAATATCACAAAAACCTGACGAATCTATGTCATTTTTCAACGGTGAAAAATGTAACAGTCATTAAAAAAAAAACGATTTTCATTGTTCTAGCGCTCGATCGCTATTCAAGCTGTAGAACATTCGAAAACATTGAGTTTTAATGAATTTCTTCGTATTATTAATCAATTGTTATCTAATCTATTATTATATTAGGTGTATAACTTAGTTTTTACCGTTCATCGATGAATTTATTGCCTCAAAACCTCTCATTTCTTTCGAGATAATAAATTTGTAAAAATAAATTTTATAAAAAAACGGTAAAAATTAAGTTATACACCTAATAGTATTAAAGCATGTTGTATATTCAGCCGAAGTATGAGAAGTGAATTTCTTTGTGCGTAGGTTCGTGTAATACGATCGTTATGCGATGGACGGCGTTACAAACCCAACGATAAGAAGCCAGCTCGGACTTGTAATTCTCACACATCGCGTTACTTGCTCGTTTATTTTTTATTCTTTTATATTAAACTCTTAATTTTGGCAGCTTCTGGTAAAATATAGAATTTAAAAAAGACAAAATATTATATCAATCGTAACTCAATGCATGACAAATAAGTATATATAATTATAATGAACGTAAATTATGAAAAAAATTAATCTACAAAATAAAACGGCAGTACAAAACCTAAAGTTCTCCACAATGAATTCCCAAGAAATCGCAATAAAATAAAAATCGAGATAAGATCAGCATTTCCCTATTTGTTTACGCGATGAGGTTGGACGAATTTCGTTGCGCCGATAGTCATATTACGTTTAGTTAATCATGCACCCGGTGGTTGATCCATTGAAAGTAATGTCGTTGAGACAACTATCCCACGATTTTGCTGCTAGATTTTAATTTATTTGAGTTGAAAGTATTTTATCTGATATAACCGCAATAAATGTTTACATTGAAAAAATAAAATAAAACTTGAGGCACAGAATCGATTGAATTTGAAATAATCACACGGAGGTTGAGTTGTATACGATTTGTCCGTGACTTGATAAAATAATAGCATCGAATAGATTTCTCTGCGGGAATTGAATTCAATGACACGATAGATCAACGGAATATAATTTGTGATTAAGCTAATTACCCAGTAGTAATTTGGATGAAATATTTTATTACTATTCAAACAAATAAACCTTTTGCTAACTCTATTAAAATTTCGTTACGCAAACAATAAGTTTTGTTTAATATGAATTATATATATATATTGTAACCGGGCAGCCTTATTCCCTGGCTGGATTTCTGGTGTGGCAGAAATCCACTAGAGGGCCGCGGGCGGAGCGCTCTCGCGTAAGCGTCGTACCGCCCGTGTGCCCATAAGATTCCAACATTGAATCGTTAAACAACGATCGCTCCGACTGATGGTCGTCGAGAAAATCCGAACCTTTGTTTTACGAGGCTACGAGGTTAAAAGGTCTAAGGCCTTATCGTGCAATTAAACTGCGCTGATATAAAAAAGTTTTGACATTTGATTATGTCGGGATAGGCGCTCTTACGAGAGTGTAAAAAATCGATCAATCGAGCAGGATATAAAATCAAAAATATCAAATAAAAAATATTCCAACAAATACATATATAAAAAAAAATTTCAAATATTTCTTACAGTCGTTTCAAAATCATAATTCTTCGGTGCAATCACTATACGTTTTAAATACACAATGCAATTCATTCAATCGAAACAGGATTGATACAATTGACTGAAATACTTTCCCCCATTTCCCGAGCAATGCGATGATGCTATTTCAAATATTTATTGAATTTTATTGAAAAAAATGTTTTGGTTCTATTGAATATTTAAAGTTTTACCTCAAATTGCAGACCGCATCCAACCTCAGGACGTAGTTGAGTCAACTACACCTCCGTTCTGAACAATATGCTTTTTTTTCAGTGTACGATTGAAAATTTGAGCTTTACGAGACAATTCTCTCTCCTCTCTTTCGTCGTTATTCTTGCCTATATTCATGTATATATATATACATGCATACATATATAAGTACGGATAAGTGAATACAAACGTATGTACATATAAATGAATATATATTTATGTATTACGATGGCCGGAGAGCGTTCAGTAGGTTACCTTCTCATTATACAACGACAACAACGAGATTACCTATATTATTCAACTTTCTCCACTTGCGGAGCGACAATACGTTGGCTGGCAACGTCACGAATGTGTCTTTATCTCTTTCTCACATGTTTCGTCGCGTTTCTCTCGTTTCGGAGCTTCGACAAAGGAGGCTGCATCGATTATTGAGCAAAAGACGCAAATAGTGCAATTCGGTAGACAAAACAATGTCAATTGTGCCCTTTTTTATCAACAATCGATATATTTATATTTATACACACATATAACTGGTGTATATTGTGTGTATATATAGTGAGCTTACTCACCGTGACGTTTGTTGATAAAAGCGTCAGAGCTTAAGGAAGGGAGGATGCAAAATGAAAGAGGACAAAGTGGTGAGAGGTGCGGGGCAACGGGAATACTCCCGAGAGATTCGGAGAGATAGACACACGGAGATAATGGACATAATGGTATATGGGCAACAAATGGTATGCTCGCTCAATGACGACGAAAAGCTACTTCCATAATGCTGCTTTACCTCTGTTTCTCTCCTTCGGTCTCCTACTTCCACCGATTTTATTCTTATACTTTCATTATATCACGTTTCCACTACACATGGTGCGTTGAAAAATATTATTACACACATTGTTGCGAGTTTCATCGTGAAAATATTATCCGAATCGCATGAAACACATAGGGAATAAAAATTCAATACGAAAATCATTCGGATATATTATTTCATTTATTTATTGAGCGACCTGTTGAGAGTGATGGAATTGAGAATTTTGTAAACGTTGTCCGTGGAGGCAAAATGTAATGCACGGTTTTTTTTTTTTTTTAACTATTCTTTTAATATTTATTGAGCAACTTGGTTGGGAGTTTTGGGAATGAGAGTTTTTAATCGCAATGTGTACAAAAAAAATTGAATAGAGGATTCTCTTTCATAATTGTTTCATTAATTATTGAGTAATTTCAGAAAAAAATTCAACGGGACGGTTTTTTGAAGTTATTTGTTTATCAGCTTGATTGGGAATTTTAGGGAAAAAAGTGTTTTAATCATGGCACTCACGGAATAATTCACAATACATGATTTCTCCGAATTATTTAATTATTCATTCATTTTGTGAAGAAATATTTATTAAACATAACACGCACGTGAAATTCAATACAGGAATTCTTGGAATTATGCAATTAAATATTGAACAACGCGATGGGGAGGTTTTCCGTGAAATTGTTTTTGATCGTAGGAACCAGATTCAATTAAATACAGACTTTTACAGGATTGTAAAAAAATTTTCGAAATTTTGTATTGTTATTAAAATTATCAATAATTCACATATTATTGAAAAAAAGAGTTTCTATACATAGATATAGTTGTAACGAAAGAGCAGGTGAGTGAAAAATTATTTGAAAAATGAACAACGTCGAATGAAACGGTAAATGTATGGGAAATAATTCGGCACAAGTGGCCCAGTAAGCAGACTTTGGCTCATATCGATTTCTGAGAATCTTTGGACTTTGGGACGTTCGCATATGCGCGCGCGAGTGTTTCTCATGCATTAGGACAACGACCATCGTGCGTCCCGGGCGAATTTTCTGCAAAAGCATTTTTTACTTCTCTTTATTTATTTTCTACCGAGTTCATCGAACGAGGAGGCTCGATGAAATAAAAATGAGACTCAAACAAGCTTAAATTGCACTACGGGAATGAAAAGAAATGAGCGAAATAGGAAAAACACGATTTTTCTTACGTCGAGAGTAAAAAACATCGGGGAAAGGGAAAGATAGAGGTAAATGAGAGACGAGAAAAGTAAGTGCGAACTGTGCTGCAATTTTCAACGTGGCAACACTGTAACAATGTCGAATTCCCGAACACTTTCTTGGACTCGCGACCACGTGACTTGCTTGTTATTTTAAATATACATATGAAAACATCACGAAAGGAAAACGCATCAGCTTTTCGCTCCAACTAAATAACATTGTAGCTTGACAAATTTACAACAATTATAATCACCATTTTTAAATAAATAACTTCTCTGCAATACTTCAATTTTTTTTATTCGTTTCTTTAAATCGGATTTCCATTTTATCAAGAACCCCAAAATATTTTCATCTATATTTATTGATATATTGATATTTCAATTTACAAAAACGTAAAACGAGAGATTCGGGAAAATGTAAAAAAAAAAGGGGGAGAAAAATTGGGAAAGCAACGAAATAAACGACGAGGGCTAGTTTGAGTCTAATTTTGAACTCGGGAGAGGGCGCGATCAGTGAGACAAAGAGGGAAAAGAACGCCGAGGGAAGACGAGAGAAAGCTTCCGAAAACGTGAAAAAAATTATCCATTACAACAAAACAAATAAAATATACTTTTTTCTTCGATATTTAAAATTTTTCGTCAACAATTTTTTTCAATAATTCAAAAAGTCTGAGGAAAAACAAATTCTAATACATATTTTTGTATACGAAATAATTTTTCACATATTGCTTTTTCATTATAGTTTTACAATAATAATTATTTCATTTAAAAACGCAAAAAAAAGCTTATTCATCATTTTTGAGTTCAATCTTTTTTTCTTGTTTAAACGAAACAAAATTCTACGACTCTTTGGATCGCTATTGAGTAATTAACGAATCTTTGCTGCGAAACAAATCAAATTTCGTCATGGGTTCTGTAGAAAGTTTCGGTAATCAGTTGATATATTTTTTTTTTCGTAACTCAGCTTTTAACGTAATCATCGCTGATGAGAAAGAGAGAGAGAGGAGGATATACGTGCATATATATATATCGCTCTCGCAAGATTGTTTTGAGCAGCACGCGCGTAACTCTTTAAAATAAACTCGATACACTCTTCTTGAACGGTTTTATGAGAGGTGAGCACTCAGTCATCGCGATTCGAGGGAAAGAAACGCGTGCAACACGAAAAAAAGAGAGGGGAAGTGAGAGGGAGAAAGAGAAACCAATGAAGAGTCCACGAGTCAACAACGAAAAAAAAATTGCGTGGGGGGACAAAATGGTTGAGACAATAATAAGAATTCGTAAAAAAAAAAAAAAAACGATTGCAGCTATTAATGCAATATAAAAAATCATATTACACGATTATTATTTTTCATTATAAAATGTTAGTTATCGTATTATAATTTTGTATACGTACACGAAAAATGGTTCAACGAATTTTCGAAAAAAAATTTCAATCGTCTTAGTTTCTGTGAAAATTTTCTTGCATTCTTTTTTTACTTGAACAACATTAGTAATGTAACCAATTGGTTTGAAATAAGAAAAAAATTTATTCGACTAGTTGCTTCATTAAAGTTGTATTTTCAATAACAATTGCATTCACCAAAAAAATGTTTAGTTAAAAAAAATGTAATGTATGATTTTTGTATACGAATTGTTCTGATTATCGCAGCGTTGACAATTGTCACGTAGATGAAAATAACAATAATAATTTTTTAAAACATACAATTGGTTCATGGAGAGAATTTACTCTACACCTTTCAACGCTGTGAATTTTCGTTGCTCGCTGGTGCTGCACGCACCCGGAGCCAGGGTTAAGCTACGAGCGGGTAACGAAGCAGAGAGTACGAACCACACACAATTCTCTCTCTCTCACACACACACACTCGCTTGGGGGCGCCATCTCTCTCTCGCTCACTCGGATTCGGGCCAAGGCCCCCCCTCCAACTCTCGGTCTTTTCGCTCAGGCGGTTGTGAGATTTAAACGCAGGAAATCAGCTGGTTGTGTGAGAGGAGACAATCTACCAGATCGCGATCTTTCACTCTCGAATATGGACGAATCCAAATAAAATGAAATCAACTCTAATTACATAAAAAATGGCAAGCATTTTAATATTTTTCAAAATTCACATACAACAGGATAAATTTAATACAAATGTCATGTCAAATTTGAGACTTTATTGACCAATATTTTTTTTTTTTTTTATAATTTAAACGCGAACTTAAATTAAAATTTATTTTTTAAATATTAGTTGAATTTATTACACAACATTGAGTAATAACTCTTTGAGATTACGGCAAGACTGAATGATGCAAAAGAAATGTGAGTTGCCTTTAATGTAATATTAATATAAAACTTTTGAGCTATTATGGATTATCAATTTTTTATAAATGAAACGTGAACTGAAATGTAAATTGATGACACGAAAACAAAAATTGATGATAAATAAACATTTGGTACTTTGAACCCTCGAAAAACCGGGAAAAATTTTTCGTGCCTTGGAAAGCATAAATTTTTGATGCATGGTGAAATAAAAATATGACGGTCAATTGCCTCTCGCAGATGTCTGCATCTGGTTCAATGTTCCTTCTCTTGTTTTTTTTTCGTATATACGCGCGAACGAACCATCGACCGCTGGTTATTTGCAACGAAAAAAAAAAAAAAAAAAATCGAAAAAAATAAAGCAAAATGAGCAGAAGAAGGAGAAGAATACGAAGAAGAAAAAAACCATTCACAGCGTCATTCCGTGTTATGTTTTCACCGTCGAATAACAAAAAAAGAGCGAGAACGTGGCAATTTGAAAAACAATAAATTAAAGAAAAGGAAAGCTCGTATCGATCGTGTTTTCTAATGAATATACAATTCGAAAGCCCCCGCTTGCTGGAAAATCGCTCATAGGGCTCAAATCGATGTTGCTCAACGTAAAAAAAAATATGTATATACACTAAAATTTCATTCTTTCATTCCGTGACTCCGTGCAACGGTTCAATACCATTTACGAATCAAGGTCAATGTATTTTTACTTTTTTTTTTTTGGGAATTTATGTAAATCTTTAGAAAATTTTTTAAAACGTTCAAATAAAGCATATTACTATATCAATACGAAATTACTGAGAAGCATCAGAAAAAATTCTATTAAATCGGAATTGGAGCAGAATTTAAGTCTGTTTTGCTACACATTTATTATTCGTTGACATACGTATTTAATAATATCCCATATCATTACTATATTTCTTACATATCTATAATAATATTTAAATTGCGCGAAAATTTTTGAGAACAAGCATTTTTCAAACTCGATATTTATTTACATAGGATTGGCGGATATAAAAAAAAATCCCCAGTTTATTGCAACTATTCGAACTATAGTACATCAGTGTATTTATAGACAAATATAATAGAAGAGTGGCACAGAGTATTTGGGACAGTGCAGATAATTTTGGATTTGTATTTGATGCAGATTTAAAGTATAAATTACCTGCACCATTCCAAATATTATGATGCATGTACTCTAGTATTACGATTGTGTAGTACATAATTATCTTTTTAATACTTGGCGTCGAGCCACTATACCGCGGCTCTTGATAATTAATATTGATATAATAATCAAATTATATCATATTATAATAATTGAATTAATAATTGATGATTCATTAACACGAATTTAATTATTCTGACATAAGAAATAAATGTTGAAGAAAAATTTTACAAGTAAATGAGGAAATCAGAGAATAAAGAATTTAATTCTTTCGATCTTATTGCGCACCTGGAATACAAGTTTTGCTGCATATACTGTAAATTCGTTTGGCACTGATATCAACATTTTTGTGTGTATCTATTCAAAGTTCTGTAGGGGCTTTCAACATATTTATTTTTTGTATTTTTTATTCATGTATTTGATCTTGAAAAAGTTAATGAAATACTTTTCAATATTCACAATGATTTTTGTTCAGCGATATATTTCCATGTTTCCGTTTACAAAAAATTTCAAACAAAAACACTTTTTTCGGACATGACCCTTCAATTTCTTTATCAGATCCTGTATCTTCTTTCGATAAAACGAAAAGAGAATTGAAAATTGGTGAACCTGATAAAAAGTTGTGCGTGAGTAGACGTAAAAAAAAAAAAATATGTACAAATCGAATTGAGAACCTGCTCCTTTTCTTGAGGTTGGTTAAAAATTATACGCACCCTGCATTTTCAGCGGCAGAAATGGACATGTGCCTCCTCTCATTAGGGGTGGGCGCGGCGCAAAACTGCCAATGGTGATCCGTCGTAGCGATGTTTTTTCTCCCACGCACTTTTCAAAATCCGCAGCAAAATATATAAACGAAACAAAGCACACAATGTTTATTTCCCGTTTCGTCTTTTTGCCTTCTACGATGTGAATATAATCGAGCACCAATTTTCATCAAACTACATCACGCACGTCAAGGGCGAGGGGAGAGAAAAAAAAGAAAAGAAAATATCGGTTCAAATTCACTTGTCGTTCGACGAGTCAGAAACGAGATTTTCAAAAAAAAAAAGAAAAAAAGAAAAAAAAGGAAAAAAAAGACGAATTCACAAAAACAGTCGCACAATCACCACTTGGTCACTTTATAATCCAAAAAAAAATTGAAAATATGCAGGACTTCGGATATTTTTTCCTCCTCCTTACAGGACGATCATACGTCGCCCGGAAGTTCCCAGATTATCAAGTTTGTCGACGATTTCTGAAAGAATAAAAAAACACATTGAAATAAGAATGAAAGAAATGACCAGTGGCTGTTTTTGAATTCTTTTTGGCCTTTAAATCGGCTGTTTCGACCTTGAATCGATTTTTTCGAGTATCATCGAGAGCGGGGGACGAGAAGGTAAGAGAAGATGTGTGCACGTGCAAGAGCGAATTGGACTCGTTGATAAATCGATCGTTATAAAATTAGGTATCAATCTTTATACGCAAAAATTCGTTTTTTTTTTTTTTTATATTACCCGCTTGGCAAAAAAGCAAGCAAGTTCATTTTTTCGGCAAACTAAGACGCCGAAATTATGTCAGTTTTTCACCCCAAGGAACCTTATCTTTTGTTTGTATACTTCGATATACATAATTTCTTTTTTTTTTCTAATACCTGCCTCGAAAATGTGATTTTCGATTGATGTATGGCGTGCGGAAAAAGTGATTTATTTCTCAACAATTCGTCTTTCGTCGTACTTTATCGCACGGATTGACGAACTGAACATAAACACAATTGATTTTTCAATCTCAAATCAAACTTTTTCGAGACAAGTATCACAGAAAATATTGTATGTAACAAGGGCGAAAAACAACGAATTAAATCGCGAGTATGCCGCATTCGCTTCGACTTATGATGCATATTCGCACTTGTACTCGTGTGTTTACAGCACTCGGCTTTGGCTCGTGCTCCAAATGACACTCGTACTCGTGCGAATATGCATCATAAGCCTTCGGCTCGTGCAGCAACTTCACGCGCGCTGCAATTCGTCATTTTCCGCACTTGTTGCATAAAATACTATAAATTTCAGTATTTTTATTGAATTAACAATTCCAAGTGGAATGAAAAATAATAATACGAATTAAATGTATTACACCAAATTAGCAAAATGTGTCTAATTTCCATTTGACATTGAATCAAAATATAGATAAATTTATAAAGAATATTGTGATGAAATTGAAATTATTGTATTCTCTGGAATTATTAAAAATATCAAACAAAAACAACAGAAAACAAAATCAAACCACTAAATTTGTTACTTTTTGTCGGAAGGAATAGAGAAAAAAGAATTTGTGTCTCACGTAATTTTAATTGAGCCAATGAGATATTTCTTTGATCACGAATAATACTACTACAAAAAAGTTTATATCGAAAGAGTTATAGAGATTCTTAGGTATTCCATAATTTTACAAATCGTGGAATTTTACTCGTACTCGTGTGTTCACAGCACTCAGCTTCAGCTCGTGCTGCAAATCACGCTCGTACTTGTGCAAATATGGATCATAAGCCTTCGGCTCATGAGGCAACTTGACGCGCGATGTAATTCGTCGTTTTCCGCACTTGTTACATAAAATACTATTTTAGAGCTAACGCAATAAATATATAAAAAATGAGGAGAATTCAAAAATTAAGTAATATCAATATGGAGTAAAAATCACATCCGAACGATGCGATGTATAATAATATTGGACGATTTCGTGATTCCGTGCACATGTGATTCAAGCAACAAACATTCTTTTCGCTGATGCTAAATTCTGTTGCAAATTAAGGAGATGAAATTGTAATATTTCTTTAAAACTATTATAATTCCAAAAAGAAAGATCTTTTTCCACAATTCAATGTTGGTAATTCGTCTTTCATCGATCTCACGGAATTGAAGGGCAAAAAATGATCTTTTTTATGATCTGATTTTTTATAAAATCAAGAAAATGTACATGAAAAAAGGGATTCAACTTCCAATCTATGTGAATTCTTAATTGTTGTATTAGACAATTGCGTAAAGGGTGCCCTCGCGAGAATGTGTACACGTGATTGGGGAAAAAGAAAACGTAAGGAAGTAATTGCGTAGAGAAAATTGAAAATCGATGCTGCACGTGACGATATCATCGTAGTTACACTTTCGCTCGCTCTCTATATCTTTCTCCTATTTCGTGTATGACGCTCGGCCACGTGATCTAGGAGACACTGGAGATTTAATGGGTAAGCTGTCCGCGGACCGTGGCAACCTTAAATATCGATCGAGCCGTATATAATAGGAGGGGGGGGGGGGAGGGGAGGGGAGGGAGAGAGAGATGGATAGATAAACGGCCTTGCAGAACCACACGAGGGCAATGAAAACGTGCAACACATTGATATTCGGGTAGGACATGCATTTTCGAGGGGGATAAACGAAGGGCGAGAAGGAGGGTGTAATCCGGATCAACGTGCTTGTAAACACGTAACATATTTCGAATTAAAAGCCACATAAACTATAAATTTGTGACCATCAATATAAGAACAATCAAAAAAATTAATAAACGATAACAATAAGCATAAAAACTATACATTGAACGGAATTTTTCAATGTTAATCATATTGTTTTTAGTTATTTATATTTTTACTTTTCATTCCTTGAACGATTCATTTCATCAAGTTTTGCATTTATTTTTATCTATAATAAAATCAATATCATTCATTGTGTGAAATTAAGTTATTGCAGTTATTTTTATTGATTGAGTGGTGAAAAAAAGAATTCTGCTTCTATGCCACGAATAATTCCTTTTTTCAGGGTTTTTATTATGTAGCTGGATGAAAATCGATTCAAAACAAAGCTCCAAACTGACGTTTACCCAAAAATCCTCAATTTCGATTTAACTCGGTTTACTTGATGACGTATAAACTTGATGGATCACTAAACTCCAAATTTCTCGTTAAATAAAACAAGTTCCCGCGATTATCTTTGCTCACATGCCCGATTTCCCCTTCAAGTGATGAAAACATATGAAAACTCCAAAAGAACAGCGTACAATAAACAAGAAAACGGAAATACCGGTAAAAAAAAACTCGCCACTCGGTTGACATTTCAAAAAACAATACTTCGTTCCAAAATCACATGCGACACGACAAAAAAAAAGCACTCGGAAGAAAAATTCGTCACTTTAGTTCGCAGGAAACAGCCAAAAAAAGCAGCACAAAATAAAACGTCACTCGCATGTGTAAAATTTTCATCGAGTCGACATCACAATCACCCACCACGTGATTAATGAAAATAAAAGAAGGAATTACTTACGGGAAATAAAATAAAAAAGCGGCGGAGAAACGTTTCGCGTTGTGGAAGATGGTTACTCTATCATCTGACGTCGAGGCGTAGAGCGGCAAACGGTGGGGAGGACAGGGTGGGGTAAAGGGGCAGGGGGAGGAGTTGAGGTTGTCTGGTATTCGGAAAGGGAGCGGGGAAAGGGGAGGACGCACACAATCAATGTGACGTCGTTCTCGTTGGGCGTTCGGGTATCGCCTCTCTTTCGCGCACTCACTCGTTCCGATCACCGCAGAAAGAACGCAAAAGAAAAAAAAAAAAACGAATTTTCGAGAAACCAAAAATCACGAAGTTCGCGGTAGGTTTTTTTCTCCTCGTAAATTCTCTAATAATCGAGCAGATTGTCAACGAGATTTAAATTTACCGGGCACACTGGCCCGTGTTCTCTCTCGTTTCGCTTACCAGATGCACTTAACAACATGGTTGAAAAAAAAAAAATAAACAACTCACGCACTTGATACAAGAACGCGGGGACACTTTTTTATTTCGCACAATATTGCTCAATTTTTCTTATCACTGGATTCGGTAAATCAAACTATCTGTTTTATTTTATATTTATTTTTGTATATGTATGTAATACATATATAATGTATATCGATGTTTCACTACGCACAAATTTCTGCGTATTTCACTACGCACGCTCGTGTTTAACGAAAAATTCTCGCCCCTCTTATTCGTGACTCGAAGTAGTCACAAATATATTGTTTTACTTGGGGATATAATAAAGACGCAAGAAGAAACTTGACGATGTTATCGCGTCGAGAGTGAATTTAGTACTAAGCACAAATATTCACGAGAGAGACGACAAACCGACGATTAGCTATCCGTTCTTTTTTTCGCAACCTCTGCCTTCTCTCCTTTTTGCCGGTTTGCGTAGGTTATGGCCACGGGCCCAGTCTTCCTCCCGTCGAAAAAACACCGCGGGGCGCCACGGCGATCGAGCGCACTACAATTCTCTCCGGTGTTTTCCCCCCACTATTTTTTTCCCCAACACGACGAGTTTCACAATACTATTCTCTCGTTGGAACACACTTTGTGTTGGCGGCTGCAAAGCACATGTGTGTTTCACTGTTTTTTTGTGAAACTGACACGGGAAGTGCAAAAAGTTCTGTCACGAAATAAGCCACAGCGTTTTTCGTCCTACGAGGAAAGAACCATTTTTCAAATACACTTTTTAGTTGGCACAATCAGAAAATTCGACACTTCGTTTCGATACACACGATATGCAAGTTATTCTCGTGCACAAACGCGTGAGTCTGTGTAAGTCTTTCTTTTTTTTTTTTTTTTCAAGATAAAAACGTGCGTGTCTCGCGCTGCACATGCGTACACCAGTCAAGAAGTTTCAAGCGAGCGCGTGCGAGAGAGATACAGAGAGAGAAAGACTGTCCTTCGTTCGTAAACGTGTATAAACTTCGCTCACCGACATTTGCGCGCACACATGCACAGTTATTCGGAACCAGTAGTCTTCTCGTGATAACTTTGCTCGCTATATAGCCTCCAAAATTTTTATTATTATATTTTAGCCTCTCTATGCTTATCCTTCTACCTATTTTATGCCCGCACAAAATACAACATGAGATTCGATCTATTTTGTTTTACGAATAAAAACGTGTTTTCACTATACGGAAATGAGGGCGAGGAACAAAATGGGGAATTCACTATTTTAAACGGTAACCTTGACGTTTTCAACAATGTTTCTTCTTTGCTACTTTTCTTCCTTCGGCCCTCTCTTGATGGGCGAAGAAACACGATAGAGAAACTTGGAGTATACGTGTGTGTACTTGATTAGCCGTGTGACGTCACTACACGATTATACGTTGCTTCAGATGTCACACACGCGTACCAACTCCGTGGAACAGAGAAACACGTACACACACGTACACGAACGCACACTACGACCTCGTCCCAAAACTCTTGTTCGTTTCTTCCTTCTAACCCCTTCCCCGGTTAATGTACACATGTATGGGTGTGTGTATGTATGCGAACGCTCGCCGCTCAACGACGACACACGCAACACTTCGCCGAGTTATTATCTGGAAAAAGTAACGTGTTTTTCCCCCGTTCTCTATTTATTCTATATATTTTTAACTCTCGCTGCACCGCTTTTCTCGATCAACGAGAACACGAGTCGTTGTTTTTTTATTTTCTCAATAATATTCGTAATGGAAAACCGATTGGTATTTAATCGGAATATTATCTGACGACGAAAGAAACACGGGTGCGCGCGAGGAGAAATATACACACACTCGCGTTATAACGTAAAACAACTGATTCAACGGGAGAAGAACGCAACATGAAAAAGCGAGGTACGGCAAAGGCAAAAGCCCCGGAAGAGGGCGACACCAGTTTGTCGTGCGAGCGCCACAGCTTGTGCGCACACGGCGAATATGAGCGCGGGGAAGCGAGCGGTAACGCGACGTCAAGCCGTTCCATCTTCCGTACAGCGCTCTCTTCGAATATACCCCCGTTTGTTGAAGAATAAACAGAAGAAAAAACAAAATAATGAACGAGCTGTAACCGATTATTCACGAAGAACGAACGAGCTTTGCCGACTTTAAACGAGAACCGTGGCGCCGCTAAACGCGAATACACGATTCAATATCAAGTGCACGAGTACACGACCTGTGTGTGCCTCTCTCTCTCTCTCTTTACCTCGGATTCTTAATTTCATTCGGTTTTTTGGCATTTTCTTTGAATGGAAAATAATGATTTTCTATTTCGTTTTTTTAACTCTTTTTGAGGCTTTTCGTAGGTAGGTTGATTACGATACCGCGTATTGACTTTTAAACACGAATCGTATTATCGCTTCGCAAGATTTCTTGCTCCCGTCGCTCTTCTTTTTTTTTTTTTTTTTGATTAAACGATACACAATAATATATCGATTTACTCTCTCTTTCTCAAAGCTCAATACCCACGCACAAGTATATACCTACCATTTCATAGCGATATATACTATTCAAAGAGAGGGATAGGCTTGAGTAACAACACTCTGACAACCGCGAGGTATTTCATTACACAATATGGTTGCGCGCACGTGGACACCTATATCCATGTCCCTGAAAAACGAAATGTATCTGTACATACAACATTTTTTCGACTTACCTTCGATACATACATGTGTTTTCTCTTTTTTTGCTTTTCGAAAACCTTTCGATCGTAGATGGCGTTGCTGACGACACACGGCGATTGACCCAATTAAGACAATTTATATATATATATATATATATATATATTAGGGTGATTAAAAAACATTCGATATTTTTTTTCGTGGAGCTCCAACGAAAAATGTTAGTTTTCTTTCTAATTTTTTTCTTCCTCCCAAAATAAAGGGTATAAGTATTTTACAAAAACATAATTTTTTTTTCAAATTTGGAGGCTACAAGAAAATTTTTCCCGGTAGAACGAAGCAAAAAAAAAACACCAAAATTATAAATATTTCCATAAGCATGAATTTTGCCCAAATATGATAACCCGTCATAAAAATCCCTCAGAAAATCAAATCCTCACAAAAAGTAAAAAGAGTGAACCCTCTTAAAAAAATCATCAAAGTCAAATCACACAAAACAAAAATAAATCAATCCTCACGAAAAGCTAAGATTGGATTTCGCAAAAAGTTATTAAATGAATTGAGCTCTGTTAAAATACATATGGCTAAGTACGGAAGGCTTTATTGTGTTTTATAGAATCGCCAAATAATGTTGAATGTTGATAGAAAAAAAAATTAAGTTCGAAAATACAGTTGTTTACCAACCAGAACTCTAATAAAAAATCGGTATGAAAAAAAGTCCGATTCATAAAAAGATTGCAAACGAAAAAAAATTACATCGAAATAAAAATTTCGGCCAAAGCACTTGGCGAGTTTGTGACGATGAGTGGTACATTATGTAAATTAAAGAAACTCGCTAAGTACTTCGGGCCGAAATTTTTTTTTCAATCTAATTTTTTTTGTTTGCAATCTTTTTTTGAATCGAACTTTTTTTCATACTGAATTTTATTCTTGTTCTGGTTCGTAGAACTGTACAACTGTATTTTCGATCTTAACTTTTTTTCTATCAATATTCAATATTATTTTGAGATTTTATAAAATACAATAAAGCCTCCCGTACTTGGCAATATATATTTTAACAGAGCTCAATTTATTTAATAACTTTTTGTTAAATTCAATCTTAGCTTTTCGAAGATTTTGTCGAGGACTCATTTTGTCTTGTGTCATTTGACTTTGTTTGATAATTTTTTTGAGAGGGGTCACTCTTTTTACTTTTTGAGAGGATTTGATTTTTTGAGGGATTTTTGTAATGGGTTATCATATTTGGGCAAAATTCATGCTTTGTAGCTTGTGGAAATATTTATAATTTAGGTATTTTTTTTTGGCTTCATCTTACTAGAAACTTCATCCAAGAGATAATTGTAGAGAATTCTGGAATTGTGCGTTTTTTTAACGGTATTCTACAAAACGGCTTCAAATTTTAAGCCATTTAGTGAAATTCCTTATTAAGTTTTTGTGTATAAAAATATATATCTGTATAAAAAATACAGAAAAATGGAAACCAATCGCTTGAGCTAACTTGAAATATTTTCTTATAGCATCCAAATTTGAAAGAAATTATGTTTGTGTAAAATATTTACACCCTTCGTTTTGAGAGGAAGAAAAAATTGACATTTGTAACTAAACATTTGTTAATCTCATGATTTATAGCTGAAAACACAAAAAATAGCAAACTATTTGAGGCAGTTTTTAAAATTTTTTGAGAGCGACAAAATTTTGAAAAAGACATGATGAACACTAAGACTTTTTACTTTGAGAGCAAAAAAAAAATTTTAATGTTGTGATTTTCAACAAAAAATATATAAAATATCGAAGTCACTTGAGCACTATCTAAAATTTTTTTGAAGACTCAAATTTTGAGAAAATTACTTTTTTTCAATGCACGAGCATTTTTCGTTGAACCTCCAAGAAAAAAAAATATCGATTTTTTTTAATCACCCTAATACATAAATGTGTGTGTGTGTGTGTGTGTGTGTGTGTGTGTATGTGTGTGTGTGTGTGTGTGTAATTACTGATTATTTCGTATATTTCATACGACCGCCATTAAAAAAATAGGAGAAACCAATAATAACCAAAATTTGTTTTCTCCTTTAAGTTTCAAACTAAATAATGTTTTTCGAGTGAACAAAAACTCGAGAAGGCTATTACGCCACGATACAAAAATGGCCCGATTAAGACGACGTTGATAATTAACGTAAATTCTATGATGCTTTTAACTACGAGACATTATTCAATTGACGCCATATCTCTCTCCAATGTAAAACAAAGCTGCAAGAGATTAATTGGAATCATAAATCGATGATTGTTCAAAGGTTGACCTAAATTGCTCAAAATAATCGATTCTTCCGGCCCCTTTTGAGTGTCTTATCACTTTGAAGGTTACTACGAAATGATAACCTAATTTTTTAACAATTGATAATTGAAGACAATGACGCACTTCTCGTATTACGTTCAAAATTGAATTTTTATATATTGTTTTATTACTTTTTATTCCCTAAAATAGTAAGCTCTTGAAAGTTTGGAATCTTGTTAACCGTTCCGGGTCACGTGGGGTCTGAACGACTACAATGTTTTGTAGTTGAATTTCAATACTTCTCCGGATTACTAATTTCAAGATTTTTTATAAAATATTTGATTGATAGATTTTGTACGTCAATAGGGTAGTGTCATGTTTTGAAATGTTCAATGTATAATCCACATTTTTTTGCAGTCAATTGAAACGACAGTATTAGTGCAGTTAAAAATGGTTGGGGCCATTGTAACCCCGGGTTACCACACCGAAACTTTTATGGAATGCGATCATGGATATTTGAATGGTTACAATATTTTACAAACTGAAAAATTTTTTAACCAAATCTATTACATTTCTAACGGCGATAGAAAATTTTTTAAACAGTAAAAAAAAAATATATTTTTTCAGAATAATGTCAAATAGAGACGAATTTCAATTAATACACTGTTGTAACCATATTGATCACGTTTTACCAAATGTCTAAAACAATGCAATTATTTCAAGATTTTCTCTCTCCATTGCTAATTGCCGAGGACTGCGAGATTTATTATCGGAAATAGTGAGATCGGTAAGGGGAATCAAGAGGCGACAAACAGTGGGTGAATTCGCCAAAATGGCGCGATGCAATGCCGTATAACCGTCGGAATCTTGTATACGAGGATTAGCACCACATTTCAAAAGATACTCAACGATGTTACTCGCACCACGCATTGCTGATCGATGAAGCGACGTTGCGTTTCCAGAACGCGTTACAGCGTTCACGTCAGCGCCGTGTTGCATCAATTTCTTGCATATTTCCAAATATCCACCGCGTGACGCGTAATGTAAAGCCGTGTAACCGGCACTATCTTGGATATTTGCGGAAATGCCTTTTGCCAAAAGTTTTTCGACTCTCTCGTAATCGTTGTTCTGTGCTGTCGAACAAAATCAATCACCAATTGCATTATTGTCGTATTCTGTTGTCACATTGTGTTGTGTTGCGTTGTATAGTGTGTTGTGTTGTGTTGTAGTGTTATGTAATGTTGGAATATTGATTTATGTTGTCATATTGCGTTTTGTTGTGTTGTCGTGTTATGCTGTGTTAAGTTGTCATATTGTGTTGTGCTGAGTTATCATATTGAGTTGTGTTGACATATTGTGTTGTTTTGTATAGTATCGTGTTGTGTTGTAGTGTTATGTAATGTTGGAGTATTGATTTATGTTGTGTTGTGTTGTCATATTGTGTTGTTTTGTGTATTACTGTGTTGTGTTGTGTCGTAGTGTTGTGTAATGTCGGAGTATTGATTTGTTGTGTTGTGTTGTCACATTGTCTTTTGTTGTGTTGAGTTGTCACATTGAGATGTGTTGCGTTGTGTTGTTATATTGTGCTGTGTTGTGCTGTAGTGTTATATTACGTTGTGTTGGGATATTTTGTATTAAGTAAGTATGAAGTATGGGTTTGTTATATTTATGTCCAGGAATATTTTGTAACGAGACCATAATTCATTATTTGAAAAAAGGAATATCAAGAACTATAGATCATGCAAGATTTTTAACTCACCGGCGTACCAAATTCCTCTTTCAAAGTCCATTTCCGACAAAGTTTGACGCACCGGGACCGCTTCGCTCGAATTTCTGTCACAACAAGCATGACTTCCGGTCTCAGTACAACCCATTCTCGAATGGTCCATTATTCCCCACCTGAAACCGACTATTAATTTTTCGTCCGGATTTGAATAATCATAATTTCCCATTCAAAGTGATCTTATTTCTAGATAAATATTTATTAGGATGGTCCAGGTATTTTGACAACTCGAAACGAGCGACTTTATCAAACTTCCTTTTTCTTCAATGTCTAATTATACTTTTTATTCTGAGCATCCATGCAAAATTGAATTATACACTAAATGGAGAATTTGCTCAACATGCACGAAGCATTCGAGGATAGGGAAACAGACACATTTTTTTAACATCTAAGTTTATCGAAATATAACAACCGGAAGTGTGATCAAAAATCATAATTTTTTCGGTTCTTTTTTCATAACTTATGAAAAATTTTTCTTAAAAATTCTCTCGGATAATATATAAATTTTGCATGCTCCACAAACTTTCTATACATTGCCATCAATAATATATCATATTTATTACACAATTACACGCGTATAATATGCACCAAAAAACCAGTCGTACAATCACCTTAGCGTAGGGTGCATTTTACAATATTTTTATTTTTTTTTCATATTTTGAATTGTATTTTTTACTGGTGTAACACAGTGCAAATATATATGTCGATTAACAATTACTCCCTGTTCAGAAAAATACATGTAATTATTATTATTTCGCGACTCTACAGCATCTGGGAAAATAAATTCTTGCACCGAAAAGACTTATACGATAGAAATACTCGATAGCATACAATTTCCTCTGCTTTTGTACAAAGTAAGCTCTCTGGGACTATCATTATTCTGCTTGTTTCGCTTTTCTCGTATAAAAGTTGATTCCTGGCCAAAATATCATCACAGAGAACATTTATTCTAGTTATTTATATCTTTTGATTTTATATATATATATATATATATATATATATATATATATATAACAATACATAGTACTGGAACGTAGCATTTTTTGTTGGAAGTTGTAACATGCATTTACTCGTAACCAATTTTTAGATTGTACACAATCACTTTAGTCGTTGAGTAATTAGCAATAAAATAGATAATAAAATAATAATAACAATAAGAGTATTTGCCATTAGCCAATAAGTACTAGGAAAAACTTGGTAACTAAGTATTTTTTCGCGATTATTTATGACCTTGCGATTCGAAAAAAAATATATAATGTTTATTTGTATTGTATTGACGATCTATTATTTGAATGATGGAATTACCTAAAACATGCAAAGATAATTGCAAATTGCATAATTGTTTTTGTTTCAAACGAGTTATTGGTCCACATAAATTTATTCGATTTTCCTTCGGGATCTCAAAAATGACGTCATTGGTAACACAAAATGGCTCCATTTCGAAAATAAAATAACACTTCGGTGTAAAAAGAAAAAATTAATAGACATACTGTATTGGATTGAAAATTTAATTGGAATGAAATAGTTTCGTATGCAAATTAATTAACGCTTGCTAAAAATAAGTTTGATTCTTCATGTTGATTGGAGTTTAGAAAAATGTTGGCTATCGAATCAGGAATTAAAATAATAATTGGATATTCGTCGATAATTAACGGTGCTGTGATACTGCATGATAATACATATAATAGACAATAATGTCCTAACAAATATTTTCTATGCATTCGCTGATAGAAATGCTAATTGAAGGCGTCGAGAATCATTACGTTCGCTGTTAAATCTCTCGCTGCAGCGTCCAGAGAATCTCAGCTTCACCGGTGCTGCTCACAATCCTATATCCAAGCTCCGCCAGGGCATTTATTATGGCTATCGGTGGTCCTAAAAATAAAACATGCATTCGGTATTTTCTTTGTTGATTCGTTGAAAATAAATTTTTCAATGCTTCACTTAAAAAATTTCGCATACATTTTGTGGGAAAATTCGGAAACTATGTTGTCAAACGGATGCTAAATTTCTATCAATTACTGTCACTATTGGTATCAACAATTTTTTTATTATTGGAAATCTAAAGGGATAGAACGATCCTTTGAAACCTATTTGCTGACTAGTGATATGACAATGTGAAATGTCGCGTCTGAATTGATTCCCGAATCAGGCGATATTTTTCCATAAGGCATCACGCCACAGTCACGTTCAAAAGTTCACTCTTCCGTCAAAGTTCGAAAACTTGGATATAACTGGCGGACTAATCTAATAATGGTAGTTGTTACATCTTACAAGTATCTAAAAACAAACTTTCGAGAATAATATTTTACTTGAAATTTAGCGTTTCCGAAATAACCACGTTTCCCTATCTAATACACATAAAATATACTTTATATCGCTATATCTCCGAAATTAAGTGGTCAAAATTTTTGTAATTTTTTGACAAACTTCGTCATACGTTCCTCTGTAAATGACAATTAAACAAAAAAATGTAGAAAATTTTCGGAATTATTGCGTAAAATGTGAAATTTTCTACCGCTTCCCATAAGGACACACGAAAAACTATGCAATCTTTGATTTCCAATATCTCGAATACGGGATGGTGAATCCTTTTGAAATTTTGCACGTAATTACACAATAGCGTCCTGAATGTGTTCCCAAAATTTTGAAAATTTCTATAGAAAAACGCTTTGGCGAGATAAAAATGCTTTGGTGTCCTGAATGTGTTCCCAAAATTTTGAAAATTTCTATAGAAAAACGCTTTGGCGAGACTACTACCTTAACTAAAGTGATTTTTTCGGGTAGAACCGTTTGATCAGAATTAATTCAACGTTATTCTTTGAGCCTATTGAAATACTGCTCGAAACCCGCCATCAAAGCCCCGTATCGCAATTTGCCCTTGAGTTATGATCATTATTTTGAGATTTTTGCAGGAAGATTTTTTTTTGATATTCAAAGTGCAGCCAGTTTATCAAAAGTTGAGATATCGAGCACCATTTTCTTCGTATTTTCATTATTTTTTAGGGAGACTTTAAAACAGAATTTGGTTTTGTGGTCGAACATGAAGGTATAAAGAGGAGTGACCTCCTTTATCATTTATCGTTTAAGGTGGTTTTTTCACGGTCATGTCTATTAGTAAGAATTCTATTTTTTTATTTTAGCGTGAAAGCATGTACGATAAAGCCTGCAAAATTCGAGAGCGCGTCACCGAATAGTTAAAACAATAAATAATTTACCAAAATTAAGATATTTCAAAATTAAGATTTAAGGAAGTTCACTCGAATCTAATGATAATTTGAAAATTTCAACTTTTAGGGTTGAAATTTGGAAATATTATAGAAAAATACATCGTACATCACCGGAATTATCAGGTGTATAACTTAATTTTTACCGTTTTTTTAATAAAATTTATTTAATATTACAAAATATACAAAACAACATTAATCTTCGAAATATTGTCCACTGTTTTCGATGACTTTTCTCCATCTATCAGGCAACATACGGATGCCATCTCGAAAGAAATGAGGAGGTTAAAATTTCTAGCTTGATAAAAAAATCGGTAAAAACTAAGTTATACACCTAATATTTTTGGATCCACCATCTAGTTGTCAAGAAAACAAGTTATGAAAATCACATAAGAGCCTATGTATAAGGATTTTAAAAATGTGATTTTCATAAATTGTTTTCTTGACAACTAGACGATGGATCCAAAAATAATTCCGGTGATAGATGTACGGTATATTTTTCTATATTTCCAAATTTCAACCTTCAAAGTTTAAATTTTCGATTATCATTAGATTCGCGTGAACTTCCTTAAGGAATCTTAATTCCCAAAATCAAGATTTAAGGAATTTGGGTTTTTCGCTATTCAATACGTTCAAAAATCATAAAATGCTCAGAAAATGATAAGGATCGTGGACGTTTCATAAAAAATAAGCGTCACCTTCCCCATTTTCCAACCCTAGGCTCACGTTCCATTTTTTTTATCTTCTAACGCATGACCTAAGCCATTATTAACCCTAAATCCGTAGACCCTCAAATCTCTCCGTTTTTTAATAACAACTAGAATAATCTACAAACAATTGAATTTCATGAAAGTTAAATTGACAAGGAACTCATTAAAAAACTAATAATGTGAGAAAATCGACAAGGTAATTTTTTCATATTAGTATGGGGTCAAAATCAACCCCGAGCATGAGTTCTAGGATTAATTATGTAAATTGTGGATAGAATTGACAGGTTAGTCAATCGCTAGTGCCGTTGTGACTATGTAAACCTGTCAACGATGCACAACGTCAAATAAATCGAAACCGTCTAACAGCCTGTTTTTATTGGGTCTGTTTCTACTTCATATGACTTATATTCTACTGAGCTTACGGTATTTACAATGAAATGCGATGGGGAAACGGTAAGGGAAATTGGAATTAATCGAATAACGATGAGTCAAAATATTCGTGGGCATTACGAGATTCAGCGCAAAATAGAACGTCCGTACCTGCATTCAACGATTGTGAATGTTTTTTTTTACGTAATATAATCGAAATTTTATTCCCCGATAGTAAGTATGTATATCAGTAGGATGGAAGAATAATGATAAGTTGGACAATGCGAGTAAAATGAGGCTGGTATGCAAAAATGTTCTCATTAATAAAATTTCATAAATTGGCACATAATTATAAACGTAATTATAAATATAATTATAAATATAATATAATTATTATAAACATAATTATAAAATTATCGCTTTTTGTATTACTGTTAAAATCATATTTACAATCATTATATACCGCTATTTATGGGGTTTCAAAATGATGGACTGTCTGTATTGACGAGGTACCGCAAAAAGGCATCCTTAAAAAAAGAAATGAGCATGTTCTTTCGGACTCGGAATGAAATGGGTTAAAAATAGTCGAAATTTGCATCCATTTGTGTAGTAAACAGTAATATATCTTTGTGATAATGAATTGCGAATGAAATAGCACTGCAAAATAAATACAATATGATTTTTCAAAGACCTTTAATCAAAACGCCATTGACGACTTCCGTTCCAGAGTTTGGAAATCGTTTCGATAGTGCCAAAATTTCATCGTTGGCCAATCCAAAGACCGAACAGTCAGAAGCAAAAGGTGAACCTTTTACAGCGACGTAATAAAAATTCTCGGTTCCAACAGAGTTAAATCTTTCCGTCATTATTTCCATGGACCCTCTGGTCAGCGATAATTTCACAATTGAAAGATTTTTCTCGTTCTCAAACGTCGTTGAACTTCAGATCTAAAATAAAAAGCAAATCGTAATACATACACGAAAAAATGCAAGTCAATATCGTGAAATCAGTATAAAAAATTTCAAACATACTTTGTAGATTGGAAAGCTCATGAAGATATTTTTTTTTTTTTCAATGTGCAAATGGTAGAATAATGAATTAATGGAAATGCATAAAATACATTTCGATGGTATATTTCTTTGCGAAGTAATACATTCTCTATAATTTCTCGATGCATCGGAATTGTTGATATAAAATAATCAATTTCTTGCTTCATTTTCCACCATTTGTATTTGTTTTTAATACCACCAGAAACGATACATGACCGAAACGATAGAGTGAAACTATACATTTTCGTTACAATAATGAGTCAATAAAACTTTAATTACACTGTGATTCTTTCTTATACAACGTGCTAAATTTGTTTACAAGAATAATTAACCAAGAGCCATTAAACTAATTGGAACTTTTCAACCATCCGCCATTTCACGCTCGAGGATTTGTTTCTCGCGTTCCTCTCGAAGTTCCATCATTCGACCTTCATGGCCGAATTTCAATTCGTTCTGCACCTTGTCTCTCTCGTATTCCCACTGTAATCTCTCGAGTTCAAGATTTTTTTTACGCAATTCGAGCTCTGCGACTCGTCGCCAAATTCTTCTCTCCAATAGCTGTTCCTGCAAGATTTTGCTCTGGAGAGGTGAATGCCCTGTTGCTCTTGCTGAAAAACCCGGCCATTGCGAGATTCTTCGAGTCAGGTTGGCCTTCCGTGAGTGGGAAATGCTCGGACGCTCTTGTGGAGCACTCGGACGTTCTTGAGATTCTGTCAATCGAAAATCACATTTTTATCTCAACACACTCAACGCTTACATTTTTCATAAGAATTACTTGCAATTCTGCGTATATTTCCCTAAATGAGAATGCAGATATGTTTTTGGGAAAAATGAAGGAACTATTGTAATCGAATTTGTAAAATTGTGGAATACCTAAAAATCTCTATAACTGTTTCGATATAAACTTTTTTGTATCAGTATTATTCGTGATCAAAGAAAAATCTCATTATACAAAGGTCTCAATTAAAATTACGTGGGACACGAATTCTTTTTTCTCTATTCCTTCCGATAGAGAGTACAAATTTCGTGGTTTTATTTTGTTTTCTGTTGATTTTGTTTGAAATTTTTAATAATTCCAGAGAATACAGTAATATGAATTTCATCACAATATTCTTTATAAATTTATCTATATTTTGATTCAATGTCAAATGCAAATTAGACACATTTTGCTAATTTGGTGTAATATATTTAATTCGTGTTATTTTTGATTCCACTTGGAATTGTTAATTCAATAAAAATATGACAATTTATAGTATTTTATGCTACAAGTGCAGAAAGTGACGAATGCCATCGCGCGTGAAGTTGCCGCACGAGCCGAAGGCTTATGATGCATATTCGCATGAGTACGAATGTGATTTGGAACACGAGCCAAAGGCGAGTGCTGTAAACACACGAGTACGAGTGCGAATATGCATTATAAATCAAGGCGAATGCGGAATACGCGCAATTTAATTCGTTGTTTTCCATACTCGTTACATACAATATTTTTTGCAATGCTTGCCTCAAAAGTGCGATTTTCGATTTATGTATAGCGTGCGGAAAGTGGCTGATTTCTCAACGATCCTTACTTTCCCGCACTAGTGTGAAAAAAATTCTATTTATAGCTTACTTTACCGCATTGATTTATGAAAAAACCTCTTTTCACACAGTTGATAGTTTTTCATTCTACAATTTTGCACCCATATGACAAACTTGAATCAACACAAGTTTCATTCGTATGATACGCAATGAAATTCCGCTCAGTTGTTGTTGAATCTCAAATTGTACTTTCGGAGCAGATATTGCATAAAATAATGTATGCGACATATGGGAAAAGAAACAACTTTTCGCACTTGTAGCATAAATTACTATTTTGTGATACCTGTCTTCAAAGTTTGATTTGAGATTAAAAAAGCAATTGTAGTTATGTTCAGTTCGTCAAACCGTACGGTAAAGTGAGTATCTTTTGTTTTACTTTACCGCACTTGTGCGGTAAGGTAAAGGTATCACAAAAATACATTTTTTCAACAAAACCAAATTTGTGATGACCAAATTTTTCAATTAAACCAAAATTCTTGACTCCAGTAAATTCATTAATTTAGCCAAATTAATTGAAAAATGTATAACATTATAAATTTTTCATTTACCATGTTTATTTGAAATGGCTAAATTGACCAAATTTATTAATCAACCAAAAAATTCGAATTTAATGTGACTAAATTTGTGAATTAACCAAGAAGAATTCATTTTGGTAAATGAGTTAATTAAACAGAAAAAAACATACCTGAAACACTGGGGGACGGAGATTTGCTACGTTTTATATTGACAGGTTCCCATTCAACATTACTGGAGGAAGTTTCATTGTTAGCGACATTTTGAACGGGTACTTCAGTTTCCAAGGCCATGTCCATGTCCTCGGTTATTTCAAAATTGACATTTCCAGTCTCGTAAGTTTCGTCCCAATCGTTACTAGCGATATCATTGGACATGACTTTTGGATCGATCCATGCTGTAGATTTTCTGACTCTGGCGTTGCCAGAATCTTTTCTGTGCTTGGAAAAAGTTTCCTTCACAGATTCTGGACACTTTTCGCATCGTACCAAATGTTTTTCCATGCGTGTTGCATTTTGTATGTAAGACTGATTACAGTATTTGCAAAACGCGATTGTCTGTGTACCATCCACTTTTTTATTGTAATATGTCCAAACCGGCCCTGGTTTTTTCGTCATGGTTGAATTTTTGTTGAGCACTAAACTGTTCGTTTTCTTATCACACTTATTTTTAGAAAAATGAACTATTTAACTTTATCGTATTGTTTCTTGACGTTTTCGATTTTGATTTTTGTCAATGCTCTCGCAAACCTTCGATCACACTCACATACATTGAGACAAGCGAGAAAGTCGTTTTTTCTCACAAATTAGAAGTAATTGTACGTAATCAGTAACACATAACCTCAACACATTTGGGTTAAGCTATTATAGCGTCCCCCTATCTCGGATTGTTCGATTAGCATTTCGCAGATAAAAGACTGAAGATCGTAACAAATAGAAGAATCGGAATTGGATGTTTGTTGCTTCCTTTAAAAAATCAACGAACTTTTCGGAGATAAAACAAAACTGTTTTTTTTTTCGATAATGTAACGGCTTTTGTGTACCAGCACTACTAGCAGCAAAGTTACGAAGATGTGTAGTAGTAATGAAAATACAGCACACAGCAAATAGTAAGTAGATTGGAACAGAAAATGGCGCGCACAGCGTAACGCCAGCGCTACTTTTCCTCCTGGTGACACAATTTTCGAGCCTCCCCACACCGCACTGAAATATTGCTGAAATATTTCTGCAGTATTTCCTCGTAACACAGAAAAATTGCAGGAAAGTTGCAAAATATTGCATGGATTAATTATGCAATATGTGAACGTCTAACTTTGAAATATTGCAAAGCAATATTTTACAAATTGAAGAGCAATATTCCCACACCATTACACAGCATAATTTTCCGTAAAAGTATATAGGGCCCGTGCACGAACCGTAGAGTGCGCTAGCGTTCTCTACACGTGCGCTCTCACGTGGTCAATTTTCAAATTTTTGTGATGAAAATCAGCATGAAAAATAATAGAATAAATTACAAATATGCAGAAAATTATAAAATATGGCTTCTGTCCGATCGTCAACGATCGTGCAAGAGGTCAGAATAACATAAAAGGAAAAAAATTATTCGCGTCCGGACATGTGCTGAATGTCATTGAAGTGCAAGATATAGAGACGTTCATAACCTGTCAATTTGTAGCACAGACTAACGTGTTGAATCGATACAATGTGAAATTAATGGTAGGTACAAAAGATTTTCAAAATCTATAATATCATTTTAATGCTTTCACATGTACATACTTTTTTCAGCTTGACTGTAACAGAAATATTACAAGTGCTACATGCTCCTGTAAAGCTGGCCTGTCAGGAAGATGTAAGCACATATGCGCTTTAATATATTTCACCAATTCACCTGAGAGCGCCAAATAAAAAACGAGTCATCAACGAGAATGGGGTAAACCTTCAAATCGACAAATACTGGGATATGACAAGGGTATGAAGATGTCAAGCTTGCTTCCAACAAAATCTCTGAGCAGTGCACAGACCACCGCACTAAAACCCATTCAGATTTCAGCAACATCTTTGGGAGAGTCTCTCGCAACATCGCCTCTTTACACGATGTTACAATTAGAAGAAAAAAACGAAGTAGAAATAATGGCAGTGGAGTCCCTTGTCAATATAACTCGTATCACAGAACAAAGGGTCACAAAGGAAAAAGCTAAAAAAATAGCACTAGAAATATTTTTGCTCCAATATTGCAATGTGCAATTTTCTAGTGCAATATTCATCGACAAAGAATTATTTGATTTTTACAGCAGAAAAGTATGTTGTGATATAAACACCGGATTAGAAATCGCTGTTAAAACCATTCACCAGTCGGAAACTTCTGAATGGTTTCAGGAACACAGTTTACGAATAACAGCAAGTAATGGTCACCGAATTAAGGGAACCCGTTTCAACGTAGAAAAAGTGATCACGAGCTTGTTGAATAACCAAAAAACTGAAACTTCTGCGATGTCCTATGGGAAAAAAAGAAGAACGTACTCTGCAAGAGTACAAGCAACGTGTCAATCTCAACTGTGAAATAGTTAAAGTTGGCCTCATTGTATCTTTGAAATAGCATGGTTGGGTTGCTCACCAGATGGAATATTGGTGTGTGGTTCGAATATTTGGGAAAAACGTATCGTTGAGATAAAATGCCCATACAATTGTAGAAGTCAACCAGTTTTCGACAGAGAATCGTCGAAACTCAATGTAAAATATCTAAAAATAGACGAAAACGGTTTACAATTGAAAGAAAATCACAGTATCTACACGCAAGTTCAACTTCAAATGTACGTGACAAATATTCAAATTTGCGATCTGTTCATCTATTCCCCAAAAGGAAGTGTTTTGATCTCAATTTGCCGAGACAATACGTTTTTGTCAAACGTAATGATTCCAATAGAAAAATTTTACTTTACGCACTACCTTCCAAAATTACATGCTCTGTATGCATAAATATTTTAAATTATTCATTTATGTTTAAAAAATGATTTCTAATGGGTTCATAAAATTCTGAAAGTTTGTGCCATTGCTAATATCAATATAGAGAAAAATGTGATACATTTGCATAAGAATATGCCGTATAAGACTTGAAAATAGCAATATATTGCGTTTAAGAAATGTACAAGTTTATTATATCACTGATATTAATGTAAGAAAAAATGTCATACATTTGACTAAAAATATGCCAAAGGAAAATAAAGGAAATATATTAAATCAATTGTGTACATTTATTCTGTATAAACTGATTTATTTAAGCTGTTATTTATCCAGTAATTCTTATTCCATAATTTTATTGACAATTTTTACAACTTTTTTTTATATAAATAAAATTGTACTTTTGTTCTTTATAGTCATTCTTATTTGATTATTTTGTTTACAATTTTTGCCGGCTTTTTCTACTTTACTCTTGAATTATCGGTTTTTCGAGATTTATCAAAGCGCAACTCACAAAAACAATCTCATCAATATGAGGGAATAACGATACCGGTATTTTAGAAAAAATCCGAAATTCTTTAATTCTTTGCATTATTCGTTCAATGTGAATTCTTACAGAAGCGATATTGTACGTTTCTTCTATTTCCTCCGGTGAAAATTGTGGGTTGTGAAGGAATGGGGGCATAACAAAAATTGCATTCTTACTCTCAATTGTGGTCCGAATTGTTGGGAAGCCTTTATCAGCAAGAATTACATCTCCAGCTTCAATCAAATCAATTATACCACAATCATTCGTAATAAAACAATCACTTGCTCGTTCACCATAACATTTTGACACGAAACTAATAAATCCATTTGGGGTACATCCGACCAAGAATTTTATTGTGTAGTGATGCTTATATTGAGAATACATCAAGACTCTCTCTTTGATTTGTGGCGGTACTTCCGTATTTACTTCGATGCTATCAATTATCACACGAGTTTCTGGATAATTTTTTTTGAACGCTTCTGGTAAGCTTGCTTTGATTGTAGCTTTCGATGGTCAAAATAGGCAATGTTTCAATAAAATGTTCAACGACTTGATTGTTGATACAAACACTCGCTGAACTGAAGTCCTATGAATATTGAATAAAACAGCTAATGCTGTAAAGGATAGTCCTGTTTTCATTTTTATTAAAGTAATTAATAATTTTGTTTCCTTATTTATTTTTGAGTTTCTCTCCTCCGGAAGCGCATTCAAAAGAAATGAAAAAATTGCAAAGGTAACACCGGATAAACTGCTCAAGGCTTCATCATCTTTAATGGAAGAAATTCCATGAAATCCTGGATATTGTAACTTTTCAAAATTTTTATCGATTGGATCACAACCAAAATCTTGAGTAACCGGTTTCACAGGTTGTAAATTAACAGAGCACATCTTATCCGTAGCTTTCTTTTCTTGAATATTGATATTAACTTGGACCTCTGCTGTACTTATACCATTTTGGCAAAATAAGTTGCATATGAAGTACATTGGCTCATTTGGAGTAATTGATATTCTTGCTTCGGTCTGGCAAGTTATGCTGCGAAATACTATTTTTTCAGTAACATCACTTTGTTCACGATTTGATTGCTCGAGTTCACTAAAATTGTTGATCTCTTGTTCCATTTCAGTGTCCTCATTCACTAATAATCCTTCAGTCACGTTTTCGGTTTTATTTGCACGACGTTGTTGACGTTGGAATCTACTCAGGGATTGAATAGATTTTCCAATATTTTCTGCACCCGGAAAAATTGTCGGAATATAAGCTGGATGTAACGGATGTTCTGCTTTTGCACCGTTGACGAAGTGAGCACTGCAAATTATCGTTGACCTGGATGGTTCCCAATTTTTCGGTTTTTTACTGAAATCAGAAATAAAAGAGAGGTTATGAGAGAATGATTATGAAAATCACAACGTTCAAAGTAAAAATTAATAGCGTAATAAGTTTTATCATCAAATATTGAACGTCACCAATTATAAGGGATCTCATTGTACCAATAAATTTTATACCTACACGTAATTTTTTACCGCATTGATCCATTTCATGCGTTTTGCGACCTTCCATGGAGCGTTGACAGTACTCTCCGGAAACGAGTAAAACTTTATGGGTGGTTGAGCATTTTTCAGACGAAACGGCGTATTTGAACAGTCACGAATACAACAATATCTTCGTGACGAAGACATCATTAAATAATGTGTAAATTGTTTTTAATTAAAATAATTACGGGAATTTAGCACTGAACACTCAGAAACTTTCATCACACAAGTGTGGCTATTGGCCGCTAGCTGTCGCTGCAAGCGTCATGCACGGTCCCTATACCCGTAAAACACGATAAATAGTGGTGAATAAATATTTCTTTCCCGAAATTAAGAAATTTCTCTATATTTCATCATTAGTAGCCGCCAAATATGAATATTTTACAACGATTATAAAATATTCACATCGAGAAGATATTTTGAGTCTCGATTGATTGTATTGTAGCAAAATTCAATAACGAAATCATACGCAATAAATATAAGTATCGTATTCTGCTATTTTTTGCAACCAAATTATTTTTTCCCCGTTTACTTTTAATTGAAAACTTGAAACACTGCTTGCTTTCTTGTCCATCGACATTGATTCGGCAGTAGGACAACTCTATTCTTTATATCTCTAAGGTGAAAATCTTTATTCCGGGACATCTCTATTCTTAAATATCTCTATTTTGAATAACTCTGTGGTTAATTAAACTCTATTCGTAAATAACTCTATTACTAAATATCTCTATGCCAAATTATCTCTGTTCCGATACATCTCTATGCTTAAATATCTCTATTCGTAAATATGTCATGTCCCAGACATCTCTATTCTTATATATCTCTATTCGTAAATATGGTTCAAAACAACTCTATTCCAAGACATCTCTATTCCAAAACATCTCAATTCGAAGTCATCTATGCTTGATACAAATAATTGACAATCAATTGACAAATTTTCAAGTTCTGGAAAGCTTTCCATTTTTGTAACTCTGCCGAATAATTTTTCTGACGATTTATATTATTAAATTATTTTATTATTTTATTAAATTGAATAACTCTTTTAATTTATTCTTCCATCCGTAATAACTACTTAATATAGCAAAACGTTATTTTTTTTATACTGGTCCGAATCGCCTCGTCATTTCTGTATGCTTCGATTTGATGCGTGTACACGCGCAAAGATACTCGAGACTTTGCATGAACTCACCGCGCTATGATTTTTCAGCCCTGAAATGTCTTGATTCTGTCTCTCCAAATACAATTGCTATAATCATGAAAATTCATAATGGTGATGAATGAAATAATTAAAATATTAGAACAACATCTGAAATTCAATTTTTTAGTCGATTAGTACATGAAATTTTATTCGCTCTACTATATCGACAGCCAATAATTGATTATAATATGCAGCTTGATTGGCAATTATTTTTATCAAGCATAGAGATGTCTTGGAATGGAGATGTCCTGGAATAGAGTTGTCTTAAACCATATTTACGAATAGAGATATTTAAGCATAGAGATGTCTCGAAATAGAGATAATTTGGCATAGACATATTTAAGAATAGAGTTATTTACAAATAGAGTTTAATTAACCACAGAGTTATTCAGAATAGAGATATTTAAGAATAGAGATGTCCCGGAATAGAGATTTCAATTATTTAAGAATAGACATATAAAGAATAGCGTTGTCCTACTGCCATTGATTCACTGTTGCAATAGTACCGAAATCTGACCATGTTGGATAAATGATTTTTTTTTCTATTTTGTTCCATTTTACAGATGTTTATTACTTTGTTTTGTTAGAAAACGTAGATTTCCTCATCAACTTTCGCAGCACTTAAAAAACAACGGAGTTTTCCACTGTAGATTAAGTTAAGTCAACAGAGACTGAAAAATGGATTTTCAGGTGCAAAAATTGTTTTCACAAGAATACGGTATTAAGTACTTTTTTAAGAATGAGTTTACAATCAAAATATGTAAAAATGAGCTATGTAAAAGAAAACAAATTCGAAAATTCTTTCGACATGTCGACCAATTTACTAAAATGTCTGTAACTTTTTATCCATTGCGAATCGAAACTCTAGCCGTAGCTTATTCTTATTAGTTTATTTAGTATTCAACTCATTTTTAAAACTTTAAGGGACTCTTCTGCTAAAACCGATTGAGATAATGGAAATTCTCAGATTTTTGGAAATTGGTAAAATTTTCGGGGTTTTGGAAATGAGGTCCGTAGAGGGCCCAAAGGGAGAAAAGTTTTTCGCTGAAATTCAAAATGCAAGATGAATTAATTTCCTACTTCGATCGGCTTTGTAGGAAATGTAAGAATTGTCTTTTAACGTATTACTATCACAAAGTTACTTTATTTAGGATTCTTTAATAATTTTGTATGAATATTCTTGACACCAAAACTAACAATTTTCTCCTATGAAGAAAAATTTGCTGACGTCAAGAATTTGAGATATTCAATTTCCAATTTTTAACTTTTCCCATCTAAACGCGTGTAAATTTAAGTCGCGTATCGTTTATGAGTTGCAAAAAAATGTGTTTAGGATTTTTCTTTAAAAATTTCGGCTCATGGCCTTTCTGGCTATCTGCAAGAAAAATCTTAAATACATTTTTTTTTGCAACTCGATTTTTGCAACTTTTTAATGAAATGCGACTTTAATTTACACGCGTTTAGATGGAGAAAATAAAAAATTGCAAATTAAATATCTCAAATTCTAAACGTCAGAAAATTTTCCTTCATAGGAGAAAACCGTTAGTTTTGGTGCCAAGAACGTTTATGCAAAATTTTGCAAGGACCCTAAATGAAGTCGTTTTTTGGTAGTAATACCTTAATTGAAGGCTAAGGTAAAATAAAAAAAGTGACAAATATAAAGTGGTTTTTTTCAGAAGAATTCGAAGTTTAAATAAATGGTATTCTCACTGTTTTCGGATAAAAAAATATCAAATTGAGCTATTATTAAAAGTTGAAGAATTTATCGACATTTTGGCAACTTTGCAAAAAAGGCTCAAACTTTTTGCTACTGTAAAATTGAACCTTAGGCATTTTTCCTTTGTATTCGAAACCTTTTCAGAATCACGGTTCGTTTATATGTTTATCTTTATTTTTCGTTTCTTCGGAACTTTTTGAAATTGAATGTTAATTAAAAAAAATGTTTTTATGGATACCAACGTAGGTTTTTTATACCCCTACTTAATTGAGAGACGCTCAGTTTTTTACGTACTCCTAGGGAAAAAATAGACCGAGTGTCAAATCATTTTTTTTTACATTTCTTGATTGACGTTTCTACAAAAAAAAAAATTTTTTCCAACAGTTTACTTTCATTTTCTTAAATTATGAGGTGGAATGACAATACTTTAAAGTGCAAATTCTGATTTATTACGAAAAACTAGAGCTATTTGAGAATTTTGATCCAAATTTAAAAACTTAAAAAATCTGTAACTTTTACAAAAAAAAAAGTCTGCTCACTCTGAACCTGGTCTCAAAAATGTTGTAAATTCACCTAATCAAAAAAAAAAAAACGAAGGGGGATGTTTGAGATACCTGATTTTGTGACCAAAAAAGTAAAAAACAAATACAAGTTTATTTTATACAAACTCCATCTATTTTTTTTCTAAAAGTACGAGAAAATCTGCTAAAAATTGCTGGTGGTCATTTTTGTTATAGGGGCATTCCATGCCAAATGAACCACTTTTGAACCTTTCATTATTTGATTTGGCTCAACATTTTTTGTATTATAATACAGATTCAAAGACCCTCTCTTAATTTTTTTCAGAATTTTTTGTCCATCGGCTGGTCAGATGTTTTTATTATATTTTCAAAATTCGATGTTTTTTTGTTCAAATGCCGATAACTTTCCGAAAAATAGACCAAATCGAACTTTTTTTTTCAAAATGTTGGTTTTTCATCGTACTTTTTGAAAGAAATAACAATTTTTTTTAAAATAATTCCCTTTTCCATATTTACATACTTTGGAAATAAAAATTGATTATTTGAAGATGATTACATATTTTGATTTTTTTCTAAAAATTCTCAAAAAAAAACTGACTGAATTAACGATTTTTAAGACCGGTTCCATCATGGGCAGACTTTTCATTATATTTCTTTTTATGTTTCCAATTTTTTTTTCTAATGAATTTATTCTCACTTCCCCAGAAAAATCATGCAGAATATAATTTTGTTATTCAAAATATTTTCTCTTTTTATTTTAATCGTAATTGATAGTTATTTTTTTAAATGTGTATGAAAAAAAGAAAAAGAAAATTTCGCTAAGAAATTACAACCGATAGAGCAAATTTACTGAAGTCGGATTGAAAAGGAGCCGGAGTGATGGAATCGAACCATAAAGACCCAAAAGGACAGTAATAAGGATTTTTCGAATGAATATTATAGCAACAGAAAAGTAAATTCTTAGTAGCCAAAAAAACTGTTGACTAGATAAATTAATAATTATAAACCGGATTATTATAAATATACAGTTACCATTGTTAAAAAAAACAATTTATTGTTTCTTCGTCTATCCTTTTCGGGTTCTTATGATCCCATCTCATCAAGAGACGCGGTAGCGGCTCAACGCCAAGTATTAAAAGAAAAGCTTGTGCGAGCCCTGCCGCACTCTCTTATACTCGAATATGACGGTTTTCGGTCTTTTTTTATTTTTCAAACCGTTCTCACGGAGGAACGGGTTGGGTAAAAATTCTGAGTGTATGGGCTAATTTTTTTTCGATTTTTCTCTTTCCATTGGTCTTTGTTGCAAGTCGATCCGTCCACTCAATCCCGAGATATGATAATTTTGTGCATTAAAATCGAATGTTTCGGGAATTTCTATATCTTTTGGAGTCAGAAAGACGTAAGAAGCATTTGTTTACATTGGACATACGTCCTTTGCGAGACTGATGTACATTCGTTACCCTGTGACGTCACCGCTCGCTGAACGAGGCTACCCCTTCTTGCCGCTCCGCTGAGCGAGTGAGACAGTGATAATATAAGAAATGTATTGTTGGAATAAATACTATTTTTTAACCAGAATACCATTCGAACCTGGGGCAATGGGGGTCGCAGGGGGCGTGGCCCCCCGCGGGGGGTTCGGGGGGCGGAGGCCCCCGAGAGGACACAATTTCAATTTTTAAAGTAATTTTTACATATAAAAAAACAAAATAAAAAAATAAAAAATGAACAATGGGGCAAAAAACCCATTTCACGGATATGCAGACATAAGCACAGAGGCACAGTAACAAGAACAAATCCAGACATAAAAATGTACACATATACAAATGTGTATTTATTCAAATATATACAGACACAGATCCAGATGCACAGGCACGTATTAAGGGATATAAACACACATATAAACACACACACGCACACAGACGTAGTTTAGATACGCTCATACAAAGAGAAATAGACACAGGCACGCGTACAGATGCAGCCATAGATACACACAGTCATACAGATGTAGATACAGACTCACACACAGCACACAGATGCAGATACAGATACACACACAAAATCAGATACAAATACACACATAGAAATAGATGCACATACACACACACACACACGTGCACGCACGCGCGCGCGCGCGCGCACACACACACACACACACACACGCACGCACGCACGCACGCACGCACGCACGCACGCACGCACGCACGCACGCACGCACGCACGCACGCACGCACGCACGCACGCACGCACATGCACGCCAAGTTTGTGTGTAATCTTTGCAATTAATTTGTGTGGTACATACGTGTAGATACAATGCGTGCATTTGTACGCGTATTTACACTTTTATATGTAAACATATAATTGTTTTTTGTATCATTTTCTGTGGAATTTTGTTGTATGTTTATAAGTCCTTAGCTAGCATAAAATCAGAATAACAATTTCTTTATATCCGCAGAATTATTCTTGAAGCCCTTGAGGCGACAACAACCTTTAGTAGGTACCATTCAAGGTGTACATGATTCCATGCAGAAACCCCTAATTCATTCACCATTCTTGGCTATGTTAAAAAATCATTTCATTGTTTTTTCAATCATGGGCAACAATTTCTAGCGAGATCTTTTTTTGGTGTACAGTAACTTCTCACATATCAGGATAAAAAAATATAAGATGCGAATACGTTTTTATTTGAAAATTAATATCGAAATTTCTTTAGTATGTTTTTTTTTCAGGATAAAGTAACTTTGAGCATATTCCAATAGTGAAATAAGAATCGTGGAATTTCAATTTTTTTTCAAAATCAAGAAGAACATTATTGATCATCGTTTTCGAGATAAAGTACCCTTCTGCGTATTACGGGAGTGGAATGGATGTTAATATTTTTTTCATTTTCTGGAAATTAAGGACAAACATTTATTGCTCAGTTTTTTCGAGGTGAGGTGAAGTTTTAAGTAATAACAGAAAAAATATTGAATGGTCATTTTATAACTAAGGTCGCGATCTTTTAATACTTGGCGTTCTTTTTTTACTTTTTTAAAGTTTTTTCCGATTGATTTCATATCTTTTTGAAAAACGGCCATAATTGCTAACTTTCCTGTAAAGGTAAAAAAATTGTCTCATTCGGAGCCAATGATTTTTTGGATGATCTTTTTTTAATTGAGTAACTTTCTTCATATAACAGCAAAAATATTTAATGCTCATTTTATAACTAAGGTCGCGATCTTTTAATACTTGGCGTTCTTTTTTTACCTTTTTAAAGTTTTTTCAAATTTTGATAGTACGGTAAAAAGAATGGTAATATATAAAATAAATATAACATGACGTTTCCAACTTTATTAAAACTTGGCAACACCATGGCTTTTTACATGAATGGGTGTATCTCCAAATTTCATATTGAAGCACATAGCTTCTTCAAAGCTGTTAACTTTGGCTTTTCAAAAATTGTAAAGGGCTATAATAAAAAAAATATTGTCGTGATTATAACTTTATCAATACTTAATAATGACATAGTTTTTCCAACGAAAGGGTGGAGCTCCAAACTTTTTTTTTAACAACTTAGCTCCACGAAAGTTCCTAATATTGGATATTACAAAATTACGATAGTGCATAAAAATATGGTGGCGCTACCAACTTTTTTTAAACTTGGCAACACTATGATTTTTCTCGGAATGGGGGAAGCTCTAAATTTATTTTACAGCACTTAAATTACTCCTTTAAAACTTTGCCTGTGTGTATATCTGTAACTGCATCTGTATGTTTGATGTGCATGGGTTACTGCAGCTGTATTTCCGTCTGTGTGTGTATCTCTATCTGCGCATGTGTTACTGCAGCTGTATCTCCGTCTGTGTGCGTGTGCATCCGTGCGCGCGTGTACGTGTATGTGTGCGTGTATGTGTGTGCGTGTGTGCGTGAGTGTGTGTGTGTGTGTGTGGGTGCGCGCGCGCGCGCGCGCGTGTGTGTATGTGTGGGCGCGTATGCGCGCGTGTGTATGTGTGTGCGTGCGTGTGTGTGCGTGCGCGTGTGTGTGTGCGCGCGCGTACGTGCGTGTGCGTGTGCGCGTGCACTTGTGTGTGTGTGTGTGTGTGTGCGTGCGTGCGCGTGTGCATGTGTGTGCGTGAATGTGTGTGTGCGAGCGTGCGTGTGTGTGTTGTGCGTGCGTGTGTGCGTGCGCGCGCGCGCGCACGTGTGTGTGCACGTGCGTGTGTGTGTGTGTGTGTGGGTGTATGTGTAAGTGTGTGCGCACGCGCGTTTGAATTTGTTAATTTATACTCCACTTCACTCATTTCCGTTTTCTTGCCGGACCCCCTGAACGTAGTTCAGAGCCACTCTTTCCTAATATACTGCTCTATCGCATTTGCACGAGGGCACAGAGAAATTGTTGAAAACCTGTGCCGATACAGTTGGCTAATTTTTACTGAGTTTTAAGTTGGTTAACGCTATCAGGAACTGAGAAAAACTTCCTTCCGCTCAGCGATCGATTCGCGAACGTGGTGACCCATCTAAGTATTGGTTTTCCCCAATACTGCTTGACCTGAGAGATCGCCAAAGCCATACCAACCGCGTACTTACCACTATCGGTTATATAATTTTTTGGCAAATAACATCTTTCTTCATAAATATTCAAAGACATGACTCACGATTAGAATAACAAACAGAATATATTATGAATAACGAAATTATAATTCTGAATGATTTTCCTGTGGAAATAAGATTCATTGAAAAAAAAAAAAAAAATAAATAAAATTGAAAATATGAAAAGAAATACAAAGCAAAATCTGCCCACGATGGAACCGGTATTAAAAATTGTTAATTTAGTAAAAGTATTTTTGAGAATTTTTAGAAAAAAATTAAAATATGTAATCGTCTTAAAATCATCAATTTTTATCTTTAAAGTATATAAAAATAGAGTAGATAATGGTTGACAATTTTTTGTTATTCTTTTCAAAAAGTACGGTAAAAATCGAACATTTTGAAAAAAAAGTTTGATTTGGTCTATTTTTCGGAAAATTTCGGTATTTGAAAAAAAAAAAAAAAAAATCATCGAATTTCGAAAAAAATCATATTTGACCCGCCGATGGACAAAAAATTCTGAAAAAATCGAGAGGTTTTTTGAATGTGTATTTAACACAAAAAAATTTGAGCCAAATAAAAGAATGAAAGGTTCAAAAGTGGCTCAGTTGGCATGGAATGCTCCTATATGACTCATAAGTTCCCGAGTAATCGCGGTCTGAATCTAGAGGAGTGGAGCCCAAAGCCAAAAATTCCACTAGCTGTAAAAAATTGAAAAATGGCTAAATCGAAAAATCCAAAAATACGACACGTATTTTTGGATTTATGGTATTTCACTTATTTCACTTATTTCTTGTATAGGAAAACATAAAAAATTCGCACGAATGCAAAGGGGTCAAGGTTTTGGAATGTAAAAGTGGCGTGAAATGCCTCATTTATACAGCCTTGCTCAAAAGTATTAGGCATCCTGTAATTGTTCGATCTGCACAAAAAGTCGAATATCTCGATCAAAAAATATCGTAACCCAATTTAGCAAACGGGATTTCAAAGTGGACAAATTCAGCTTCATTTTGCTTTTTTTAATTCATTTATGCAATTTTTTTTTGCACCCAGTACGTTATTTTGAAAATGGCTGTTTTTCGTGATTTTTTCATCTTGGAGAATCTGGTGCTGGGCTCTTAAAGAATAGTAAGCAGACTTTTTGATCAGAAAACCTTAAAAGGGATATCTCCAGCTTCAATTTGGTTTTTGGAAAAAAAATTGCGATTTTTTTTCACAGCGTTATTTAGTTTTTTCCGAAAAAAGGTAGGTTTCCGAAAAGGTAGGGTACCTCGAAAACTATGGGGTTCGAAATATTTTGTGTAAGTAAGAAGTTGCATTATGTTATTTTGGATTCATTAAAAAAAATTTAGATTTATTTTCGAAATTTTTTTGTATCGCTGTTTCTGGTTGAAAATCGACGATTTGTCTCTTTAATTTATTGGCGTAACTTGAAAACTAAGAGGTTCCAATTAGAATATCAAGAGGAGAAAAAAGTATATTATTGAATTTTTAACGCGTTTGAATTTTTTTAGAATTCTTATTCGAATTTCTATTTTATTAGATAATAATACAAACGAGAATGAGATATAAATATTTACACTTATTCTATGACTTTTTTAAAAAAATTAACTAATGTTTTGTTGGACTACCTTTGGCCTTGATTACGGCAGCCACCCTTTCTGGACATAAAGTACTCTAAGTCTAGGTATTCCATTGTTCGAACATATTTTGAATTTCATAGATGTTGAGCGAGACTAAGCTTATATTTTTTCGGAATTTTTTTTAACACTAATGAATGTGATTTTCGCGATTAAACATACTGATAATATTTTACGCTTTTATGTTTTTCGTTCGAGCAATTTTCGCCAACTGACGATTTTTGACAAAAAAGACGAAAAATCATATTTAAATGAGTTACACGTTACATTGTTGTTTCTCAAGTAAAATCTCAAATCAAATCAAAATCAAGTAAAAAATCTAAATTTTTTTTAATGAATCCAAAATAACAAAATGCAACTTCTTACTTCTTGCACAAAATATTTCCAACCCTATAGTTTTTGAAGTACGCCACCTTTTCGGAAATCTGCCCTTTTTTGGAAAAAACTAAATAACTCTGCGACAAAAAATCGCATTTTTTTTTTCAAAAACCAAATTGAAGCTGCAGATATCCTTTTTAAAGTTTTCTGACCAAAATGTCTGTTTACTATTCTTTAAGAGCTTAGCACCCGATTTTACAAGGTGAGAAAATCACGAAAAACAGCCGTTTTCAAAATTACGTACCTGGTGAACGGAAACTGCATCGGACACAGATGTCGCCGAAAAAACGTTGGCCGTGTAAGGGCTCATAAAATGACGATAAAAGAAACGAACCTTTTTCGCATCTGGCACGGGATCGGGTTCTGGCTCAGAAAAATCTTTTCTCATAGTCCACATATACTCGTTGTAATCTTGCTTGACGCTCACGCTCGAAGACGCAACAACTCTGTATCCAAGTACCTCCAAAGCTGTCAAAATGACACAAGGATGCTGCAGATAAACCGTGGAATTATCGCAGTATCCTCCGCTTGCGAATCGACTCAATTGTTCAAAATCCGATGCTAAAAAATGAAAATTGCTTCTAATTTTTTTATTTTTAACATAATGAAAGCTCAATAACTTTGACATTTTGTTCCTAGTTCGGAAAAACTTTTGACGAAACAATTAATAAGTCTTGTTTTCAAGCTCATGCAATTAATTTAAAAATAGCAAATTGAACAATTCCAAAGTTTGCAATGTTGGAAGGTAACTTTTTTCTTCCGTTTCACTAAAATATTTTTTGTAAATTGAGAGTATGAAATCACGTAATTTTTTCATTTTTCTTGAGAAAATGATAAATCTAGATGACAATATTACCAATTTGAAAAATCAGAAAAGTTGAACACTAAAATAAGAACTTTGGTTCCATTACGACAACCGAGATGTTCGTTCAATCTCCTTGGAGATAATAAAAAAAACTTTAGTGGGGATACGTACAATGAAACATTCAAAGGAGATCGATAAAACAGAGAAGATGAAAAATATGATGGAAAGTTTAAGTGAGGAGAAATATCAACAAGCATAAACTGTAATGATGAAATGACAGTGTTTTACGATTTTTGTTTTGCTACTAAAATGTGTACAAAACGTTACAGCAAAAATCATTACAAAAAAATTTCAAACTGTGATGATTCTTTTTTGGTTCAACACCAAAATTCGTACAACACGTTACAGTACAAAAAATTATGACAAATTTAATAAGCTACAAGACATTTTTTTTTCAATACCAAATCAGTTCATATAAGATGTTACTGCGACACAGGAGAAAATTACAAACTTTCAACAAAGAATATTCGTTAATACCCCACAAATTAGTAGAACACATTAAAGTAGTTGTCTTGCCAGCAAATTTTTCTATAATTTTTTTGAAAAATTGGAGGACATATTCGGGACACTAGTGCATGGCTACTTGCCAAATTTTAAAAGGATTCACCGTTCTGGATGCAAGATTTTTCCTATCGAAGATTACACGGTTTTAAATGCATTTTTCAGAGGGAGCAATTAACCTTTTAAGGATGGGGAATTTTCCATTGAAATTGAATTTTTTTTCATGCAAAATTTAGCTATATATGTTACAGCGAAACTCTCGCTGTAACTCTGAATTCTGTTACAGCGAAACTCATGATGTTTGCTAAAAAAAAATTGTTTTCAATAATTTTGGAGATATAGCGATAGAAAGTAAAAGTAAGTTTTAGGAGATGTGGGAAACATTGTTATTTTTGAAACTCTAAACTTAATATTAGCCTTCTTTTCCATTATTTTATAACTTTTTACATTCCTATAAGATCTACCAACAAATATAATCAAGATATTCCACAAGTTGTATTCAAGCTTTCATACATTCGCTGGAGAGTAAACTTTTCAACATGGCTGTAACAAGACAACTACGATAACGTACGAAAGAAAGTGAAAAAAGAACGAAAGACGAGAGGGTAAAAGAAAATGAGGGATATGATACCTTTTAAACCAGAAACAAGAACTCTCCAGGGACAGTTTTGACTGTAGGAGGTGAGGTTACCACGTACCAGAATGTATGGCATCTGTGATTCGTGTTAAAACTGCAATATACAGGTATACAAGACATGTATCGAATAGTATGTCGATAAGATGAAACAATGAAAATTTTGTTTTTTTCACCTTCCTTCATTTGGCAATTGAGAGACTTCAAAAGCGTATAAATTAAATAGAATTAAATTGAAGTTTCCATGCTTCGCACACGATCTCACGATGCGCAGTTCCTCAAACTACGCTTGACCAAGTCAAATTCCCTTTTTTTATTCTCCAATTATTACTGTATCGTTAATGAAAAAAAAAAAATAAACAAAACCCGCGAAAATTCGCACTTGCAAGAATAGAGAGAGAGGTAATAATTGCGACAGCGAACGTTTGACAGTTGGGATGCAAAAGTTCATTAACAACGAATAGCAAGCCTTTCATAATATATCGTAACTCGGAATACTCGGAATTACGGCACAATCCGAAATTCAACCGAAAAAATAGAACAAACTATTTGAAAAGAAAATACTACAAAAGTTCAAATACTTAATTCGCTCGAAAATTACGATATCGTAGGTTATTTATTTATTTACGATTTATGTTTTATTTACCATTTACAATTAAAAAACAGTTTTTTTTTACAAGAATCGTGACGGTTTCAATGTACTTGCGATCAGCTACAATGTACTTTTTACTTTTCTTTTTTATTACATTACTGCCATTACATCGTGTACTCGAACTGTCGTGTTTATTTTTTGTGACGAATCACGATTTGTTACTCGATATAGCCGCGAGAGGCAGCATCACTCAATTCTTTACTATAGGAAAAGATCCCAACGTTATCACCGATATTTGAATATGTAGAAAAACGCAGAGATTCGAAAGAACGTCTCGACTTTATCGTTATAAGGAAACATTAATAACTATTTAATGTTAACCATTATTAATGGCTAATAATATAAGATAATAATTTTATATTGCTTTCGTCTTATAGGTTTTCCGATAGAAACAGAAAACACCGCCAATAATATTGTACATAAAAGTTTTTACATTTTAATATTATTCATTAGTTATTCGCGGGTTGCACAGTGCATACACAATGCGCAAAGCGTCTGGAATGTTTCGAAAAATGTGTCAGAGTGGGGGGTGTGGAAGTTGACACATGATAACAGATGGAGTGGGCATATGAGAACAGTGGACACATGGGAACGTGACAAGTGAGTGAGTCGACTGTATTGCAGGCATTTGAGCGAAAAAGTCGATCGATAATCATTTTTGGCACTTGGCAAAATAAGTACTTTGATCTCTCACGATATAACTTCACGAATATTGTTTCTGAGTTTGTATTAGAATATTAATTGCATTGAGTTTCAATAATATAGTTAACGAGGAATTTATCCAATTTAATTGTTGTGTTTTATTTTATTAATTGACATATCCTAATTCACATTTGAAACTATTTACGCGAGGTGGACTTAAGTCCTTTACGACCCACCTCCTTGCAAGTCGAGGACATCGGTGGGACGAATACGAAATCTATTTCAAAGTTCGCGCCTCTCTCATAACTGGGGCGTTACAATTTTGTGACGCTCCAAGCGGGAAAATTCTTAATTGTTCGTTTTTTTTGTCGCAGGTGGGCTCTATTGATAAGAAGCTGAAGCTCGCCTTGCGAACTTCCCAATAATTGATGTCAAATTCAAGATTAAAATCCAATACTTTTATTGTTGCAACTTAGAAATTGTCGTTTTATTTGAACACAAGTTCTTTTCTCGAAAGTCGACAAAGTTCTGATTTTCTTTCTTTTCGCTCGACTCACAATATTCCATTCTTCGTGAATCCCTCGCGCAGACTCCGTACGCTTATTCACAACTCGACCAATCACGCTGCTCATACGTTTCCCACTCCAAGCTTTATGACCCCATGACCCTTTCTCGTAGCAATCGCAATTGTTCCTCGTGCATATCTTTAATTTCCTGATGATTGATATTTCCCAAAGTACCATTTGTAGAATTGAAACAGTCAGAAACTTTAGGAACTGAGAACTGTTTATCTAAAATTCAAAGTTAATAGTACGAGGTCGTTACAGTCTCATAAACAAAAAGAATATAAAAGTGGTACTGTGTGTGATTTTAATCACGTTTTCATAACACTATAAAGATATTGTCGATTCTTATTTATACTTAAATATTATTTCTTATCGTTGTAATTCATCGCTTAGTCACTACGTCACCTACCACATTCCTCTCATTTTCTTTATTTACCAACTAATAACAAATCATCCTATAAAAAATGTGCGATTATGAAGACCTATATTATTTAAGGAGGTTACATCGATATTTATATGACATCATACGCAAAATACATTATATTTGATTATTCCAAGTTAATGTATTGAAATTTGGCGTGAATCTTCTTGAACAGCATTATATATATATATATATATATATATATATTGTGAAAAATTTGGAGAGGTTTCACCGCCTGGTAATCGAGATATTCATTGTTGAAAATGACAAGATTAACATGGGCTCTTATGGAAGCTTTCAAAAAATTGCGAACTTCAACAATAAATATCTCAATTTTGAGACGATGAATCATCGGCATATTCCGCCAGAAGTTTACTGTCTTAAGCTTTCTATTTACAAAATTTTATTGTGTAAAGTTGGAAAATAATTTTTACATGAGAAACGATACAACCTCCTTAAGATTTGCACTTTCGCGGTTTCCTTTTGCAAAGGGAATTAGCGCACTCTAGCGACGAATTTCTCATTCGTCACAATTTAGATATGATGGCACTACCTGTAGAATTTTTTCTACTATGCAATAATGGTAATCTATGGGGCTCAGTTGGTAACAAAGTTTTCAAAAATGACATTTGTATAGAATCGAATTAAGAATAACCATTTTTCTTAGTTCCTAACTTTTACATTGGTTTTTTGGTTCAAATTTCAAATTTGATGAAACGTATAAAAAAATATGGATGGTTCGAACCTTGAGAGGCTTCAGTTAAAATACCGTCAGTCCCAACGAGTTTCCTACTCTAGAATTTTCATAATTAATCATCTGCGTACATTCACATGCGTCATAATGGGACTTAAAATGTCGAAAAGTGGGGGTACTACGTTATTACAAAAATTGAACCACGTGGGGAGTTTGTGAAAAAGATCGGCCATTTTGTGTTGGGCAGTATAAAATATTCATTCGATGCATCGTTGCTATGACGCCGACGAGCATCGAGTAATTATTATACACTGCTCGTTCACGTAATTATCTAATTCCTCGCATCTCTAAGGCTTCACTGACCATGCAACTCGTATCTGTGGGCTGTCGTCAAACAAAATATTGTCTCAAATGCGCTAATCATTTGAAAAAATACTCGAGTTCCCGCCTTCCCGAATTCCCACTCAAATTTGAATGGTTGTTTGTCTACGATCCTCGAGAGTGTTGATTCGTGAAGGAAAATCATATTATCATTTGTCAATTAATTTCCTGTTATTTTTGTGGCATGTTCACGATATACATCGGTCGTTACAATAAACAAAGCTCATTAACGATGCGTGAGCGTGTAGTCAACATTTATCGAACGAATGTGTACGTCCAAAAGATCGGAAATTACGGAGTCGTCGCACTTCCTGTATAGGCCGAAAAAAAGTAATCGAAAATAGGCTCGATAGCAGTTTGTCAGAGTTACGAAACCGATTACAGTTTCTAATTGCGACTTATCTTTTTTTTCAATACACGTAGCTAAAAATCGTACGAATCTGCGAAATGTTGATTAGATATTGTTTTGATCAACGTTGCGCCACAATTGGCAGGGAGTGTGCGTCGAAAGAGAGAGAGAGAGAGAGAGAGAGAAGGAGAGTGAGCGAAAGAGAATGACACGGAAAGAGTGAGAGAGAGAATGATAGAGCGAGCGGCAGCCATGTTAGCAGGGATGGGGATACGGGCAGTGTGGAGGGTGCGCTGATTGAAACTTGAGTGGATCGGAGAAATAAAAGCCAGCGAGAACCCGATAGTATAATCGTTCGCACACAGTTTATTTTTTTCCCCCGGTAACAATAAGTCTTACAGCTACATTCCACATCGAGCCACGTCAGAAATAAACGAATTCTGGTAAATTTGCCGAAATGCAAAGGGATCTCGTAGATCGTTCGCGTCTAAGCGCGGCCATAATCTTAAAAACGTTTGCAATTTTGCTGTACATTTAATGTATATATCTATATATGTATGCATGTACAAATACACACATATACATATATATAGCTTTTTCTTTAACGCCGGGTGGAAAAACGTTGATAAAAGCGTAGAGTGGCGCAGCACACTGCAAGTGAATATAGATCTCTGTGCGTGTTTAAAGGAACTCGCTATTTTTTGTGCCTCCTTTTTATTTTTCGTCGCTTTCATCAGTGTTAATTCCCCGAGGGATCTTAACAGCGTCGCATACACTTGCGTGACTCACTGTACGGTTGTTTCTGCGTTGTAATGTAAAAATTACGATCGGACAAATTTTCAGGATATAGTTTACTCCTTTTTTTGTTACCTCACTGTGTTTTATACTCGTCACGGTATTCGAACAATAAACAAACATACGTCATTTCGTCTCGATCGTTTTTCATTTCTTCTTGATTTTTGTTTTCAATGCAATTCGACTCCAAAAGTTCTCATCTGTAGGGGGCTCCTCTGTTTTTCCCCAGTGTGCGTATGTACGCGGGGGTGCTTACAAGTGTAGCGTGTTTTTCGTGCGTGTGTGTGCATGTCGTCTCCCGAGAGAGACAGAGGCCAAAAGAAAAGAGTGAAAAAAACATCGGAAGCTTGTGAGAAAGAGAGGAAGGGGAATTTAGAGGTGTAGACTCCCGTGAGGCTCCATCTGGTCTACTGCCTACATCTACTAGACGTTTGCACGATAAGCAAATTACCACAACGTCACTAAAATTGCGAAAAAGATTCATTTGTATTTTGCTAAGCGCAGTACTTTTATCTCTCCTCGCTCTCTCTTTCTTCCTCACTCTTTCTTTCGATATACGACATTGAAATTCCTGGAACGCTGATTTCCAAGTTCCGTAAGAGATATATAAAGAGGGAGAGAGAGAAAGAGAGAGAGGCGTCGTCATCGTTTCGTCGAGTGACGGCCAGAGGGCGGAGGCGGCGGAGGGGAATCGTCCAAATGGTGATTCAGGGGGAGGGGGCTAACGTCCATCGCGCGCCGTGACACACGAACTGTCATGTCATAAACGTGTTCTCGCGCCGTTCTTCCACCTTGTGTGCCTCTTATCACGTTTTTATATGATCCTTCGATAATTCTTTTACACCAATCAATTTCCCACCTTTTTTCTCGATCTTCACACACTTTTCTGTTCGGGAGACTTAATATACGGGATAAAGTAGTGTTTTTCGTGCTTTGACGCTTCGAACGAACGGATAAATACTCGGGGCGGGGGAAAGTAGGGGAAACAGGGATATCCAATTTATAAGCGAAACAGAGCGTTCGCGGATCCTCGTGTAACGGTAACGAATATCACGTGTCTGTGTGTGTCTTCCTCCGTGTATGTGTGTGTGTGTGTGTATGTGCTCTTTGCTTCCTCCATGGAGAGAGAGAGAAAGAGAGAGATTGTTCACGGGATCCTGGAACTCCAGGAGAACAAACTTTTTATATGTGTGCATGAATCCTGTATTCTCCATCTTGTCAATTCTACGTCTTTTGGAGTTTTTTCTGCCCTCCCTCTCTTGATTTCTCGACCTCTCTCGCTTACCATTAAAGTGACAACGTAAACTTTAGACTCATTATCGCCGTTGCCACAATTTTACTCACGATTTCTCATCCTTGGACTTCGAAGAAATTCACCTTATTCATTTTCGTTTCGAGCTGTTTTTTTTCAGTCGTTTTTTTCGATTTCTCTGCAGTTGTGAGATTGAAAAAAAAACTAAATGTTTTCATTGATTTTCGTCCGTTTTCATTCGCATATTTCTTGCAGAAGGCATTTTGTTTCGTTTTCCTACTGTTTTTTTCAGTCATTTTCGATTCTCATGTAATTGTTAAGTTCCTGAAAAAACTGAAAGTTTCGATCGATTTTGTATTATTTTTCGATCGCAGATTTCGATAAAGAAATACTCATGTGAAAAATTCACTCATGAGTTTCCTAATATTATTTATTCCTGGCGTTATTTTTGATTTTCTTTCGGTTGTGCAATTTAACAAAAAAAAAATTAAGTTCTTTCATTGATTATCTTCATTTGTTATTCTTTTGGGAAATTTAAGAAATAACCAAGCGCCGTAATCAATTATTCTAAATTTCTGCATTTTGGATTCGAACAATATACATTTTTATACAATTCACATTGCTACTCTTTATTTTATTATTTCCCCTGTAGAATTTCCCTGCAGCTATAGAATTTTTGAAAAACGTATTTATTAAAAATGTTTTGTTATTCTAATTTTGTTTTGATCAATAATTTTTTTAATTGTTAGGTCATCATGGCTAACCGGGGCACGGCCCAGAGGCCAAATGGTACACAAGGCAAAATTTGCCAATTCAAATTGGTTTTACTTGGCGAATCGGCAGTAGGAAAATCCAGTTTAGTTCTGAGGTTTGTCAAGGGACAGTTTCACGAGTATCAGGAGAGTACAATAGGCGGTAAGTTGAACATTTTTACAACACTCAAACATTCTTCAAAATCAGTTGAAATTCTTCATTTTTTAAATTTTATTTTTCACCAATTTATTGCGTACGTTCCTTAACAATGCTCCAAATAAAATTGATCTTTCGTATTTTGACTCTGCAAAAAGAAATGCAGCATCCAAGAAAAATAAATTTTATTGCATTTTGTTGCAAATATTTAGAGAATCATTTTTGTCAAATATTTCATCTTTCTTTGAGTTTTATACATTCATGAATTTACTTAATTTTCTTTCCTTTTTTTTTTTATAAATAGCTGCATTTCTAACACAGACTGTTTGTCTGGACGACACGACTGTGAAATTTGAAATTTGGGACACGGCAGGACAAGAACGTTACCACAGTCTTGCTCCGATGTATTATCGAGGAGCTCAGGCTGCTATTGTCGTTTATGACATACAAAACCAGGTAGGGATTCTTTGTTTATCACTGGACCCTACTCGAAACCTACTGGAAAACCTTACTCAATTGCAATTCAAAATTACACATTGATCTTCATGTTTGTGTTTGAACAAAAATATATTGTGCTGTTTACACCTCGTCCCGGTCTCTCCAGGCACAGGATAATCGAATTATTTGGGCTCTGACAAAGACGTTTAAAAATAATAAGAGAAGAATAAGCTCAGTGAACTCACATAGTTTCAATTGCTGTGTTCGCGCTGCACAAGACATAATAACATAATTATCGCTATTTGTTGAACAGTTGTGAATAAAAAAATTTTGTCACAATTCATCAACGTAAAAAACGTTTTAAAAAATGTATGAATTTGGTTGAAATTTTTTTTTAACGTCGTTATTATCAATAACTCAATCAATAATGTTTTATGAAATAAAGGTAAGTGTAAAAAATAGCGAAATGTAAAAAAGTAGTAAGCCTGCCAATGTATATAACAAATTTAGAACAGAATTCAGAATCCTAATCTTATTATTTTTAAACGTCAGTTATCACTTTTAGTTAATCCAAGAACAAAACATTTTTTACAGTGTCGTCTTATTTGTCTGTAGTTCGAATTTGAATTCGCCTGCTTACAATTTCCTGCGATCGTTATACTGAGATTTTTTATTTATAATAAGATTCATTTGTGTTCACGTTTCTCTATTAATATTGCAATAACGTTATTTTAATATATTAACATGTATAATATTTCGATGAATGGTAATATACTGCTGTGAATGGGAATTGTAACCCTAACGAAGATCTTTAACGTTTATGATGTTGCAATTTCCATTCGCAACAGCATATGTAAATATATTTATATTCATGATTCTCCATTGAAATTTTAATAATAATATCCATTGAATTAATTTGGTAGCAAATAACAAGTATTAGTTGCGATTTTTTTATGAAAATATTAAATTCGTAATGAGAATGTAGATTAAATTAAATAGCAAATTCGGATACATATTTAGTGTAACTGTAGTAAAAACTGGCAAGGGTTTTACACAGTAACTTCCCTGGGAATAAAATATACATATTTTTTTTTATGCATATGGAATATAATTGTAATCGCGATTAAAATCGCTTCATAAGGTTTTAATAAGAACAACGAATTTGCAGGACACATTTGTACGCGCGACAACGTGGGTAAAAGAACTCCAACGACAGGCAAGTCCAAGTATAGTGATAGCATTAGCGGGCAACAAGGCTGATCTTGCGAACAAACGGGTGGTCGACTTTGAAGAGGCCCAGAGTTATGCGGACGCGAATGGTCTCCTTTTTATGGAGACTTCGGCAAAAACAGCCATGAACGTCAACGACATATTTCTAGCTATTGGTAAATCGCCATTATCATCGTACCATTATTTTCTTTATCTTCATCTATTTTTTAATTTTTCTCTCCGAAAACTAATAACCAAATAATTGAATCAAAATTATCAAAATCATTTTATAACATTTATTTTCATAGTTTTTTCACATTTGAAATTATAATTAATTTATACGACCTAATTTCGAAGAAAACTTTCTAAAATTTTATGCAAACAGTTGTTTGATCTCAGAAATAATAATAATATTCCAAATTTCGAAGAAAAAAAAACAGAATAACTTATATACAAAAAAAATCGTTTTGGAAGCTCAACGGAGTTTATAAATTGAGAATAGATATGAAATTTCATTTTTTTGAGAAATAGCAACAGCCTAAATAATAATAAATTGTAACGTACAATCCAAGTCGATTGCACGTTACAATTTTCGATCGAGCGATAATCCATGCCTGTAGAAAAAGCTGCAAAGGCATTTTTTCGAAAACTATTTTCAAATCAGCATTCTAAAAAAAAAAAATTACGAAATTTCTGGAAACTTGAACTGCTGAAGGAACAAGAGTTCTCGGTTTGTACACGAAGCATAAATTACTGATAACCCGCTGTCGAGTTATCGGCTCGTATATCATTGGATGATTGTCGATGATCGAGGTAAGTTCGGTAAAAAAATCAACCAAACGAAATAAAGATTTTTCGAAAAGACCAGACAAATGAAAAAAATGAAAAAATGACAAAAATTATGAAGCAAAACGGAAAAAAATGCGCTACAATTAGTCAACGGTAATTTGAGTAACGGGGGGGAGGGGGGGGGGCATTCCATCTGGAACGTGGGTATGATAACCACCTACTGTATCTCGTTACGCGTTGTTATCGAATCTCGTTCTCGGTAGACGTTCTGGACGAGATTGTCGGGCAGCGCTGCAGCTCGTGATCGGTTGAATATTAATACGAGTATTTTGTTCATTTATTTTTCAGCTAAAAAACTCCCAAAGAACGAACAAGCAGGAAACGCGGGTACGAGCGGTCAAGGACGTCGGCTAGTCGAGACGGAAGGTCAAAAAACTACAGCGGGAAACTGCTGCAAGTGATTCGACCAAATTCGTACGTGTCACACACGCGTTTTACATTGGTATATCTAAAAAAAAAAAAAAAAAACAAACCCAAAAAACAAAAACGAAACAGAGCAAACTAAAAAAAAAACACAATATTCTTTGAACGAATTGAAAATATCCGGGGGTGCCGGGGTGAATTATTTCTGCGATTCGGGTTTTAAAAGAAAACGAGAATGAAAAGCAAAAGGAGAAGAGTAAAACAAATAGAGAAAAAAAAAAGAAACACTAAAATCACCAGAACATCGACTCGCTCGATCGCTCACACTTTTTCATATACCATCTTCTCCAGATGTATGTGCGTATTTTTCCGGGGAGGATAGACGAGTACGTAACGTGTCGGCAAATGCGTACGAAATATGCATCGGGTAAAAAAAAAACAAAAAAAAAATTAATAATAATTAAAACAAAATGAAACGATACCATAGTCTGAGAGGGCGCGAGGACAAGAAGTAAGTGAAAAGTGAATGGACGCGATGAGAATGGAGAAAATATTGAGAGGAATAGGAGGGGGAGAGCGAACGAGGAATGATAAAGAATTAAAAAAAATAAAAATAGGGTGGCGGCAGAAGCAGCGGCAATAGAACGACGAGGATGAAAAAACGACGAAGACGACGACGACGACGATGACGACGATTGTGATCTGGCTGAAAATTGGTCACTCTAGAGGTATCTGGATAAAGCAAAAAAAATAACAAGAACAAAATGAAAACCGAAAAACGAAAAAAAAGTAATCAGTATGTCACAATGCATCCGATGATATCATCTATTTTGAGTATCGAGTCTGTTGGAGAATGGCGGTGAGTCCCGTTTGTTATTCTAGTAGTAATGGGCGGTGTTCGTTATAAATATATAAATATATATAAATACATTATATACGATAAATCATATATCCCAATATGATTTATTTCGAGGAGATAATAATAATAACAATTATTATTATTATTATTATTATTACTATTGTCGTCATTATTATTATTAATTATAATAATAATTAATTACGATGATATTGATGAGGATGATACTACATTTACGTGTACGGTATAATAGCAAAAAAAAAATAAGATGATTAAAGAAGATAAATGGAGAAAAAAGAAACCGATGAAAAAGTTTTTGGCACGCAAAAATCATGTAAGATAGTAGGGGCCATTCCTGCTGCTATAATTATTATATATTTTCTTCGTCAGATTGTATCGTGTAATAACAATTATAACTCTAAAGCATATTGTATATTAATTTTATTGATTACTCATGATAAATTATAAACTATTATAAACGTAAAGAAATGAGAGAATGAGAAAAAAGAAACACGAAGAAATTGAAAAGATATTGATTTTTTTCTTCTTCGGTGTACTTATATTATTCGTCGCGTTATTTTCCCAAACTCTAATTATATCGATAGGCCTTTGAGATAACTTCAACGAGCACGATTTGTCCGATCGTGCATACTAGTTGAATAATAATATTTTTTAACGTCGCAATATGGCTAAAGGTTTAACACTAAATTCAGACGTTACCGTCGAAAATGTTGAACGATTATTTTCTTCTAATATCGAATGTGGCAATACGAGCGCGAATTTTTTTTTGACTAATCGCAGAAAATGCGTTTCTGAGCCGGATATTGGTTATACCGTAAATTACGATGATCTCTGCGGTCCCTGGAAATTTCCTCCTAATCCGGCTCACACGAGCGACGATTCTTCTATAAAACCTCACTTCTGTGTGTGGCAATTGTTGACCAAGGAAAATATGAATTTTATTAAAAATTGCATAAACGACGAAATTGCTGTCAAACGTTTCATCGGTCAGTACATTTTTTTCTTTAAAATCTAACGAAATCAACCGAAATTATTTAATTAATTTGTTTATTTGTAATTAGACAATCGTTTTAAGGAGAAAAAACAAAACGTCGGCACGAACAGAAATATTTTTCTCGAACTCGTTTGGTCCGTTTTGAAATTTACAAGGTAGAAAAATTTTTACAATTTGCCACAAAAATAATTAATATATTTTTTGTTCGTATTTTTTTTAACTTCAAGCGACAATTCATTCACGGAAGAATGCGCTTCGGCCGTCGTAGGAATTTTTCATCTCACTTACACCTTTTTCTTAGCCAATCCGAAACGAACCTCGAGAGAGACTTATAATTTTTTTTACAAAACTATTCTGCTTCACACGATTCAGGTTTGGTTTTGGATTAATACTCAAAAGTACCGAAATTTTGGAAAAATATTAAAGAAGGTTTAATTGAAAAATAAAATGTCCTATGAAAGTTTAAAAAAATCGTATTCGAATATTCTACAAGATTTTTCTGCTCCGTTTGATTTTTTAATAAGTTATTTTACTTCCTGAAGAACTTTTCTCCGAAGTATCCCCGCTGGACGAAGTAAAAGTCGGATTTCCCGCTCTCAAATTTAATTACATTAAATTCTGTTAAAATACTTCTAATCGGATTTGCGAGACTTTTGCTTCGCTTTCGCGGTCCTGACTTAAAGTCAGCAGTGCACGTGTTGCGGTAGTTCGACACGTTGGTATATGTAATTCCAGGTTCATTGATGATACGCTGTGAAAAAAATGTTTAGCAAAAAATGATACAAATATTAGAAATTTCGGTACTCATTCGATTTAAGATCAGCAAAGTATAATAAATAATTATCACATAGAATTGTCCTATCGATTAAAAATCATTCAAAGCATTTATTTTTTCTTAAATAAATTAACCATAAAAATTAATTGCTCTCAATTTATTAGTAATTTATGATAATTTTCTTTCAAATCTGACGCCTGATTTACTCCGAAAATACAACCAGAATCCGCCCAACAGTTTCGAGATATTTACTGCCGAGGAATGTGAGCAATGTTTAGAATTTTTCACAAGAATAATGCTGCGTCATTTGCCACTGATGCGTTTCGTTTTAATCCCGAATTATCGTCTCATCATGTCGAATACCGGAGAAATTTAAAGAGAAAAAAACGTAGCGCCAAATTTTGAGTGCTTTATGTTATTACAGATAAATTGTATAAAAATTATTGTGCATCCTTAAGTTTGTTAAACAGCATTGGCGTATAAGTGTACATTATACTAAATAATGTTAAAAAAAAAAACCCAGGGCCTTATAAAAAGCGTAATTGATGATTGTTTATTTGCTCGCCGAGGATTGATATCCAAAATCACGAGCCTCGTCCATGCTCGTGTCACTGAGCCATCCCTCATTTATTTTGGCTTCGTGGCGACGATTCTTTCTACACAATTCTTTGCTAACGTGCTCCAATTTTGGGAACCACCAAGAATTTCCACGCAAGAGAGTACGCCTTGATGTTTTCGTCAGGCAAACACAGCGTCTCTGAAAATGTATTATTTTTTTTTTTTTTTTCTAGTCAGATAACGATGTCGCTTTATTATCATATTTTTTCTTTCCTCGTATGCCTACGCAGAGATAGCTTAAAATAAAATATGGCATCGAACCTTCAACGGACGCGCGTACACAGTCGCGCTCGAGGTCGTAATTGGCTTTTGTGATCTGTTGTATGATGTCGATGATTGATAACCGTTAGATCTAGCATAACGACGATTCGGACTGTGCCCCTGGCACAATTTTCGTCTCATCGAAAATTCGCTCAACGTACCATTCACTCGTGTCAATTCCTTTACCGTCGCTACCAGAGCTCTGCAAATTTACGTTTACACTTATTATCACTCGTCAGTGTAGAGAAACATAGGCACTTTTGAATTTTTTTAAACATATTTACCATTTCCTATTAATATCCTCTTTAGAACATTTTTTCTGTTTTTTTTTTTTACCTATTTTTAATTCATCACTCTGCTGTCATAAAGTTTCTTAAAAATGATATAAAACAAGTTAGAAGAATAATGCCAGTTTACAATTTTTTACTCTTCTTGAGTGCAAAAGATGAGATCTGCTGAATTCGAATCCTGTCGCAAAAAAGCACCTGTCAGATGGTGTTCTTTAAATATCACAAATAATTTTGAGAATGCATGTTAGTGGGTTTCCAAATTGGAAAGTTACTCAATGACAATAAGTTTAAGGGGGTTGTTTATCACCAAAATAAGCTGCAGCGTGGTTTTCATTTAACCCTAGACTCCCACAATATATTTTTCTGAACGTAAACCCTACAACGAGGTCAAAAACAACCCCAATCTTCTCTTTAGCATATAAAATGTTCGTCGCACGCAATAAAATAAGGTTTAATTATACACCATTCTCTTCGTTTTTCAATAACGAAGAGAATGGTATATGATAAAGTCACATTTGGTGAACATTTGATGATAAAAACTCTATAAAATGAAACAAAGTTTTAGAGAAATGCAAAAAAAAAAGCTTTTTATTTAAAAAATGGGCTCGAAAACGACCCCATTGTAGGGGTCTAAGGCTAAGAATGTTGTGCAAGGATTTTTGAAAAACTAAAAAATGCCAACTGTTAGCAACTTATTGAAGAACTTGTGAAAAATTACAACGAAATAGGTGCACGTATGCAACTGAAGACCATTTTTTGTACTCCCACCTTGATTTCTTCACGGATAATTTAGGTGCGTCGAATGATGAGCAAGAAGAGCGTGTATTCATCGAAATTGAAGTAAAATTGCGAAAAGTTATCAAGATCGTTTGATTGAAAACATGTTAGAAAATTACTGCGATACATTAATACGTGAAACTAATTTGCAATCGTTTAAAAAAACAGAAATTCAATGCTCAACAGATTTTACTTATCATACGTATAAATAAACATTCACTCCATATCTCAAACATTACTTTTTGCTGTTTCTCAAAAAACCAGACCGGATAGAGAGTTTTTGATTACAGATTTGTTTTCAGCGTCGAAAGTTACAGAAAAACGTGTTTACATATTTCAACAAAAAATCTTATAAGCCCCTGTAATTATCTAATTACTTTTTTCGAAACTTTTAAATATTTTATTCCAGAATGGAAAAATTATGAATGCCAAATAATCATCTCTCTGAGGAAATATTTCAGGGATAAGCAATTATGAAAAAAATAATTGAAAGTGCTCGTATTTTCCTGAAAAGGGTCTGTTTTTTTTTTTTTTTTCGTTGTTTTATGTCTCGAGTCACGTAGATACTCACTTTTTCTCAAAAGCGTATTGGGCGATACGATTTTTCTCGTTTTTCAACTTTTTCGAAAGATTCTCGACGAGTTTTCTTTGCTCCTCAATCCAGGCACGTATACAAGCGACGACACGTTGTGATTCGTCGCAAAGCTCGGATCTGTTTGCGGCCACGTGATTCAATTCAGCCGAGATCGAGTTCAAAGTTTGTGTTTTTGTTTTGCACTCGCCTCTCAACTCGAGCAACGCGTTGTGAGTGTCCTCGAGCTATTAAAAACAAAATAAAATCAAATCATTCCAGATAAATTTAGAGATTTGAAAATAGGAAATACAATTATTTTAACAAAGTTTTTTGTGCAAAAAAAAGAAATTGGGCATTACCCTTTTTACACATTTACAACCATTTTCCATCAAACGTGTATTTTCGGCTATGAGCCTGCAATTTTCGAGTCTGCATTCCTGCAATTGTCGAGTTAACGAATGTTTTGATTCATCCAATAGTGCAACTTGATCTTCAAGAATTTCCACCTGGTTGTAGGCATCTTGACACTTTTCAGCCAAATTCTCCTCTCTCGCGGACAGTTCTTCTCTGGCATTTTCCAAATCTGTCCTGAGAATGTTCACCAAATCTCTCAAACGTTTCTCTTCTCTCGCCGCACACGATAACTTTGAATAAAATATGTGTTCCTGAAAAACGTTTAAAAAAAAAAAAAAATTCAATGTAAACTATCTACAATGCGATAGTTTTTATTCTCGTTTATAAAAGCCTTACCATCGCTGTTATTCCACACTGTAATTCGACTTCTCGTCTTGCGGCTTCGATTAAAAGCTTTTGACTCTTGTCGAAATCCTCGCTTACCCTCTGATAATTCTCGTCAACGAGGTGCAATTCTGACTGAAGTGCTTTTAACTAAATTATTCATATGTTACAATTAACATTTTCCGACGAATATTACAATCGACCGACATTTATCTCCATCAATTTAATATTATAATTCAAATATTTACCTCAATGTATCTCATGAAATTAAATAATCAATTTAAATTAAGCGATAGGAAAGTTTTTATTGCTTTAATCGAATTTATTTTCATTAAAAATATATTTTTTGTTGGATCTCAGTCGCAGATTCAATTTTCATTAATTTCCAATGGAATTTATTACTGTTGCGTAAATTTACAAAAAATCAAAGTTAATTTTAGCTAAGATGAAGGAATATTTTTTAATTCCTTACCTTTTCTCGAAATTCTCGTATTTCTGCTCGCGCTTTTTCCGCAAATATACTATTTTCAGTCTTGAGAATCGAATAATCGTTCTGTACGGGAAAAATATTTATGTTAAACTCGTTCACGATATAGAAATATAAAAAAAATTGTTGGTTAATATAAAACCTTAATCATTTGATGATCTGCTTGCAGCTTAGCCATTTCGTCTGATTTGTTCTTCAATAATCTTTTCAAGGAACAAATTCTTTCTTGCAGGAAAGACAACATTTCTTTGGAGACTCTTAATTCGGCGAGGCACTCTTCGGTCAATTCTCTCGTTGATGACAATTGATCCTTTAATTCTTGTATGACATACATTTCTCGTTCTTGAAGGCTCGAATTTTCGTCACACGCCATTATTTCATTATCCTAAATAAGTAATAAATATTGATTATTTCAATTCAAATTAAACAGACACTCGAATCCCAAATCAATCGATCAAGTTACTAATATTCACGATTTTTTGAAATAAAATATCAAAATTTATGAGTAGTATTTTTGTTTTATATTGAATTCTTATCTATATAGAAAATTCAACTGTAATGTATTGTGGTTTTGTAAATTGAAGAATTCAATTCTTGTTTTGAACACTATTTGAATATCAAAGACAAATTTATATTCATTTTTTTAGGTAGATCAGTTATTTCCGGTGTTATTTACCTCGGTATTTCGTGAATTCAAATTATCTTCCATTTGATCTCTTGCGCAGCATCCATTTTCTGTAGTTTGTCGTAAATTCGACAATTCCTTTTTTAAGCATTCGTTCATTCGTTCCAAATGTTCGCTTTTCTGTGAATCCGGTAATATTTAATGGATCAATAAATTTTACACATAAATTAAAAAAAAAAAAAACATTTCTAGGAGCTATTTCAAGTGGAGTACCTCAAATTGTTTTCTCATGTCCTGAAGCATTGTAAGTTCTTCTTGTTTTTCTCTTGCTTCCTCGATTAATTTATCCAACTCGACGTTTCGTCGGTGCAGTTCATCCTTGATCGATGTACAATTTAAATTCTGTTTAATTAAATGATGTATCGATTATTGTGAAAGAATAATATACAAATAATCGAACGCATTCGAAGCATCGAAAAACGAGTTGAAAAAATTACGAATTCAAAGCTCACAGCCTGATCCAAAGTCGTTGAATTCGTTTTCGTCGATCCTCGGTCTCGAGCCAATTGTAATTCCTCTATTAAAGTACACGCATATGCAAGATGTTTTTTGAGTACAAGCTCCAACTCGACTTTTTTACTCCCTGAAAAATTTTCCGTATTTTCTGGTCCTTTAGCCAATTCCTGTGATCGATTGTTCTCGTCCAATTGATTTTTCACTTCTTCATCGAAAATTTCAGCTTCGAGACGACGACTTTTCAATTGTTTCTTCAAATCTTCATTTTCACGTATTAAAAGATGTATTTTTAATTCCATTTCTGTGTTTTCGACTAATTCAATGGCATCTGTACACGTTGAACAATCTTTGCAGCGCGAGGTTTGCTGTGAATTTGACTCGCACGAGGTAATACACCTACGAACAAAAATTCATTTCCATCAGTTAAAAGAAAGAAAATTCACATTTGTAAAAAATGTATTAATAAATGTTTACTTTATTCTTTGTAATTCTTTGTCCGCTTCTCTCCAGAGACGTTTTATCCTTCGACATTTGTCCTCTAAACATTTCTTTGATTTCACTAGACTGTCCAGCTGAAATATTATTTTATTATTAATTCAATATGGAATTGTAATTATTTTTTCGATATTGAAAGGAATTTATTTGGCACCTTTGCTCTAACGAGCTTGACGTCACCGATACGACCACGGAAAAATGCCTGCAGAAATAAAAATGTTTTATTTTATTAGGAGAAACTTTAAAACAAACTTTAATTTTTATCTCCTTTGAGAATGAAACACACTTTGGAGTTGCAGTTTTATTGAATTTTACACTACAGTAGATAATGCATTTTTGTCACATTTTTTTTGCCTATATCGTACCTGAACCTTAATCAATAACGAATAATAAGCAAGATCTTTACAGATTATCGTTTTCTGTAAATTTTCTATGCCCTCGCGATGAAGTTCCAAACGTGTATCTTGTTCTGCTGCCTTTTAATGAAATATTATAATTAAATACACATACATTGCTTTGATTTGAGTGAATCAATAAAATGCATCATTTTGATGGAGTTTTTTTTTTTTAAATAATAACAAAAAATGTAGAATGAAACCTACCTCTGCGAAACAATCGTTGTACTGCGTTTGAGTTTCTCTTAGAAAGAAAGACAACGTACGAATCATTTCATCCTTGTCACATGCCTGAAAGACTTTCGAAAATGAATGTTCATTCTAGAAATATTGAGTCAATGAAATCCTCACAAATACGTACCATGCCCAATCCGAAAGAGCAAATTTGCGTGCGAAATCTTCGTCGTAAAAAAAGAATCAATCAATTTTGAGCACAAGAAAAAAGAACATGACTGGATCGGATGTAATCGCATTTTGATATTTAGGAATTACAAATTCTGAGGGTCAACGACTAAAAGGGGGTGAAACATTCGATACCAAAATTTTTCACTACCTATTTAAAAATCGCATTTTTGCATGTTTTTCGTAAGTTTGCACAACGTTTAAATTGATAAAATCGTAGATGAATGAAAATACGTATTAACCCTTTGAGGCATATATATTTTTCCTTACGTACGATTTACTTGAAAGTTTGCTTACATAGGTTTTTGGGGTCGCTGATTACAAACCTGAACAAAAAATTTGAAAATAAGCGAACGTTTTCAGTCAATACTATTGTTAGTTTGGATCTCGTACAGAAATGATTGGATCTTTATTTTATTTTATTTTTTTTAACAAAAATCACAGAACGGAAAATTTTGAAAAAATTCTGAACAATCCTTTGGAGTGTATTAAGGTTGTGAAAAAATTGCCATCGCGATTTTCATAGCAGATCAGTAGAAAATGCATTTTTTCATGAAAAAGTACGAATTTCGACTATTTGTTTATACATGGTATTTATGCAGTTAACAAATAACCAATGTACATATTTTTTGTACATTCATGAATGTCTCACGGAGCATGTGCAAACGAAAAATCTGGTATTCGTTGCGCCAAAAGTAGTTAAATAATCAAAAAACTGCAAAAAAAAAAGGTGTGACAACGTATGTCCCACCATGATTCAAAGGGTTAAATCATTCTGTAGTGAAAAATCACGGTTTTTTTGGATGTAAGGATAAATTTCGACGTTGCTAGCGAAAAGGATTTTAAACGCGGAAAAAACATACAAATATCATCCCTTGTGTCTATCATGATCTTTGCATGTATTTACAATTAATATACGTTCCTTTTTAAATCTCAAAATGTACATGAATTAGCGTACAAGTGCTCGGCAGTCTTGTAAGAGTTCAAAGATTGCAACTCGGATTCGTTTTTTCGCTCTCACTTTTTTTTCATTTTTTCTCGCTCGGGGCAAAAAACAACGATTAAGTTTCTGTTAGTAAAATTCATTTCAAACATCATGCACGTCGCTGCTATTGAATATCGTCGGTGTTATTGGATTCCACACCTCACTCACGGACAAATCGAGGACTGATTTTTGGTTCGGTTGATGTTTCGTAGCTAAACTCTTTTTGGCTTCGACGACGGCCTCTCGCAAATGACCGATTGTTTGGCTCTGAAGCTTGCTCTGTAAAGTTACATTTGAAAATTTATTAAACCCGCAAAAAGTCGATTTATAGATGCAGAATGATTCGAATAACAAACTTACTTGAAATACTTTTTCAACAGAACAACAATTAAGCTTTATTTGGAAAAAAAGACTATCAAATGAAGAAAATTAAAATAAATCATTGAGAAAATTGCGATTTTTTAAAAATAATTCATCGGATTACCGATATCGAGTTTAAACAAATTTATTTTCTCATTATTTTGAGGTACGAACATTCCTAATAATTTTTCATTTGAAACAATTGTTTATTGAATTCATAGGAATAAAAACAAACCTGTTCCAACAAAAGTTTCTTCTCTTCCACGTGCTGGGCTATCGCAACATTTTGCGCATCGATCTGGAATAAAAAAAATCACTCTGGTGTTTTTTTTAATGAAAAACAAGAATGCCATGTGGAAAAAAATCAACTGTTGTTTTGTTCAACCGACAGGGTACAGTAAAATGTACCACTTACCTTTTCGCAGTCAAATGGGATTTTTATCTTGAAATTTTTTCTTGTTCGATCTTTATGCAATTCGGGAGCAACTCACGCAAACTTCGAAAAGCAACTCACGAAATAATTGGAAAGAAGCCAAAACATCGTGGGAAGAAACTAATCTAATTGCAAATTAGACGGGAATGAAGGGCAGAGCTCTTTTTTTTGCAATATGTTCAAAAGCAAAAATTTTAGTTTTTTTAAAATAAATGGTATTTTTCAATGCAGTATTCCGTTTAAAAAACTTATCAAATTTGTATGAAACCGCGGAAATCAATTTGAAGCTAAACAGCACAAGATCGTAAAAATAAAAAAAAAAAAAATAAATTTGGATCGCAGTTTTTCAGCAAAGTATTAAAAATAATTGATTCGATACATTGATAATTGTGGTGAATAAAAAATTGAAATTCCGTACCTTAGCCTGCATTTTCTGATGCAAATCCTTCAACTCGACATGCGTCATTGTGATCGAATCCTTTTGAATCCTAATAATTTCATCTTTGTCCTCGAGCTAAGTATAATAATTGAATTATTCGTAGATGCAAATTACACAAATCGATCGGATTTAAAAATTCAAGACGACGTACCAATTTTTCCTTCGATCGCAAAGCGTTTTTCAGTTGTTCAACATCCGCAGAAGAATTTTTGTGATATTCCTCATTTCTGGAGGCTGTCTCGAGGCCGGACATAGCTGTGTTGCTCGGTGTACATGAGCAGAGAATGCAAACACCAACGTCGATCTGTTGGAGTTGAATTAACCAAGCGTTGCTTAAAATAGAAATACGCAGGGCAATAATTGCGAGGTTTAGATATAGGTCGACGAACCATTCTCTGTTTCGACTGTACAATGCTCTCTAAAGTGTCTTGCATTTTCGTGTGAGCGTAATCCAACTCCCTCTCGAACTTGTCCAGTCTCTCGATTTTCTCGTTGAAGACTTTTTGCGCGATTTCGCTATCTGACAACTGAAACATTATTTTTTTAACATTACTCAAATTTATATCATTGCACTATAGAAAAAATTTCAGTTTTATTCATTTTTTTACGAAATTTGCACAATTATCGCAATTTTTATCTGCTGATTCAGACAGCAGGACCTCGAGAATGGACGATAACAAGAATTTGAACATTTTTCGTAGGTCGACGAAAAAAATTGAAGAATATACTTAAAAATAAAAATTTCGTTGTCTTTCAGTGATACAAAATTCGATGTCGTTTTGTTTGCAAATTTTGGATTTTTTGTTCTGGATAATTGAAAAAATTCTTACCACCCGGTCTGTTTCATTCTGAACATCATCCAAGTTTCGCTCCATTATGCTCAGTTGACCTCTAAGTTCCGTCAGCAACGTAGTTCCGCATTGTTCCTACGTTATAAAAGATCCCATTAATTTACATCCTTGGCCTTTTTCTTCGTTCGCTACTGATGTATATTTTTGTACCTGCGCTTGAAGTATACGTAGATGAGAAGCAACCTGCTCGACTATGTCAACGACTTTGTCGATTACGTTTCGCGATGAATTCGGCTCCGTCATCGATGATACGTTTTTTTGCTGACCAGCAAAATCAACCACGTCTCGAGAATGCTCCATACGAGCTTTGTTTATCTCGTTTTTTATATCCTTCAATTTCATCTCTCCCGAGGCTATTCTTTCATTGCAACGCATTTTATCGTGTTCCTGTTTTTTTAAACAAATTATTCAATGATTTTATAAACACTGCATTCGTAAAACTTAATTAAAAATGATTATATTCATTAATTTGATTTTATTTTTGAATGATACTAGGGAGACAGCATTGTCGCTAGTGTTTTGATAGAATTTTTAATTATTGTTTGAACACCGTTTTCATCAAAGTTCTTTATGATTGATATTTCATTAAATTTAATACAACTATTTAGAATGAGAATGATCTTTTTTCTATCGGATTTATTAAATTTTACCTGTTTTTCCAAGTGACTCATCACCGTCGATACATTCTCTTTTGTCCTCGTTAAAAGATTTTGCATCTGTTTCAAAACGTTCGACAGACCGAGATACTGAAAAGAATTAACTCAATCAGCCAGATATAAATTTGTATTCCTTTTTTTTCAAAGTTTCTGTACCTGTTGATGACGAGTTTGTAAATTGCACACAACAATCTCCATCTCTTCTCTCAAGTTTTCCGTCGCTGCCTGAGCTTCAACGGTGCATACTCGAAATTCTTCCATTGCGTTAAATTGCCGATCGAATACGTCCCATTTCTGGAAAATTTTATTTATGTCATTGAAATATTTTGTGCGAAAAAAGAATTTTAATGTTAAAAAAATAGTATGCGATGGTGGAAAAAAATTATTATTGGTATTTAGAGTTATTCAAGCATAGCGTCTTGATAAATATGTAAAATCGGTTAATAAAGTCATAAGTATTTCTGGCATATTCTTAAATTATCTAATAAATCATCAACCAATTACGGCTCATGATTTTTGGGTCCAAGAAAATTCTAAGTACCGTAAAAACTCATGATAAACGAATGGAAAATTATTAATTACCCATCGTTCGTTAAATTCTCGGGTAACTCGAGCCTCGTGACTGAAAACTGGTTCATTCTTTTTACTATTCTGAAAAAGAAAGAGGAAATAAATTAGAAGGAGTTTTGAAAAGAGAAGAGAAATTTTAAACGCGGATTATACGAACCTCTAGGGCTCTCTCAAGGAGAACAATTCCATTGCCATTTTCTGCGGAAACTTTCGAAAGATTTGCTATACTCTTGGTCAATTTTTGTATAGTCATTTTGTTATCAGTCTGTCTCCCTTCTCGCTTTGTATCGTTCTACAATCAAACAAAATGATCAGTTTTTCATTGCACCGTGCAAGCTTGTCTCAAGTTCTTTTCTCATTTTTTATAATAAAAATTAGATTTTACGAATCAAGGATGCATACATGAAATATTATCTAGATTTTTTTCTGCATTGGTTAATTTTTTTCTCGAGATTTCTTTCACGAAAATTGTTGAAATTTCTACTTTTTCGGAAATTATCACAAAAAATTAATCAAAGTTGTACTAAAAAATTGATTACAAAAATTGACGAAAAATATTACAAACGACTTTTTTCAAATATTTAATTATTAGAGGGCACACCTCTTATGCTTCCTTCATTGTTTTTTTTTTCGATTAGAAACTCATACACGATTATTATAATCCATGATAAATGTAACTTTTTATTCCGGATATTAAAACGGTTTTAATACAACGTAGAGAGCAGCCGCTTACGATTAGCCACGATGCTTCATTTCACGATCGTCGAAGCAAACGTATTATTTTTGTCTAACAACGAATAAACATTTGTCAATTTGTGTGTATTGTTGAGCCCGTCGACGAGCCACCAATCTCTACGTTATCTTGCTCGTTTCACTGCTCGTCGGCGTTAATATGGTATACTGAAAAAACGTTTACCGAGAGCGTAGGGAAATGACGAGGATATTTCAAATGAATAATTCAAAATTTGGTAAAACAAAAAAAAAAAAAATACAAACGAATTTTAAATATTTCTAACTCACACGATCGATAACTTCGCTTTTGTAATTGTCCAAAAGCGTTCCAATGTCTTTGAGTTTCGTTTGAGCGCTTGCCATATCACGTTCGTAATTCTAAAAAGTTATTTTTATTCACGATTTTATTTTCCTTTTTTTCCAAATAAATGATATAAAAAATGATTACCTCGCGTTCCTTGTTATGCAATTCCTCAAGAACCTCTTCGAGCTCTAATCTCAAATAACAGAGCTCTTCGTTTTCACGTTTCCACGAAGCTTTTGCTTTCGCTAGATCCGAAATGAGGCTTGACTGAAAAAAATAAAGTTTGAATAACCATTTTTAAAACGCAGTTTAAATTTCGTTCGACCATTTATTTATTTTTTTATCACTACGACGATTGATGCGTTTCTACGAAGTTCCTACTTATTTTATGTGCCCATAAATTGTCGAAAAAATGAACCACATAGAGCTATAAACAAATTGGAAATTTTTATTTTTCGTCGCATTATAGAAAAATTTTACTAAACCGTTTAATTAATTCTTTTCTGGAGGGGGAAAAATTCAAAAACCGATTAAATAATTAAACAGACGAAATGAGCTGCCGGAAAAATGAAAAATTTCAAATACACGCATTTTTTTTTACCTCGTTACGATTTGACGACGTTTTGGGCGAACATTCAGCCGGCTGATCGCAATAAACAACGTCAGCATTAATTCTGACTTTTCGTCCCGAAGAACCTGGACCCTGAAAAAAGAGGAATATGCAATAGGGTAAGTACGTTGATTAGCACAAAAAAACCGTAATACACAACAACAACAAAAAGATTGAATAATTAAATTGCGCAAAATGTTCGAGGCCAACACACAATATTTAAATAAAAAACTTTATTCGTTACAATTCAGGTACATGCACTAATAAATAATATCTATGAATAAAAACTAAAGGATCGTACGAACTAAAATTACAGAAAATTCTCGCGACTTAAACTGACTCGAATTGGCAAATATCTTTTCTTGGTGTGGGAAGCGTTATAGTATTTTTGCTACGTTCTTTTCTGGCACGTTTTTTTCCACGTGGTGATAATTTACTCGAATATTTCAGGATTTTTCGATCGGTTTCACGAATTATTTTGCTACGCTCTACGTTCGATTTTACTTTTGACTCAACAATATCTAAAGGGCGAATTTCTATCGCCTCCTTTTCTCTCATGTAACGCTGCAAAATTTTTCCGAGATCGCGATTTCTTGGCGATCCAGGCTGCGGATATGGTACAACGCCTATTTTTTTATACACGTTCCAACGCGAATTATTATTTCTTGGGAAAATCACCGCTGAGGGCTTCGTTTTCTCAAGAATTTCGTTGCTTGATAAAGGAGGCTGGAAAATGGAAAGAAGCAGAGAGGGGCATCATGGAATTGAATAAAATAATAATAAATTTAATTTTAGGAAAATTGGAGTAAATTTACTATGAAATAAAAAATATCGTTGATAAATTTATTGGACAAAATTAACGATCGATTGAATGAAAAGGTGAAACCAAGCTTTCTAATACTATTTTTTTTATTTATTAGATTTATTGTTTCTCGATGGTCCTTTTACTGAAAATATTTCTCTACATAAAATGGTTTAATTCAACGAATTCATCAGTCTAATGTCATTCGTCGATTAGTGAAAAAAATTTGATTTCGCACGTCTCTGATAGGATCAAAGGTAAAAAACTAAAATAAAAATACGAACAATCGTTTGTTAAATTTTTTTTACCTTCATACTCGAGCGCTGTTTTAATTCTCGTCGCATGCCCTTGATTATATCTTCCTTAAATTGCATCAGCATGTTCGCGCGGCGACATTGTTCTTCCAAAGCTGCTACTTCGGCACGTAACGCCATACCCATATCGTGTTTCTCCGCTACTTCGTTCGTCAATGCCTCTCGAGTTTCCAAGGACTCCTGCAATTTTACGTTTCGAATATATTTAGATGTGAATAAATAAATTTCAAATTTTACGAAATAAAGCTTGTTGATTTTTTTTTTAAGCAACCAATAACGTGAAACCAACTTTTTCCAAATAGCTCAAGCGACGCGACAATCGCTCGATTTCCAATGATTTTTCTTGGAGTTTCGATCGCAAGTCTTCGACTTCCTCGTTGTTGACATTTCGCTTCTCTCCGAGTTCCATTTCTGTGTTGTCTCCTCGATCTTCTTCTCTTCTTGTTGCAATTGCACTTTCAACCATTTCCACGATCGAGGCGATCTGTACGCACGATAACGCGCTCAGGCGCCATTTTATCAATCAAATGCTTCCTAACTTTTTTCTTCTTCTCAAATTTGGATAAAATATGGTTTGATTTGAAAAATACGTTGTGTCGCAACCTATTTGTCGCTTTTATGTCATCTCAATTTACTGCAGTTTTTTATTATTTGGAAACAAAATTATTGAAAATTATTCCGCAGTGAAATTGTCAACGAATCCGAAAAAAAACGGCAATAGGTCAACTCTATTCTTTATTTCTCTATTCTTAATCCTCAAAGTGCACATTGCCTCAAAAGGTCCCAACGGTCAGAAAAGAATATGGCATTTCTTGATGGTACAAAGTGTGAGGATGTAGGTGCGGGGTAAAAAAAAGTTCAGTATCCCCAATGAGAATCCTTCTTCATCAGAAAACTTAGATATCTAAACCAGTCCAGTGAAATCAGTGATACGCGATACGGGAGTAAACATAGTATGCACTCTGAGGGTTAAATAACTCTATGGCGAAAATCTTTATTCCGAAATATCTCTATTCTGAATAATTCTGTGGGTAATTAAACTCTATTCATAAAAAGACGCTATTCTTAAATATCTATATGGTACATTATCTCTATTCCAAGACATCTCTTTTCTTATATATCTATATTCGTGAATATGGTCGAAGACAACTCTATGCCAAGACATCTCTATGCTTGTTAAAAATCATAATATAGTACAGCTTGATTGTCAATTATTTTTGACAAGCATAGAAATGTCTTGGAATAGAGTTATCTTCGACGATATTTACGTATACTGATATTTCAGAATAAGATGTCTAAGAATAGAGATAATTTGGCATAGAGATATTTAATCCTCTGAGTCATGGTGGGATATAAGTTGTCCCACCTTTTTTTTGCATTTTTTTGATTATTTAACTACTTTTGCCGCAACAAATACCGGATTTTCCGTTCGTACATGGTCCGTGAGACATTCATGAATGTACAAAAAATATGTACATTCATTATTTGTTAATTGCATAAATATAATGTATAAAGAAATAATCGAAATATAATGTATAATATTATGTATAAATAACATAAATATAATGTATAAACAAATAGTCGAAATTCGTATTTTTTCATGAAAAAATGCATTTTCTACTAATCTGCTATGAAAATCGCGATGGTAATTTTTTTACAACATTAATACACTCAAAAGAATTGTTTAGAATTTTTTCAAAATTTTCCGTTCTGTGGTTTTTGTTAAAAAAAAAATAAAATAAAATAAAGATCCAATAATTTCTGTACGAGATTCAAACTAACAATAGTATTGACTGAAAACGTTCGCTTATTTTCAAATTTTTAGTTCAGATTTGTAATCAGTGACCCCAAAAACGTATGTAAGCAAATTTTCAAGTAAATCGTACGTAAGGAAAAATGTATGCCTCAAAGGGTTAAGAATAAAGATGTCTCGAAATAGAGATTTTCACTATAGAGTTATTTATGAATAGAGAAATAAAGAATAGAGTTGTCCTACTGCAAAAAAACAAAACGACGTTGAATCGGATTTAGATTTATCATTGTTTTCTAGACTATTTGGTTGAGCAGTAATAATTAAAAAATTCGATATCCGATTTCTTTCGAGTTGAAAAGACTCGCCTTTCACAATTTTCAAATTCTCTGGCATATGGAAGATGTAAAAGAGAAAATAACTCACATCGAATTCGAGATCTTTGCTAGAATGACGATAACTTTGAAAATTCGTTTGATTATTACGAGTCGAACGTTTTTTCAGATTGTCCCTGAGCGATTCGAGCATCGAGATGTACTTCTTTAGCGTTTCTTCTCGCAATATCAATTTATTGTCGAGGTCAGAAACTTTCTCCTCCAATTCGGATTGATATCTATTGGATTCAACAAAATATATTAAATTTTTTATGAAATTTTAATCATTGAAATAAAATTTATGATATTCGTAAAGTATTCAAGGAATAATACAATTTTTGTATATTATTCAGATATTTTGTTTTTGAAATTCTCAAAAAAAATGAAGTAAAAAAAAACATACTTCCGAGCTTTCCTCTCATTATCGCTGAGAACTTCGAGCTGACGTTTCAACGATTCAATACTCTCATTCTCACTGAGCTCCTAAAAGAAGCAGAAATAAAATTATGAAAGATCGTATACGTTATAACAAGTCATGTTGAATTCAATATCACAAGATTTTATTGGACATTTGTAAAGTGCGTAAAAACATAAAATTTCGTGGCTTCGTGTAGGAGGATCGATAACAGTAATTTTTCTTTTGTATTGTCACGAAACGAGGGTAGGAGAATATTTCAAAGTGGTAGGGACGTCAGATGCGTGTCTATTTCGTGGGAATACTGAGAAATTATAGGACAATCGACGCAGCTGCAAATTTGTCTGCTTGTTGAATGTAATAATTGGTCTCGGGCAAACTCATCAAGCTCTAAGATTAAACGCAATTCCTTGTCAGTGCTGGCACATCGATTTACCTCTGTGCAGGAACATCTGAAAACCGGAAAAAATGACATTAATTAAAGGATGCAATAAATGTAAATAAAATATTATAATTTAAATTGTTATTCCTATCGAAGTTTCATCCCATATACGATATTTACAGACGTTTTTTTTAATAAATATAAATTTGAGAATGAAGCAAATTACACTGGCGGCGATGCGATATCGTCTGGACCTATCCCATAGAATTTTATCCCTTCGAGGGACCAACAATTTTCGCAACGGGCTCTTCTTATCAGCTCCAACAAGCCCCGGATGTCGCATTTGAGAAGCTCTATTTTCTCCTGCAGTATTTCTTCCTCTCTCTCCAACTGATTTATTCGCGACGACAAGCTGTTTACAGTCTGCAAATAATAGCAATAATAGCATTTCATGTTAATTGAATCTAATAGTAAAAATATGAATTTCAATTAAATACATTTGGATAATTTTTTTTAGTTTATCATATTTACTATTAATATTATTTTTTTTAAGCGTAATTCTTCTTTTTTATACAATATTTCAGCTTTTTCACTCTCCAATAAATGTATGAAAGCTTGGATATAACTCGTGGAATATCCCAATAGGAAATGTTAGTTGCTGTATGTTAAAGAATAGATGAAAAAATACAAAGTAATGGAAAAAAAAGTCTACCATGAAGTTCAGAGTTTAAGAAAATTTAGAAAATTTAGGAAACTAACATTTTATATATAAAAATAATACTGAAATAAAATTATAAATAAACTAGGATTATGCATCTAATCTTTGAAAAACTACAATACATTTTCCTTTGTATCTGAAATTTTTTAGAAAAAAATCTGTAGGAAAGTTATCTTGAGAAATGTGGAGTAAAACTGAGAAATTTTTGATATAAAATATCTCAAATCGGAAACAGTACATCATTTTAAAATTTGGCAAGTAATCACAAGAGTAGTGTGTCGATTATGGCTTCAGAATATGTAATAATTTTGTAGAAAAACGCTTTGACAGGACACCTACCTGAATCGATCACTAGAATACAAATTGTGTTAATTACTGTCATTAATTCCAAGGAAAAAATTGCCCATCTTTGTGTTGTATTTTAAACAAAAGAATTAAATTGTAACCAATAAATTATTACAAGAGAAATTGTTTATATAATTGAAAATAAAGAAGCAAAAAAAAAATACTCACATCTTCGCTGGGTTTGGTAAGCTTAGACATTTTTTCTGATACAATTCCAGCAGTTTCTCTGAGTTTCTCTTCGAGTACTTTGACTCTGTAGCAAGCAGCTTGCTCCAATTCTTCGATGGTACGGACGAGCATTACATTTTGTTCACCCAAATCTTTGATCCATTCTTTCATCACGCTGAGTTTCAACTACCGATGAATACGTTATTATGAAAAAAGGAACATAATTTAAGTATGGCAAAATCATAAAAATAATAATATTTAAAAACTTACGGGTATAAAATCAGCGGCGACACCGGTAGCTTCATCTCGCTCGATTTTTTCGATTCTCGCTTCGTAAATTTGACGAAACTGATCGAGAATACGGAGGCCTTCGGTTTCCCCGCAAATATCTCCTGTGTTTTCATTTATAGCTGTACAGATACGACTGTTTACCTCGTGGAGATGTTCCGACATGACATTATCTCCCGCCGAGCCCTGTGCATTATCACTATCCGAGGACATGACGCGTTTCTTTTTTTTTCACTTTTCTTCCACGTTATAAATAGATTCTCGAGTGTAGAGAAAATTAGAAAAAAAAATAAAAACGACGCCGAGATGAAACGATCAATAATCGGATAAATGTTTATCTCGGGTGATTTTATATATTTTTTTTCCCCGACCCTCTTTCGATCCTCCTACCCGCTCCAAAAAAAACGTTTCGTACAAACTGGAGCAGGGATACTGCGGATGTTCGATATGTATTGTCAAACAATTCTATTAGGATTAGTTCCCAAGTTTATTCCCCCCTCGACGATGTATTTATATATAGATGTTGATAAAAAAGTTTTATTTTGTTCAGTTAATCCTAAACGCCAGTAGGTGTCATTCCAAAATCTGTCGATATGGCAGAGCTCAGTGTGACGTCACTCTTTGACCACCAACCACCACACCTCCACTGAGTTAGCCCCTCCATATGGATTAAATTAATTTTCAATTTCACAAATCTCTTGGTGGTCGTACAGTGGTGTACGGTGTCGTATTTGAAACGTTGAGTGGTTTATCATTTTTTCAAAAAATTAATTTCAAAAAATACCCCCAGAGTTAGCCCCCCCATAACGACTATTTTGACTTTTTTTTTGTAAATCACTTGGTGGTCGTACAGTGGTGTACGGTATCGCATTTAAATCGTTGAGTGGTTTTATCATTTTTTCAAACAATTAATTTAAAAAAATACCCCCAAAGTTAGCCCCCCCATAAAGACTATTTTGACTTTTTTTTTTACGAATCACTTGAAAATCGTTCATCGGTTTATGGTATCGCATTTAAATCGTTCAGTTATTTATCAATTTTTTGACAAATAAAGTTTAAAAAATTGCATCTGCGAGCGATACCTCCTCAAACGTCATCGATCCATCGAATCGAATTGAACTTTGCATATCGTTTACATATGTGCGCACGCTATGGCCGCCTCATGTCCGACTGCCCGCTCCCGTTTTCCATAATAATATTTTACAAATAAATGGTGGAAGTAGTTGTTCTTATTCGTGTTTACTCCAGTTCCATTCAGTTCGACGTGTGTTTGTTCACAAATTTGTAAAGTTGCAATGTCAAAAAGTAGCTGTTAACTTCTCCATTTCTCATTCAATGATTTGGTTAGAGACTTCTCCCGACCAAAATTGAATTCCATTACGATTATAACATTTTTTGATTTTATGTAAGTTTACATTTTTTTATCATCTTCATTCTTCGTACAATCATTCAACTTCGACAATTATATTTAAAATTTTATTTTTGTATGTAAAAGACTTATCCTACCGTCAATGAACATTAATCATAGGAATTGAATCTCGAGGGAGTTGTACTTAACAATTGAATGGTTTCTTATCTATCTGTATTATATTTTATCAATTTTTATTTCAGACTTTTTAAGGTTCACTATTATTTTTTTTTGGGAAGGAATTTTAAAATAAACCATTTTTTAGAATTTTTTTTTATTCTGCCGGTTTTTTTTCTTGTTTTCACCTTATTTCCATCAAGCTATACGATTTTTTTAAAATAATGATGAATCACTGAACGATTTAAATGCGATACCATACACCACCAGGGTTGCGAAATTTTTAATGAAAATATTTTCCATTAACCATTTAATTTAAATGGTTAATGAAAATAATATCCATTAGCCATTTAAATTAAATGGTTAATGGAAATTATTTCTATTAACGATTTAAGGTAGTTGGGAAGAGTTGAGTTGCACCGTTGACCATGTACTTTTTTGTATGGAATCGAAAGAAGATAATTTTTTTTACGTGTTTGTGAAATTTAAACTCTTTTTACCGTGTAGTTTTTAAGATATTAGCTTTTAAAAATACATTGCGAGCATAGGAGAATGCAGACGACAACATAGATTAGAATTTTTAATTCGAGAATACTCAAAAATTTCACCGTTGACCTACAAAAAAAAACTTATTGCTATAATCTACGATATGTGAAGAATCTTTCCCGAGAAATTGATATGGATAGCACGTGTTATTATTGAGAAATCACGGAAAGAAGAACACACATAGCAGTATCTCCTGGCTTGACTCGGACCTCTCTTTCTCTCGAAAGTCACCAGACAATCAAGATGGCGGTTCATCTAAGCCCGCCGTATTTGAATAACTCTGATTGTAGATATTGATATTAACGTGTTTTGAATGAACAACAAAATGGAGTGAATTATTTGTGATGTAAACAATAATAATGCTTGTTAAATTCTCACATTTGTTTTTCCTTTTATTATAAAATTTAAACGTTTTTTTTTTTAATTGTTTTTACTTTTATTACAAAATTCTTTCGACGTATTTTAATCAAATACAACAATTTATATTGTAAAGAGAATGTCCTTTTGCACAAGTTGATTTTCGCAATGTGTACACTTTTTTCACGACTGAGCACTTTTCACATTTAATGTTGAAAATAGAAGCAAAACCGCGCTTCAATTCTGAATCAATAAAATTTATTGATAACGGTGTATAGCAATTATCACATCGCAATTGTTGCGCAAAGTATGAAACGTCAATTAGACAAATGCCTTTGACAATACATTGCTCAGGCAACGGAATTGGGATACTACCAGCTTCATTTCGAAGTCTTTTCTTTTTATTGATTTTCTCTAAATTCTCGATCGCACTTCTACGTTGACTGATTTTTTTTCTGTCGTAAAACGACCCGTAGCCCGTAATTGAGCCATCACGCCGCAAAATTTTGGAGGTTATGTTCACGTTTTCACCGATTTGACGATCCGTTACTATAGTGCCGATGTGGGGAAAAGTTAGGTTGGGTGCGTCATTTAGTAACTAAGTCAAGCCAAGACCTTATTAAATTTCAATTGTTATTTAGATTATTTATAAGAGTTTATGCGATTTCGTAAATTTTATTTTCAATGAAAATGATTTCTAAAATCGGTTTTATAGATTAAATCGTCGATTTACATATTTGAAAAATGGACTACATTTGGACTCGGCCAAACTCTTCCGAACTACCTTAATTAAATGGTTAATGGAAATAATTTCCACTGACCATTTAATTTTAATGGTAAATGGAAACATTTCACCATAATCATTTAATTTAAATGGTTAATGGAAATAATTTCCATTAACCATTTAATTAAATGGTTAATGGAAATCATCTCCATTAACCATTCAAATTAAATGATTAATGGAAATATTTTCCATTAACCATTTAATTTTAATGGTCAATGGAAATATTTTCCATCAATCATTTAATTTTAATAGTCAATGGAAATATTTTCCATTAATCGTTTAATTTTAATGGTCAATGGAAATATTTTCCATTAATTATTTAATTTTAATGGTCAATGGAAATATTTTCCCTTAACCATTAAAATTAAATAATAGTAATCGAGGTTTCCTCGGTTACTGGTACCGGCAGTAGTTTTGACTTCGGTCAAAATGACCCGATGGTAGTAATCGAGCCTCACTCGGTTACCAGTAGCAGTACCAGTTTTAATCTGGGTCAAAATAACCCTATGGTAGTAACCGAGGTTTTCTCGGTTACTACCATTGGGTCATTTTGACTCAGAATAAAACCGTTCCCGGTATTTATAACCGAGAAAACCACGGTTACAGCCATTGGGTCATTTTGACCCAGAATAAAACGGTTTCCACTACTAGTAACCGAGAAAACCACGATTAGTGTCATTGGGTCGTTTTGACTCAGAATGAAAGCATTCCCGCTACTAGTAACCGAGAAAACCATGGTTACTGCCATTGGGTCATTTTGACCCAGAATAAAACCGTTACCGCCACTAGTTACCAAGAAAACCTCTCTCTCCCCCCCCCTTTCCCTCTCTCACAAAACAAAATGCCGCGCCCGAATCACAACCCAAACAAATCCAAACAACTCCAAACAAAATGCCGCGTTCAAATCGTAACCCAAACAAAACCAAACAAAATGACGCGTTCGAATCGTAACCCAAACAAACCCAAACAAAATGCCCCGTTCGAATCGTAACTCAAACAAACCCAAACAAGGCCCACAATAAAATCACTTCCGCTATTAGTAACCGAGAAAACCGCGGTTAGAAAACCGTTGGGTCATTTTGACCCAGAATAAAACAGTTTCCACTACTAGTAACCAAGAAAATCACGGTTACTGCCATTGTGTCATTTTGACCCAGAATAAAACCGTTACCGCCACTAGTAACCAAGAAAACCTCTCTCCCCCTCTCTCCCCCCTCTCTCTCCCCTCCTCTCCCTCTCCCTCTCTCTCCCTGTCTCCCTCTCACTCTCTCTCTCCTTCCCTCTCTCTCTCTCTCCTCTCCCTCTCTCACGCCCTCTCCCTCTCCCTTTCCATCTCTCTCTCTGACCAATCAAACCGAAACAAACAGCCGCGTTCGAAACGTAACCCAAACAAACCCAAACAAAATGCCGCGTTCGAATCATAACCCAAACAAAACCAAACAAACCCAAACAACTTCAAACAAAATGCCGCATTCGAATCGTAACCCAAACAAACCTAAACAAAATGCCATGTTCGAATCGTAACCCAAACAAACCCAAACAAAATACCGCGTTCGAATCGTAACCCAAACAAACCCAAATATAAATCCAAACAAAATGCCGCATTCGAATCGTAACACAAACAAAATGACGCGTTCGAATCGTAACCCAAACAAACCCAAACAAAATGCCCCGTTCGTATTGTAACTCAAACAAACACAAACAAGGCCCACAATAAAATCACTTCCGCTATTAGTAACCGAGAAAACTGCAGTTTTAACCGTTGGGTCATTTTGACCCAGAATAAAACAGTTTTCACTACTAGTAACCGAGAAAATCACGGTTACCGCCATTGGGTCATTTTCACCCAGAATAAAACCGTTACGGCCACTAGTAACCAAGAAAACATCTCTCTCTCTCTCTCTCTCTCTCTCTCTCGCTCTCTCTCTCTCTCTCTCTCCCTCCCTCCCTCTCTCTCTCTCTCTCTCTTTCTCTCTCTCTTTCTCTCTTCCCCACTCCCTCTCTCGTCAAACAAACTCAAACAAACCCAAACATAAACCCAAACAAAATGCCGCATTCGAATCGTATCCCAAACATAAATCCAAACAAAATGCCGCGTTCAAATCGTAATCCAAACAAACCCAAACAAAATGATGCGTTCGAATTGTAAACCAAACAAACCCAAACAAAATGACGCGTTCGAATCGTAACCTAAACAAACATAAACAAACCCAAATATAAACCCAAACAAAATGCCTCGTTCGAATCGTAACCTAAACAAACATAAACAAACCCAAATATAAACCCAAACAAAATGCCTCGTTCGAATCGTAACCAAAACAAATCCAAACAAGACCCACAGTAAAACTACTTCCGCTATTAGTAACCGAGAAAACCGCGGTTATTACCATTGGGTCATTTTGACCCGGACTAAAACCATTCCACTAGTAACCGAGAAAACCACGGTTACTGCCATTGGGTCATTTTGACCCAGAATAAAACCGTTCCCGCTACTAGTAACCGAGAAAACCTCGGTTACTAACATAAGGTCATTGTGACCCAGAGTAACACGGTTTCCGCTACTAGTAACCGAAAAAAGCTCCGTTACTACCATTGGGTCTTTTTGACCCAGAATAAAACCGTTCCCCCTACTAGTAACCGAGAAAATTTTGGTTACTACCATTGGGTCACTTTGACCCAGACTAAAACCACTCCCGCGACTAGTAACCGAGAAAACCACGCTTACTGCCATTGGGTCATTTTGACACAGAATAAAATCGTTCCCGCTACTAGTAACCGAGAAAACCACGGTTATTGCCATTGGGTCATTTTGACCCAGAATAAAACCGTTCCCGCTACTAGTAACCGAGAAAACGACGGTTACTATCATTGGGTCATTTTGACCCAGAATAAAACCATTCCCGCTACTAGTAAACGAAAAAACCTCGGTTATTACCATTGGGTCATTTTGACCCAGATCAAAACCGCTCGCGCTATTTGTAAACGAGAAAACCTCGGTTACTACCATAGGGTCATTTTGACCCAGATCAAAACTGGTACTGCTACTGATAATCGAGTGAGCCTCGATTACTACCATGGGGTCATCTTACCCAAGCCAAAACTACTGCCGGTACCAGTAACCGAGGAAACCTCCATTACTATTATTTAATTTTAATTAAATAGATAATGGAAAATATTTCCATTAACAATTTAATTAAATGATTAATGGAAAATATTTTAATTGACCATTAAAATTAAATGATTAATGGAAAATATTTCCATTAACCATTTAATTAAATGGTTAATGGAAAATATTTTAATTGACCATTAAAATTAAATGGCTAATGGAAAATATTTCCATTAATCATTTAATTTGAATGGTTAATGGAAATAGTTTCCATTAACTATTTAATTAAATGGGTAATGGAAATATTTTCCATTAATCGTTTCATTTTAATGGTCAAATCATTGAATGAGAAATGGAGAAGTTAACAGCTACTTTTTGACATTGCAACTTTACAAATATGAGAACAAACACACGTCGAACTGAATGGAACTGGAGTAAACACGAATAAGAACAACTACTTCCACCATTTATTTGCAAAATATTATTATGAAAAACGGGAGCGGGCAGTCCGACATGAGGCGGCGGCCATAGCGTGCGCACATATGTAAACGATATGCAAAGTTCAATTCGATTCGATGGATCGATGACGTTTGAGAAGGTATCGCTCGCACATGCAATTTCTTAAATTTTATTTGTCAAAAAAATGATGAATCACTGAACGATTTAAATGCGATACCATACACCACTGAACGATTTTCGAGTGATTCGTAAAAAAAAAGTCAAAATAGTCTTTATGGGGGGGCTAACTTTTGGGGGAATTTTTAAATTAATTTTTTGAAAAAATGATAAAACCACTCAACGATTTAAATGCGACACCGTACACCACTGTACGACCACCAAGTGATTTGCAAAAAAAAAGTCAAAATAGTAGTTATGGAGGGGCTAACTCCGGGGGTATTTTTTGAATTAATTTTTTGAAAAAATGATAAACCACTCAACGTTTCAAATGCGTACACCACTGTACGTCCACCAAGAGATTTGTGAAATTGAAAATTAATTTAATCCATATGGGGGGGCTAACTCAGTGGAGGTAACCACCACCACGTGCCACGTGCTTATGTATGTATTCTAAATCAGTTTTTTCGAATTTGTTTTCGAAGCAACGTCACGCCTCGCTATGATTTATAATTAACGGATTATCTTTTTTATCGTTATTAACGTAATTTGTTAAAACGACCTCAAAATGCAGGTCTCCAATCCGAACAATGTAAAAATCTATAATTTAAGTGCTGGTAAATCTTTGCCAGAGGTACGTAATTGTTCGATGTATTTTAGAGGTTAGATTCTTAAGATCTTGCGAAATAATAATTTTAAAACTAATGTGATCTATTTTATTATAACTTTTCTTACCGTGCTATATTAATTTTTCCGACGTGAAGTATTGAAATAAAGTAAATAATAATAAATAACTATGATTATACAATTCTCTTATTCAAAAGAGGAAATTCATTTGAAGGGTTATATACGTCCGGCGCCTAAAAAAATCAGTGACTTTTACAAAATCCTTCTGGAGGTCTATTGAAAAAAATACAACAAAATATCGATTACATATTATCAATTAACTTTTTAGGTATAAGAAAAAATTTATTTCAGTTTTCTTTTTACAGCAAATGTGTTATACAATTCGACGTTGTTTACAATTTCGGCTAAAAAAATATTTTCATGGTTGGCATCTCAAATTATTTAGAGATCTGAATGGATCTGAAAAAATCAAAAATATTGCGTCGTAGCATAAATGTTATGACCAGTTGACCCAAATTTTTTCGTCACAAAAAATAAGCAATTTGTGGCATTTTGAAATTAGATATAAATTTTTCATGAAAAATTTAAATTGTCAATTATTTATACAAAAAGATTCTAAACTAAATATCAAAAATTAGTTCCCCAGAATACAGCAAAAATGGTTTTGAAAAAAAAAAAAAAAGTAATCATAAAATATTGAAAATTCTTTGGGTTATCGTGCTACTGTGGCACATTTCTAGAGACGCAGCAGCGTCTCGACGTCAAGTATTAAAAAAATAGTGTTAAACGTTCAAGGCAAAACTATACTATTTATACTTGAGATTGGGCGGTTTTCCATTACTTTCAAACTTTGAGTTAACGTCACGCGAAGACGGTTCGACTTTTTTTGTCGCTTGCATGCCGTACATGGAATGAGCTTTCTGAAGTACGGTCACATTAATTGTTATAACGTTCTTACTAGATGGGAGGGTAGAATGAAATTTTTTATTGCATTCTCAAAGGCTTGAAGAAAATAAGTAATTAACAAACTAATTGATTTTGGAGTTTCTGGACATATGTAGCTCTCAAAATACTTATAAAATTCACATTCCAACACATTTGTTATATTCACAACATAAAAAATTTCTTTTATAAAATCGCTTGCATTAAAAATATGCTTTCTGAGGTATAATATGAATTAAAAAAATTCAATATGTTTACAGTGGTTATCGGAAAGAAAACGTAGAAGTTTGTTGAAAAAAAATGTCGGTGAGTGATGAAACATTTTCGTATTTATATTATTCTGTATCGTGCGTCTGAAACTAATTCATTTTTTCATTTGCAGATATTCGAAGAAGAATCGAACTTATTCAGGACTTTGATATGCCTGGAGTCAGTACATCCGTTAGAATATCCAAAGACGGGCAATATATATTAGCAACAGGAATTTACAAGCCGAGGGTTAAATGCTTCGATGTCAATAACTTATCCCTCAAATTCGAAAGATGCTTCGATTCTGAAGTTGTAACTTTTCAAATTTTATCAGACGATTACAGTAAGGTGTGCAAAGTGCAATAAGAAGAAGAAAAAAACAATATTTTTAATAACAATATTTCCTTAAGGTTCATTGTTTTATGGTTGATATAAAAGAGATTTTCAAGAGTTCTGCATTTTCTTGAATGGAAAATTTTATTGGTTTTATTTCCCTAATCTTAAACCCGATTTTTTAAATATTTGTGCAGCTCGTCTTCTTGCACTGTGATCGTCACATCGAGATTCACGCTGCTCATGGAAAATATTTTAGATTAAGGATACCCAGATTTGGCAGGGATATGGAATATCATTATCCGTCCTGCGATCTTTTCGTGGTTGGAGTAAGGTAATAAAAATTGGCATTTTTATTCATATTGAGAATTATTTTAAATCATTTATTAGAAAATAATCCTGGAGTATTATTGATAAACACTAAATTACAGCAACGAGATCTATCGCCTGAATTTGGAGAGAGGACAATTTTTGCAACCTTTCATTAGTGAATCCTCGGCTATCAACAAATGTAGCATAAATCCGGTTCATCATTTGCTAGCAGTTGGAACTCAAGAGGGAAAAGTAGAAGCTTGGGATCCTCGTATGCGGAATAAAGTTGCGACGCTTGACTGTGGATTTCATTGTGTGACTCAGGACAGCAAGTAATAATTTTTCTTCTAAATATAGACTAAAAAAATTCGTGTTCAATATTGAGGTATTATACAATAAAAATTGTTTTCATTGCAGATTAAACGCTGTACCCTCGATCACAGCCCTGAAATTTCATGGCGCTTTGACGATGGGAGTTGGAACAGTAACCGGACAAGTTTTATTGTACGACATTCGCTCCAGTAAACCATTTATTGTGAAAGATCACATGTATGGATTGCCAATAAGAAACGTAAAGTTTCACGAAAAAATGGAGCTCGTTTACTCCATGGATAGTTCCATAGTGAAAATATGGGAGAAACAGACGGTACGAATTTTGAAAAAAAAATGCAGTTCTTTTTGTTTTAATTTGTGATAAAATCTCTACTGCAGAAATTATGAAAAATATGAAAAAAAAACAAACAATTATTTAGCTGCAATAATCTCTGATTTGACATATCGTGATTGTAAATAGAACCATTTTTCTTAGCCAAAATAGACATAGCTTCCGGTAAAAGTTGAGCCCAAAATAAGAGAAGCAACAAAAATGTTCTAATGACAATAGTAGAAAATGTTTGGTATAATAAAATGTTCAATGTATTTGTCCGGAATATTTTTTCAGGGAAAATTGTACACGTCGATTGAGGCGGAACACGACTTAAACGATCTTTGCGTTATTCCAAACACGGGAATGCTCTTTATGGCGAACGAGAATCCAAAAATGCAGACTTATTACATACCCAGTCTCGGACCAGCGCCGAGCTGGAGCGGTTTCCTGGACAATCTTACGGAGGAACTCGAGGAACTCGATCACGAGACAATCTATGACGATTATAAATTCATAACGGAGAAAGAGCTCGAGGAACTGGACCTCGCGCATTTGAAAGGAACGAATCTTTTAAGAGCTTACATGCACGGTTATTTTATGGATATTAGATTGTACAGGAAAGCTCGTGACGCTATAAAACCATTTGCATTCGAGGATTATAAGAGAAAGAAGATTCGCGAGAAGATCGACGAAGACACGACTAACAGAGTACAAATTGAAAAATTACCGCAAGTCAACAAAGAATTAGCTTTGAAATTGATGGACGTCGATACAGACAACACAGCGAAGAATAAAAAAAAGAAGAGTGCGGCGATTATGGCAAATAACATCCTCAAAGACGATCGTTTCAAGGCGCTATTCAGTAATCCGGATTTCCAGGTCGACAAAGAATCCGAAGAATATTCTCTCCTCAACCCCGTCATTTCTCAGCTCGACAAGAGCCGGGCCAAAAAATTACAAGAAATCGTCGCACAGGATGAGAAACGTACGAGAACCGCGGTTGAGGAGGAAGAAAATGACGAAGCACGCGGTAATTTATTTTACAAAATATTTGTTATGTTGATTGATTCGAATTTGTGCAAGTTTGTATTAACATTTTTTTCTTTATCTCATAAGACGATGGTGGTTCGAGTCTGGAAGAAAGTTCCGATGACGAAAAACCCTGGGTCAAAGAAGTTCAAAAGAATTACAGGCTCGTGAAAAGAAACGAGAAGAGAAAAGAAATGCAAGAAGAAGCTGCAGCCGAGGCGGTCAAAGACGAAGAGGAAAATCCACAAAAACGAAGCAATCAACCGAAATTCTTCGAAGTCAAAGAAGGCGTGCAATTCAAGAATGGAAGGACTTATATGAAGAAGAGAAATAAGTTAGTGGGAAAAGCACATTCAATTTAATATTCCACCTATTTTTTAATTTAAAAAATATTAACATTTATTGTTTCTTTGCACGTTGCAGAACGAGTCTCGGGGAGAGATTGCAAGATGAAGAAAGTCACAATGTAAGAGTCACGGGATCGCGTGGAAACAGGGAAATGACATTCACCACGGGAAAGGTAAACAGAATCGATAATTTAAAATATTCAATCATTGAAAAAAAGCAGTACTTTAAAATACTGTTTTGCAACAAAAGAATATTAGTGTCCACCGTTTGTAATATACTTCGCATTATTTTCTGTGCATGGAAGAGAAATCCAGTTGAAAAATTGTAGTATAAAAAAAATAAAACTTTCTTCACAGCGCAAGATGACTGGGAAATGGAGGGATCAAGTTAAGAGGCATAGAAAAGAAAATAAGGGGCTGCTGCGACCAGCTGGAAAAATCGGCAAAAAGAAATTTTAAATAAATATTTCAAATTTCACAAAAAAGAAAAAAACGAATCCTCACGTCTTGAATAATCCTACAAAAAATTTCCTACATTCTATCCTATGATACGTACGAACGGTGCAATACAAGAAAAAAGCAGAATTTGATAATGCGTGTGAAAAAAATTGTGTCGAGCGACCGAGTCGAGATAGGCTGTGTGCAAAGGTGAAAAGTCATCACGAGGATAGCGATATAACGAAGAAGAAAAAAAATGCTTCGGTTCCGTAACACGTTAAGCGTTCAACAATCGCTACATTGTTTCATATTTTTGAGTTCTAACATTTTCGCGCTCTTCGTTATAAATGTCGCAGGTGAGTTCAGAATTTCTTCGTTATTGTTATTATTTTTTGTGCTCTTCCAGCGGATTATGATTGAAATCATAATATTACGAATCAGTGAACAACGACGTGCTGAGTGAAATTTCAACGAGCCGCACGATTCAATATTTAAATATGATTCACGAATCTCCTTTATTTTGTCTTAAACAAGTAAATACTATACTTTTTGTTTCTTTCTGTCTCGTAATTATGTGCAACGGAAAAACGTAAGCAGTGTTTCGATGGAAAAAACATGAAGCGCCAATTTAATTTAATGTGTCTGTCATTTGCAGACAAATTCGAATTCCAATGGATCATCGAACGGCAAAGAACCATCAAACGTCGAACGGAATCGACAACGAACGTCGGTCTTGTCTGATCTACAATTACACAGCACCGAAGTAAGATCGAATGCTATATTTTCATTCAATTTTTCTTTCTATATCGTCTGGATCGAATATCCATTTTTCAAGATAATTAATTTTCGCAAAAAACGCCAAAATATTTTTGTCAGATTGGAGTCATAGCGGAAACACCGGATTACGAAAATTTGAGCATTTCTGCTGTTCTTCATTACTGCAAAAACAAGATTTTAAGACCTTATCTACGATTATTAGCTGTGATGGGACTTAAACCGATGAGTACCGACGATTCTGAACATTTTTCACGAAATTGCGTACTCGCCGGTTTCCACACGTTTCAGGTCATGATTTTCATGTGCATTGGATATATTCTGCAATACATGGCTTGTTTCAGGTAAAATAATACTTGTTGTCCATCATTTTTTTCGAATTAGCGATGCAAACTATTTTCGAGCTGTTACAGTTGAAAAATTAATGATTCAAATATTTTTAACTATGCATTTTTTAATTTTCCACATTCATACAGTGGTATTTTTATCAATTTTCAATAACAATAAAAAATGGTCATGTTTTGTACTGTCTAAAAGTGTTTTTTTTTTGTATACAAAATTTTGCCATTTTGTATACCACACATTATTCACTGTATTCGATTGCGAACTCTGAAGTAAATACTTTATATTTTTGTTTTAGCCGCAATTATTCTTATTTTTGTTTGACCTATTGATAAAAGTTCGTATTTCGTGGGATGTAATGATAAAATAGTATTTTTTTGTTGGTTCAAAGGATATTTTTTTTCCTCTTCAAATTGTTTATTCTGAATATGAGAATTTTTTGCAGGCGAGACAGAGGTTTTTGTTACAAGCTTTTACCCATCGAATTCGAAGTCACCTTCAATATTACAAAAGCTCAAGAGTACGAGCAAATCTGTTACGGAAATGCAGTATTCAGTTACTTGATCCCAAGTATTCTTCATTTGGCGGCTTATCTCTACACTGTCTATTTATTTCGCATAAAGGAAAATGAGCAACTGCAAAATCTCATGGAGAGGGCATTTCTCTTGTCCTCAAATCCTGTTAATCGAGGCAGTCAAAAAAAATTGGTCAGGGTACTTTGGCTGTTTATTGGTATGAGCGTCGTTTGGATGACCATGGCTCTTATCAGCGTTAATGTCATGATGGCACGAGGCACTATATTGTTCCAGTGGTTGGAACACAGGTGAGAAAAGAATTGTATTAGAAGTCGGCGAAATAATATTCCCGACAAATAAATAATTATTAATTTGTGAATTTTTTAAGAATTCAAGAATGAAACATTGTTGCTGTTCAAATTTTGAAATTTAAAAGAAAATTAATTGGATGAATATTTATTATTTTTTTTTGTACAATCATCGAAATAAAATGTATTGCATAAAAATAATATTTTGCGAGTTGTCAAATTTAAAACATGATTCAAGCATATATAAATGTGCGATTTTTGATATATTGAAGAAACAACGTCTGTGTGTTTTTTATAATTATAAAACTAATGAACATTGAAATTATCCCGATTCATTATTTTTAGTCCCGATCAAGTAAAATTGACGGCCAAAATTCTATTGATTATCTGTACTTTGTGGCACGACATGGTCCAGGGAACAATAATTACAAGTTATTGCTTGCAAGGACAGCTTTTGATATCTCACTTGACTTTTTTAAGAGCTAAATTGCTTCAACATACACAACCGGCTATAGATTGGATGAAGGTGAGTTCCGAATGAATTTAAAAAAAAATCAATGACAAGTCTTTTGATCAATTTCTATTTTAAACAGGAGATTTCAGAGTTTAAAAAATTGTTGAAATATTTTAACGATGATCTTGGACCAGCTGTCTGCATTTATACAATTGTAAATTTGTCTTGGGCTGCAGCTGGCATTGCATGGCTACTCAAGTACGATAGTATTGATATTAAAACAAACCCAGTTACGTGGATCAATATCGTAAATGTTGTATTGTGGATACTTGTGTCGGTGGCACCGTTTATCCAGGTAATAATTGCATTTTGATTATTGATTAATGGCGATTAAGTTTTTTAACGGGTTATATATAGTTGTGCTCGAGAAAATTAAGGGTTTTTCATGCTTTTTTTTTAGCCGTGATAACATCATTTTATTAAAATACGCTATACAGTATCAATTACTACATATTTTGAGGTACTTATATAAATTTTTTTATGAAAAAATTTTCGCTACTGGGGGAAATATGATTTAGGCTGGTGTCCTAAAACACCTTTTTTCAAACATCACTCGTGGTGAGCATGATATCTCTGGAACGGCTCATTTGAAATAAAAAAAAACCAAAAAGATTTCGTTAGTATAATACTATACGCTCTTCGTGAACGAAGGGTTTAGCGAAATTTTGATTTAAAAAAATGTCGATTTTTCCGAAAAGTTCGATCTTTGAGGTTCCAAAAATTAAGTTTTTTGACACAAAAAAATATAAATTTTGGTCCAAATGAAAATTGCTTCGTTAACGAACAAGCCATTATAATTAGAAACAAGCTCATGAAAGATTCAAATCGATCGGTTAAATTGCTTTCGAGAAATCGTGCTCACCTCAACAGCACTTTTTAAAAAACATGATTCCGAGATAATCGCGTTTAAAGTCGTCAATCGTTGCGCTCGGAGACTCGCATTCTCAGGTAGTGCGCGTAAATATATTCGTTCTAGTGCTCAGATCCTTACAATATTTTGGGAAAACATTTTTAAGATGACGTACTTTGAACAATGCAAAAAAAAATTTTTCATTTGTTAATCAACCCAAACAACTAGATATAGCCCCTTAAAAATATTTTTTCTATTCCAAATGTGATTCTACTTTTTTGTGATTTTCAATTTGAATCGTACAGTTGTTAGTTTAGATCGAATGATAATACACTTGACCCTACAACTGCACATAGGAACAGTTTGACTTCACCGTTTTTGGAGTTTCAAATAACTTTAGGATCATAAAATTTATGTGATATACTCCGAAATATGTATTTAGTTTTTTTTACAAAATGAAAATGAATATTTTGCGAACAATTGTTATAAAGAAAACGTCTGGGGTCAGATTGACTCCATATGCAGTCTACGGCACTAGGCAGAGTTATGCAGGGTTGAGTTATTCAATTCGACATCTTAATAATGTGAATAATGTTACTAAATTTCTTAGTTTATTCCTCAATTAATATTAATTATGAATTAGTAATAGATTACATTTCTGTGTATATAAATCTGTAAGCGAAAAAAACATTTGTGTCTCTGTCCATTTGACTATTTAGACCTCGAGAAGCACTAAACAAATTTCAATGAATCTTTATCGGAAAGAAAGGTCATAGATCCACAATCGGATGTAAAATTGTATATGAAATATACGAATACATTGTAATAAAATATGTAAAATTTTGATAGATTGTCAAAAATTCCTACAAAATCCAAATTTTTTTTCCACTTGCAGGTTTATGTATAGAGAAAAAATAAGTGCTTCTATCATTTGCCAATAATGATACAAGAATTAAATGTTAACGTGAAATTTATACATATTGCAAAAAATATTTAGGCAGCCCGTTTGTCGACCGCATGTTCCATGATCCAGAGTATCGGGCACGAGATCCGAATACGACCGTTCGTTTATCAGGCAACACCGGGAGCAGATTTGGATACGATATTGCTTTACACATCGTCCTTGAAAATGTGCGCTAGACTTTTCAGAGTTCCGATCACCGGTCGCTATCTTTGTCTTCTTTTGACATTAGGCTGCATATCCGTTTTGACACTTGGTCAATGTCACTTTTTTTCATAACTTACCGTTCGTTTATTTATGCTCGTTCAGCTCCTCATTGCGTCTCATTTTTTCTTATCGATCATTCCCACCTAAGTACAAATTTAATATCGAATATAATGACAACAAGGTCGTAATTCTACATTACACATTATTTGTATGTAAATAACTTGGGTTTACTTTTCATTTGCAATTATTCAGTCAAACGGTTATAATTAAAATATGTGTATAAATTTGAGTGTTTATATGCAATAAAAATAATATGTGGTACTCGAGAACTGTATTTTTAATTTCTCGATTGATCAATTCCCAAATTTCACCATGTACCGCTCGCCAAATTTTACTATTTATTCCCAAAAAAAATTTGCAATTTATAATTTAAAAAAAGTATTGAACCCCCTTCCTTCCCTCTGGGATATTACGTGGGTGCGAATGGACGGGGGTGCCCATATCTTTTTGGAAAAGAGACTTTAGTTTGAGTACCAGAAGCAGTAAGTCATTTTAGACATACATATAAATATATTATTAGTTTTTTCCTCAAATACATCGCGTTCACTCGGAAACTTAACTTTTTATAACGCTCGGAATATATTCACAAATTTACATGTGTTCACTTCTCAGGTATACAGTGGAGCGCAATACAGAAAAAGCAACAAAAGTTACTATCCTAATGGGATGGATGAAAGATGAAATACTTTCCCTGACGGTCTTAAAGCCACGATAATTACACTCAGCCAACACCCGAAAGTGTATTTGAATAACACTGGAATTATACGGTGCATGCGTGAACTTTATACACCCAGTTTACGTTGAATTTTCACCAGAAAAATACTTGAATTACACTCGAAACGCAGCACGTATAAAAAAAAAATTATTTATTTATTAGAATTTAATTTCCGATCATATTTAATAATATTTCACTATTTCCATTATTCCTGGCATTAATTTTTGCCGAAAAATTTTCCTACCTACACCAGAATTCAATCCCACTTACTTACGTATCTATACACCTACTGCGTATGCGCGCTACTATTACGCTATCGTCTAGTTGGAAATCTTTTGTCAAAAAAAAGTAAGATACGTTACATTCCAGAATCTTTCTATAAAAATAATTTTATTCAGAATCTCTATATAATAGCAAAGAAGTTTAAAAACAATGAAATTAAAGCGGGAAACCAGTTTAGACGGGTCAAAAAATCGACTTTTTTTATTTCATAAATTGTTAGTAAAACTATTTAAGAATATATTGCCAAAATTTCAAAGCAAAATTCTGATTAGTTCCGATGCTATGAGCACTGAAGTGACCGCCCGTCGGTTCGGCGCCGAAGCGCACGGTAGTTAGAACGGAGCGGTCGCTCAGGTAGTCCCTTATTCAGTTACCTGGCTCAATACCTCTGTACTACGGGATAATAGAAAGAGGGGGATTTCGGCAGATGTTCTTGATTGGCCTTGGGTAGAAGGTACTCGAACCTTTGGAATATTTCGACAGAGCGTCGAGTTTGGTCAGTTTAGCTCCGGCTTTCCTACCGAGTGTTAGAAGTAAAAATGTCAGCGTATCCGAAAGGTTATCGTGAGTGCAGCAAACGACGTGGTAGACCGCGTAAGAGATCCTTCCAAGGAAATCAACACACCAGGAATGAGTCAAGTGTTACTGAAGATGGTAGTGCCCTAACGGATCAGTGATGTCCCAAAAAAAGTAAAAAAAAGTTCTATTCGGGACTCGGGACTTAAGTGGACAAAAGTGACCCCAAATGAAGTCCCAAATGGGATTCTTTCCCCTCGCTCGGTGTGAACAGTACGTGACGTCATGAGTCCCAAACTGAGACTCGGAATCTCAAATAGGAATTTTTTTTAAGAGTGAAATTTCAAAAAAAAGTCCCTATTTGGGATTCCGAGCCCCAATTTGGGACTTTTTCTTTGCTTCTCGCTCCGGCCATAGCGTGGCGCAGAGCCAAGCGTTTTCGCGAGCACGCATCATCCGCCGGGTGAGCATATATTGCCGGAGGCGTAACATTCTGTGATCGTCTGAAAAGACGGTCTCATACAGAATACGAATAGGTATACACATAGCGAATCTCTTATTCCGGTTGCCTCGCTCGAAGAAGTCCCAAATTGGGGCTCGGGCTCCAAATAGGAACTTCCTTTTTTGAGTTTTTACCCCTAAAAAAAATGCATATTTGGGACTCCGAGCCCCAGTTTGGGACTCTGACGTCACGTTCGGTTCATATCGAGCGAGGGGGAAAAAGTCCCATTTGGGACTTCATTCGGGGTCACTTTTGTCCATTTAAGCCCGAGTCCCAAATGGGACTTTTTTGGGACTTATTTTAGGGATTCGTTGATCCGTTAGGGTGCCAGCGCAAAAAAACTTTCGACTGCTACCAGTGAGAATGTGACTGTAAATCCTGTACATTGTTATAGGCTCATCGAATTTTTCACCGTATTCACTAGTTTGTCGGAAATTCTTATTTGTCGAAATTGCAAATAGAATGTGAAATTTCAAGAAACTGGAAAACGTGGCCTTGGTTTCAAGCTTGTTGTCGATTGCCACTGTGGATCGAGACAAATTAATTCAGGTCCTTTACTCAACACTGGATTTGAGATAATTCGTGGGATTGTATTCGTCATGCGGCTCTTAGGTGTTGGCAGACAAGGACTGAATTTATTTTGTAATTACATGGACATCAGCAATGGTATAGCTGAAGAAACTTACAACGGAATTTGCACTCACATCCACGCCGCTGCGAAAAAAGTGTATGAATTCTGCTGTAAGAAAGCTGTTGAAGAAGAAAAGAAAGAGAACGAGAAACGCGAGAGACCTACTCTGAATTTGAAAGGATCTGGTGATGGAACTTGGAAAAAACGAGGATTCAAATCACTTTATGGTGTTACAACGCTCGTCGGATATAACTACGGAAAAGTCATCAATCTGGTTGTACGAAGCAGTTACTGCCTATCATGTATATATTGGAAGAATAAATCGAAAAATTCAGCAAAATATCTAGTATGGAAAGACGATAGTATGAAGAAAATTGCATGAAAACACATGAACGCTCCGCGGAAAGCATGGAAGTGGAATCTGTGAAAATGATGTTCTTGAGATCGGAGGAACTATAAATGGTGTAAAATACGGCAATTATATCGGTGATGGAGATTCGAAAACGATCACAGCAGTTGTTAATTTAAATCCCTACGGTGATGAACTGACAGTTGTCAAAAGTGAATGCATAGACTATGTTCAGAAAAGGATGGAAATTCGGCTCCGAAACATCAGGAAAACTAAAAAACTGGGTGGAAAAGGAAAGTTGACAGAGGCTTTGGTGAAAAAGCTCAGCACGTATTACGGCTTAGCGATTCGAAGAAATGTAAACAGCATCGAAGACATGAAGAAGGCCATAATGGCAACTTTTCAGCACATGATATCCTCAGACGACAATCCACAACACGACAACTGTTCAGAGGGAGAAGACAGCTGGTGCAAGCGGCAGCAAGCTAAAGCATTTGGAACGGAGCCTAAAGCGTACCCTGCCCCATTACACGCCGACGTTCAAAAAGAAATTCTTCCAATATACAAAGATTTATCGAGAGACGATTTGCTGACGAGATGTTTAGGCGGTCATACGCAGAACGCTAATGAAAGTTTCAATTCGACCGTTTAGCGATTGGCTCCAAAGCACCTACATGCTGGCCTGAAAATAGTCGAAGTTGCAGCATTCTTGGCTACTGCGTTATTTAATGACGGAAATTCAGCCCTTCTAATGCTGATGAACGAATGAAAACTCGTAGTTGGCTCGCAGAGCTTCAATTTTACCGAGAACATGGATGAGCAGCGCGTGAAAAGACAGAATAGGCGCAGCTCGTTGGAGATCAAGGAAGCTCGGAAAGCTCGTCAAGAGGAGATGCAAGCCCGAAATGATGCATTTGAAGAAGAACAGGGGTTAGTAGATTACATACAGGTATGGCGCCCCCCACTCTCATCCCTACTCCTTCCCCCACCAAGCACCTACCCACTCCAAGCTATTTTTCTCCCACTCCACAGGTAAATAGCTTGGTGGCCAGGTGAGGGGAGAAGGGGGAGTTTGTGCGAGGAGTACCATAACTGTATGTTTTTTTTCCACTTTTATGTTTTTTTTCTTTTTAGGATGGAGGGAGTGAGCATCACAATAGAATACATTTTTGATCGGATTTTTATTTCTTCTCGTTATTCATAAGGTACAACAGTATTACAAAATTATAAAAAAAAATCCCTCATATTTATTATGATTATAACATTGTTAAGGCAGTATTCTACTTTACAACTTTGAAAAAAACGCTATTTTTGTGAATTGTTTCTGAGAATACTATTGAAGATATGGATGTAGGGTTTGAAATGCTTAATAAATACACTCTTGAAGTACATAAAAAAAAAATTTTTATTTATTTTATACATTTTTTATACATGTAAAGTATGGTCAAAGCCAACACCGCAAAAAGTAGGTAACGTTGCCGTGGTCGTAAAATCTTGCCGACGGATTGTCTGAAACAAAAAAACAGATAGTTTTATGTTCAGTATGACTCCAGGAACCGATCTAACTAGAATATTTTATGTATGTGCAAAATCAACAAAATGGCGGCTAAAATACGAAAGAAAAAAAAATTGCGTTTTTTTGCGTCTTTTTTTGCAATAAAAATATAGTTAGAATTGAAATTTTAAGTTGATTGTAGTTAGGTCGGTTGATACAAACATGTAGAATATGTGTTCAAAATTTCATAAGGATCGGTTCAATAGTTTTTGAGTTTTCACGACCACGATACTTGAAAACGTTGTTTCGAGAAAAACGCGTTTAAAGTTTTTGTAAGTGACAAATCGTAGAAAAAATTATCTTACGCTCAATCAGCGATGCCTGGGCCATATAATATGCCTTCAACTTGTTCCAGGTGAGTATTGTCATCTAATTTAGCCTGCTTTTTTTGAGTTCTGCTCTCCTTAGAAGCCTCAGTCGAGCGGCGATTCTCTCGAACGATGCGCCGTTGGTGGCGCATATTGGCGAACTGCATAGCGGTTTGGCCGATTTTCACGCCCATAATTTCCATTATTTTCAAAACTGGGCTGAATCCTTCATTAAAAATGCAGGCAGCAGTGAGACATGCAATTTTAACGATTTTTTTGCCATTATAGACATGCTTCGGTGTCATAGCCCAAACTGTTGAGTTGAAACACTCATTATTATTTTGAGTGTTTCCACCCAAACATCTCTCCAGTAATTCCGTTTTTGTTAGATCTTCGTAGATCGGCTTCAGCACCTCTTGTATGTCACTAGCAAGAGCAGGAGGATGTTTATAATTTTTTAAAGGGTTGTTTGCTTCGGCCTTTTTATACTTGCACCAGCTGTCTGAACAGTACGTATGCTGTGGTTTGGAGTCTGTTGAGATTTTGTGGTAATAGCCGGCCCAGATCTCGTTTCGCATGCCTTCTACTGAATTTGAATTCCTTTGAATTGCAAGACTGTAGTTTTTAGATAACTCTTTCATTAATTTGATAGTTAGATCAGCAGTCTTCACTTTTTTAATCACGACTTTTGGTTTCTTCACAACTTTCTTCGGTGCAGCTACTTTTTTCGTTTTTTTTTCTTCGGCCTTCAGTTTTGCATTCTCAGCTTTTCTCCTTTGAGTTAAAATTTTCTTCGCATCACTTGCGCGTTTGAAAATTCTTTTGGCAACATGTAGCACACACTCCAGCTTTTTCACAACGAAATTTTTGCCGTACGGGTATATATTAAGCAGCATTTTAAATGTTTTCGAGTCGCCATCGCCTATATAAAAGCCATATCGCACTGCATATTTCTCTAGCGATCTTAAAAACATTTTCACAACACCTTGAACCTCCATTTTACCGGCGCTACCTTCGTGATTTGCACTACAATTGGCTTTATGCTTTTCATACCACGCAGCAAAACCAGTAGCGTCTGTGATTTTTTTACGATAATCACATGCTCTGCAATAACTTGACATAACTACAACGTCAAGAATTTTTTTGCTGTACTTGCCAATTAAAGACACGATACCAATGAGCGAAGTAAAACCTCTCTTTGCCCAGGATCCGTCTCCAGAAACCGTCAGATATTCACCAAATCCTTTTTCGACATTTAACTTTTTTTCTTCATCTATTGCCTTGCGTTGAACTAAATCGAATACACTTTTGACAGCGATTTTGATGTTCTCTACGATTTCATCATAGATTTTTATATTGAAAGTTGTCTGTAATTCCATCAGTCCACAAAATAACTGTATCCCTTGAAGGCCAATACCAAGCAAACGAAACACAAATACGAGTCGACGATTTATTTCATATCCAGTGCCGATCATCGGACACGAATTGATGTACCTGTCTCCACAGCCACAAGTAACGCACACTTTGAAACCAAGGCCTCGCAACCCATATTGTGAAAATTTCATTTGTATATGGCAAACAGAACACACTGCCCACTGTGAGAGCATTGAAAACACAGTAAAAAAATGAATAAAAGAATAACCACCAGTATTATCAACTTTCACATCAAAACTCGGATCGTTAGACTTTTTCAGTTTTGCTGCTGACGTACTCGTGTTGCTAGTACCTCCTTCGTCAGTGAATCTGTTTCCGTGAAAAGAACGTTTTCTAGTTCTAGATGGACGACTAGAAGTTTTCTGTGCACGATACACTTTCTTCGTATCGATTGCAAATAGATAGATGCTACACTTTTGAACTTCGAATCACGACTGATTCTCCACTACTGAAATACAGAACTGAAATACAGAAGCAAAATTATAAAGGGAAGGTAATATAGAGAAGCAAAGGTATATATTTTGATGAGAATATATATTAGGGTGGTCGTTAAAAATTAAATTCTTTCGGACGCCCAAAAAAATCTTTCGTTTTGACGAAAAACTAAGGGAAAAATTTTGCTTTTTGATTTTTAACAAAAAGAACACGTCCCGACGGCCAATTGAAGTTCATTTTTCGATGAAATTATAGTTTTTTGGAATATTTGTCACAGTATTTAAATTTAGATAAAAAATCATGAAAACAGGCTTATAGGAAATTAAATTCTCTACAGAAAGGTTTCTTTTGATTTTAGATGACGTTCATATCCATCGAGATAATCTCGTTGGTAAACTTATAAACTTTATTAAGTCTGTTATTTTAGCACTAAAAACTTTATTTTTCCTGAAATATGAACAATTTTGTGAATTTCATATACAATTATTCATTTATAGAGTTCTAGTTAATGATTACCAAATTATATTTGATATTATTTATTTATTTTCAAAACGAAAAAGTACATATTTATATCTCATAGACTGATTTATCAATTCCAAGGTTTAAGTAAGCTTTCTTTTGTATTTTTTATGTTTCGAGCTCTATAATCATCCAAAATTTGAATTATAAACTGCTTCTGATCTTCATCTTTCGTAAACAAATCATTGTATTCTTGCATTAATTTTACACCGCGTTCAGCAACATCGTTCACAACTGATAAATTATTTACAGCATTCAAACAGATCTGGTAATTTATATTTTCTTTCCAGTTTTCACAATCATCTTTCAACCAACTTGTATCCAAACCCAGTTTAAGAAAGAAATTTATTGAAGAAGGATTAACGAACTGTTCTAATCCTTGGTCAAATAATTTTGGTACATCTTTTTCAGCTATTACCAATTTTTTTGAATTATAGATTTGACTGTCATCTGAAGAATCAAGTTCGTTATTAGACGTATCGAACAATTTTTGAACCATTTTTTTTTTTGTTTCTCTATCAACACTGTCATCGAATAATGCCATTAAACAGTTCTCTGAAGCGAGATACCATAAATGATTCAAAATTTTTTTCAAAGCAGCAGATGATAGTTTTTTGTCAATTGATTGAAAGTTGTAAATCGATTGTATCAATTGAAAATCACAATTGGGAGCTTTGATCGATGATGATGCCATAAACCATATTTTTATATATATTTTTACAATAAAAACACAAACCATACCAAGGCTTTTTTTTTCATTCAAAGTCAGCTTAAACGTAGATCTCAAAAGAAAAATTTTGAGTGAGTAAATTGCCTTGGCCATCCACCTTGCTTGATGCATAGCTCCAGGAACATGAAACACAACATTATCCGGTACTACTCCAATGAATATCAATGTCAACTTTAAAAATTCTAAATAATCGTCTCTGTCATGATTTAAAGTTAATTGTGTCTCTGCAAACTCACGGATGTCGAGAATATCATTTTTCAGAATATTATAGATTATCGGATCATTTATTCCAGATTCAAATTTTGTCGGGTCCAAAGCATCCCACTCTTTCCTGAACCTTACAAATAAGGGCACGTTCGGTCCAGAAGAATTGAAAATTTGACAATCGAATACAGCTTTCAGTATAACTTCAAATATATGGTGTCGACATGGTAATAGAAGGAGATTTCGTTCCAATGATTGTTCAATCAACACTGCTGCACCGTTAAATTGTCCCGTATTTGAAGCTGTAGTATCGCAACACAAACCAACTACGAATTCACTAATCCCGTATTGTTGCAAAGCATCAAAAACTGCATCGGCCATTGCACGACCGGTAGAATTTTCGAGTTTGGGTATCGATAATATTTTAGTTTCTTTTTCTGCAGAAATTATAATGGGAAGACGCTCTACGAAGTTTCTACCAGTAATGTCAGGTAAATGTTTGCCATCCCAGTGGATAATTAATCCACTAAGTTCTGTATTTTTAAATCTATGCTGAATTTCCGCAGCTCTTTTTTCCCGAAACTTTTCACGCTTCTGTTTTATTGAAGTTCTATTAACAATGTATTGGCTAGCATCAAGACCAGCAGCTTCAAGAAAACTTATCAATAGACCAGTCGCATTACGATCGCTGATTTTACATTTATCCAACATTGTGCATAGTTTTGGAGTAAAAATATCGATTGTTCCGCGAGATTTTTTCGATGGTGGTGATTCATCTAATTCCAATACAAAACTGGGATCTCTCTGAAGGCTTTGTTGACTGAAAGAGCTTGTTTCTGACGACTCAATTTGTGAACTAAGTTCAGAACTTTCTAAAGGAAAAATGAAAAAAAAGTTGTAATTTCTAAATATAAACCATAGAATATACAGAAATTGTTTCAATATTTACCAGACATTCGATCTTCAACCTCATCGATAAATCCAACACGACAAGGCTTACGTTGATTTAATAGAAAATTTTTAGTCTTATCATCAATCATGGTCAAAGCATCATTATGAGCAATGTCGAATAAGTTCTTAAGGTATGATGAAAAAGCTTCCTCGTTATTTGTTTGGATAATTCTTCTTATTGAATAGCTTTTTTGCAAACTGCGCCACTCATTATATAATCGGTCAATTTTTGCAATGCATCGACATTTTTGCTGGGTTGGTATTTTCACTTTTTGCCAGAAAGTAATCACTTGATCATAAACTAAAAATTTACTATCATGTAAATTATACTTTAATACTCGAAGATTATGAAATAAAAATTTTAAAATTTGTAAGTTGGATGGTAATTGATTTCCATCAATCTGAGAATGAGTATCCCCAATTAAGGGGACCGTATGGTCTAGAAATTTGAAAAAATCGATTTTTTTTTTTTCGATATGTCGAAAGTATAGTATCTCAAGAATATACTGTGAAATTTTCATGCGGAAATTCTCAATATTACAGCTTCTACAGCCCATAACGCAGGTAGAGAGCGGTCCGCGACACGAAAACGTTCAAAGCCTTATTGGACACAAAGCCTTACGGGGATGATTTTTTAGTTTGCAAAAAAGAATGTGTTTTGCATGTTAAAAAACGTTTGTACAAACGTGCTGTTGATGCGAAAAAAAAACATGCACAAATAAAGAAAGCAACAAAGAAATTGACAGAAAAAGAAGAGGGAAAAAAGACACAGCGGAAATCGATAAATAAAACACCGAAGCGTCAACAATTGACGAATAAATTATTGCAAGAGCTGTCAACTTATTACGGTCTAGCAATTAGACGTAATTCAGATTCGACTGAAGGGATGAGAAGTGAAATATGGGCAGCATATTATCACAAAATTTCAACAGATGAAAATCCGCAACACTCGTACTGTCCTCCAGGTTCCGAATCGTGGTGCAAGTGGCGTCAAAGTGAGGCTGCAGGTACTTTAGACACCTACGAGCACCCACCTGCTCTGTGCGATGAAGCACAAGAGATATTAAAACCAATTTATGAAGAATTGACAGCAGAGACTTTATTGGAAAGGTGTATTGGCAGTAATACGCAGAACAATAACGAAAGTTTCAATGCTTGCGTGTGGCACCTTGCGCCGAAACATCTGTTTGCCGGAAAAAAAATCATTGATATTGCCACTCACATTTCCGCTTGCATATTCAATGAAGGATTTGCATCCCTATTGAAAATAATGGAGACCATGGGCATAACAATCGGGCCACAAGCGGAGCAACTAGCGCAAAACCGAGACGAGCTGCGAGTATCGAGCGCCAACCGTAGGAGCACGGACAACTCCAAAGAGGCTCGGACAGCTCGAAGAAATGGAAGGAGTGAGGAAATCTTGAATTATAAACGTTCCGAAGGAATCCTATATGGTGCCGGAATCGCGGATTAACTGTAAGTATTCAAAATTTGCTCAATTTTTGAAAATATCTGTACCTCAAACTTTAAACTCATTTATCTCGAAACGACTTTTTTCGGCACTGCGCAGGTGAAAACAAAAAAACTATTCAACCGAATCACTTGAAATTTGGATATGTTGTTCACAACATGTATGGCTATCGTCGGAACTACAATCATAATTTTATTTAAATAATTTCTTATTGTTTATACTAAAAAACTAGTGAAAAAAAAACCCGATTTTACGAATTTTTTTTCAAAAGCGCGCCATTTTGTCAATTTTTAATTTTTTCGATTTGTTCTAGTCCCGACCATAACTGCACTCTTTCTGATTAAGAATCTTCTTGAATTTTGTGTTTCAGATGAGTAGAAGTCTCGGATCGATCTTCACCGTCCGGGTCGGATTTTTCGAGAGGGTCGTCTTCAATGCCAATTATATGATAATAAACACTGTTTTTAAAATTAAAAAAAAATTTTTTTGTATACTTAATAAAGGTAGTAATAAACCCGAAAAGTTAAAACATCGATTTTTAAATTTTTTATGGCAAAAAAAAAATCGTGAAAATAGGTGAAATTTTCGTGCTCTAGACCATACGGTCCCCTTAAAAATATATTTTCTTTTACGTCTTGCATCGCGATGTTAATTTTAAAGAGAGAACAATACTTATTTCACAGATTTTATCAAACTATGAGAAAGATTAAATTAATTGAATAAAATTTTAACATTTGATAATTAACTTTCGTAACAGAGGATCAGTCGATTTTAATCAAATTCTTAGGCTTTACTTCGATGTATAACCTCACAAATGCGAAAGAACCTTACACTGTAGCAATTACATTTCACGCTGTTTTTTTTTTCTTTTTTTGCGATAAATACAATCAAACATTTCAATGACTCAAATAATAAACTAAACTTGGAGCACAGAAATAAATAACATGTTAACAAATTATAGTTAATGATGTGAAGAGTACAGTCATAACAAATTAAACCAAGCAATGTCTACTGTAAATAGATTTTTCGAAGTATCGATAAGTTAGGAAAACATCGATATCGATATAATTATAGATTAATCGTAGATAACTTACCGGTAGAGGTTTCATTTGAAAATCATTAAATTGAAAATCGTTTATCCATGTCAAAATATCAAGAAAATATCTGAAATTCAAGGTATTTTAATAGAATTTTAATAGAATTTTAAGAAAAAAAAAGTTTTTAGTGCTAAAATAAATGACTTAATTAATTTACTACGTTTACCAATGAGATTATCTCGATGGATATTAACATTATCTAAAACCAAAAGAAACTCTTTTGTAGAGAATTTAATTTCCTATAAGCCTATTTTCATGATTTTTTATCTAAATTTAAATACTGTAACAAATATTCTAAGAAACTATAATTTCATCGAAAAATGAATTTCAATTGGCCGTCGGGACGTGTTCTTTTTGTTAAAAATCAAAAAGCAAAATTTTTCCCTTAGTTTTTCGTCAAAAGGAAAGATTTTTTTGGGCGTCCGAAAGAATTTAATTTTTAACGACCACCCTAATATATATAGGTGTAATGATTTACAATAGGGGAACAGCTGCTGCAGCGAACAAAGCCAGGTAGATGGCTAATCCGGCGCGCGCGGTGGGCGGGTCAGAATAGCGCGTTCAGGTACGTGCGTTCAAAAGGTGAAAAAGTATAGTTAGACTGCTTGAATCTTTCTAAAATTTTGAGCTAACATTCTTGAATATATTTACTTTCGAAAAATGTAAAAAAAAAAATTTTTTTTTCAAAGTTGTAAAGTAGAATACTGCCTTAATAAGATTAACACACTCTGTTCTCTCATCGACGCATACAACGACCCTGTGTACATACAAATCTGCGCTCGGTAAAACTACCTCCTCCGCTCATAGTATTATTTTTGCGAGCATTATTATTTGTCTGGCGAGAGGCAAAGGCTTTATAGTATTCACACACTATTTCATCATTTTTTCGGGGGTTATCAGAGAAGAGATTGTCGAATCTAGCCATACCAAAACCACAAGACATAAGGTGCAAAAAAATAACACAAAATTGGCCACACACGTCTGAAAAATCACTTTGGAGTTGTTTAACGTTGAAACGGAAGAGTTTGCAATTTCTCCGAAGTCGTGCGAGGTGTTGTGGGATGATTGGAGGCAATCCGTAGCTATCGAAGTACCATCCTCTTCCAGCTCGTTCGACGTACATTGCGACCCAGTGCTCACCAGGTTTGGTGTGTTCATCTGTGTTGGCGATTATTCCCGCGGGTCTTGTCCACGTATGAGGAATTTCGTCAGCCGGAAATACACCAGTGGTAGCGATCGGTAAAAATCGTAGAGCGTCCCGTATTTGCTGTGTGTTCATGCTCCGTTAGCAGATAAAGAAATGGCGAAAAGATTTACTTTTCAACTTTATATATAATTCCACTGCTGTAGCATGGCAACAGTAGACTGGTGATTATGCTGATGATTAATTTTTTATTCCTTCAAACGAGACTCTCATTTTGAGAAATATTTATGCACGGAAAGCAGTCAATACACTCGATGAATGAACCATCACTTTTTTCCTCCGTCTCTTCATTTTTTTTATCCTCTAGCGGGAGTAGTGCATCGGTTGCAGAATTTCTTCGGAACAGAAATTTCTTCAACATGAGAGCCTGTGTTAAAGCACAGCGATTCGATGGTTTTACAACTCCCAAACTATGTCGTAGACATCTGCTGCGTGATGTGGATAATTTTTTAAAACTTGGACATCCCCATTTTGGATTTTCAAGATCGTTGATTTCTCGGGTAATCACTTGACTCAATAAATAAGCTTTTTCATGCCCACGGGTCCAAATAGTTTTAGCATGACCTGCTATTTCTCGCAAATTGGCATAGAGTTGTTTACAGGAAACATCTCCCTCATACCACTCCAAACCATGATGGTAAAGTGTTAAACTTTGATTTTCGTGTCATATTTCGCTGGGAAGCTCGCTGAATGCATACGGAGGAGAAACGATCCAATGCATTGTAAACAGTTGGAATAGAGCAACAACGGCTACTTCTTTTGGAAGGAAATTGTGCTCTCTGTCACGCATTCCTTGGATATCGATAATTATTTGCATTTTTACGTCCGTACTGGTCAGAGGCACACGATAAACTGAGCTGTTTTTCTACCTTAAAATCACTTCGGCAACGAATGAGAAATGTTTAGTAACACGATCCCCTCCTTTGTCGGTGCTTAACCGCTGAAGTCAGCAATTACCTGTCGCGAGGCGTCGATCTCAAGAACATTATCATATTCAGCATAGACGATGCAATTTACAGTTGACGTCAGCGCTTGGGCAAATCGTACCTCGATCCTCACACTACCATGTTTTACCAAATTCCAATGCGAACTGGTGTTCAAGATCAGGTGTCAAGTCGAATGCAAAAAGACAATATCTATTTGGATAATTTTCTCGATTGATTGAATTACCCTCGTTCAGAAAATGTATACCGGTACCTGAAAATAATGTATGGTAGGCATCAACGTAGAGATTATTTTGCGTAAAATCGGGTTGCAGTGATCTAGAAGGTACTTGTGTTCCATCCACATAAAATGATAGATAATTGATTTTATAGTTTTGAAAATTAAACGGATTCATTTCAACGTTCCCGTTGTATGCTCGGTTATCGACGAAACCGATGATGATCCGTTTTGGTAGTTGTCCGAGCACGATATTGTCTATCGTTTCCCCATGTATAACTGCATGCAGTGAAACAGCTTTAACTTCAACGCGAGTAAGCGGATATTTTGCTGTTGTTTTTGCCAATGCACGAGCGTGAGAGAGTAAAACTCCTGGTGAAATTTTGGTTCGTCGTACTAGTAGTGTAGCTTCGAGGATACTTAATCCATACGGAATATCCTGTTTAGAGCTCATGAGATAGAACGAGTCTCTCGCGCGTACAAGTCGCAATCGCATTTCTACTCCATTCAAGAGGAAACGTTCTTGATTGAAAATGTCACAATGTAAATGACCGAGTAAATCAACCGTCTTTCCTATGAAAAGTAGTTTTGATCGTTTTTGCAATCCGATATTATTTATGAAACCAGTATCATCCATTTTTCCCGGGGTATCATCACACCACAGAACGGAAGTGAGATGAGATTTTTTAGCTGCTGGTCCGTAATTCAACAATGTTTCTATGTATGCTCTATACGCGTAAGCGTTATTCGGTGGTGAGACGAGTTTCTGGTTTAAGTACACATCCACCTGGTTGTTTTTTTATTTACCGGACCAATATCTGGTAACATGCTGCCTGCATCTTTCAACTCTTCTGCTTTCGAGGAGGAAGGAAGAGGAGTAGAATTTTTTATTTGCACGCGAAGACTGAGCATAGTATGAGCGAGATCAATGTACTCGTCACCTTGCCCTGGAATGACAAATTCTATCGGAGAATCATCTGTCAAGGAAGAAATGGGTTTATAATGCAACCAACTTGAACCTTCTATCGTAGTTTGTGTAGGAGGTAGCGAAAATAGTTCGAGTTCTGATTTCAAACACTCGCAAGAGTGAGTATGTAAGAAAGCCATTCTTTTTTATACAGCAATCTCTTTTATGCAAATATATCAGCAACAGTACGAAGATTTTTTTTCTTTTTCGATGATTTTTTCCGTTTGTTGACAGACTTCTTTTTTTTACTTTTCTTTTTCGCTTTGGTAGTACTCTTCTTATTCTTTTTCAGAGCGATTCGTTTCGTGGCACGGTCGCTGTGAGAATGGTTGAATTGTGCAATTTTTCTCATTTTATAGCCAGACCCTGTCATCAGTTTTTCGATTTTTTCCTCAGCCTTGCGTTTCAATATTTTTCCAGATTCACGTACTCTCGTATGGAATGCTTCCTTTAGATTCATGTTGTTTCTGACGACATCGGATGCTATGTTAGCTCCCGTGCGAAGCGCCTCCTTTCCTATCACAGCGGCTCCTTTACGCAGTAGCGGCAATACACATCGAAAGAGCCCTCCGAGAAAACTTCCGATCCCGTGTCCTCGTTGGTTTGGAGTACCAATATAGACGTGACTTATCCCCGCATATCCACGGCGTCCCAACCCTATCAGTGAATCGTCGTCCTCGTAGTAATGCTCCATCAATTGCTTAAGGACGTTCACGAATGAAAATCGGAGGCAAAAGTTCGGCATACGCTCGGCTTAGTTCAACTGTCGCTGTGTAGCGCGCGTCGCGCCCCCTACTCCGAAACTCTTAGCACGGACTCTACGCACTAATACAAATAAGGCTCTGGTGCACCCTATACATATACACTAATACAAGTATCCTTAGAGCGACGCGGAGATCTGGCAGCGTTGCTTGCCTGCCTCGTGCTTTCAGCTCAGTTGTTGATAATTTTTCATATCTCATTTTAATATTTATAATCTCGATTGCAAAGTTGAACTTTCATATGAACAACTTATTTTTAGAAAAAGTGTCGTTATTCCTAAAAAGTCTCCAAAATTGAAAGATGCATGCATTTTCTTATGATACATTAAAATGTCTAGCCAGAAATGCTTAAATTGGCAATTCTTTGTGAGATAAATCGTTGAATATCATGAAAATTAATCCATAACAGTGTGCATACGCGTGTAGTCCCCCCCGTCCCCCTTGCTCTTACGTACCGTCGCCCGGCAGCGTTGCCGCTGCGCCACAGCGTCGTCCCCTCCATGGCGTGGCACGCTCGAAAATACCGTCAAATTTATAGGTTTGATTCGCTATTGCGTATGAACGACACGGCTGAGCATCTCTATTTTTTTACATTTTGTTCCTCATATCAATATCTATTATTATGCAGTTTTTTTTATCAAAATCTATAGAAAATTGTGACTGCTATGAATTAAAATGTCTCTCAAGCTCATGCCTCGCCTATACCTTGCATGTTAAATTTCCCAACTTCAACAACGAATGTCTCCACTTTGGTACGGGTATGGTCTTCAGAATTTTGCAAGTACATTAAGGAAGCTATAAATAATGTGTCATCCAAATTTTAAGAAAATCTATAGAAAATCGATTTACTCGTGAACGTCCTTAATGTAAGCGTTTGAAGTGTAGTGTCACGGTCAACGTCCCTTCTTCAAATGGAATAGGCTGACCAAACTCGTCTCTTATATCGATCTCGATCGTGTGAAATTCATTGCATATGAGAGGAATGTATCGTGGAGCAGGGAAATGATTAATTCTGTTCGAACCATAAACATATTCACCATTCGTCTCTATGGGGACCACAGACAATAATGGTGTTTGAACATCACCAGTTATATAAGATTCGCAAATATCGGAATACACAAACATGCTATTTGTAATTGCGAGAGCTAGTGATGCAGGTTGAACACCTCTATACGGATTTTTGAAGCTGATACCTGTTTGTTCTTGAGCCGCTTCACCGAACCCTAAGATTTTTGCAATGAATGGAGAAAGATGAAAACCGTGATACTGTGGTTCGTCATGTATTCCCGAGACTTTAACACATCCATTATGCTCCCGTTTAAATTCTAAACGATCTGATATGCATGGTAATTTGTTTATTGTCTCCAGTAGAGTATCGATAAAACAATACACACCACTAAGAATGAAATTTGTTTTTACAGAGCGTTTGGTATGATCACTGCGACCGGATTTATCATAATCTCCATGTTCAAAAGTTATACTGTGAGCCGTTCGAGGAATGTAAAAAAAAGGTATTTGATTAACTAATTTCAGCGACAGCTACACTCCACCCTCCATCCAAATGTAAATGCCGTGGCAGCTTAGTGACAAATTTCGTCGTTGTGTTCCTTGGAAAATAATGCATGCTACTGTTACTAGGAAGCACGACGAAGAAAAATTCCTTGTCTCTTAAATTCATTTTACAGAATCAGTGTTTTTAGAACTCAGTGAATCAACTCGAACACGCGACAATTTCTGTGGATAGTAAATGCCGTCGATGGGTTCGTTGTTTAAATCATGTAAAATATATACGAATGGCTGACGGTTCATAGATATTCGATGAATTTTGAATATCTCACGAGTCCATCCGCTTTCGTATCCTTTCGCGAACGCAGCCTCCGCACTATTGATGCGTACTAAGTCTCTCACACTATATTTAGGTAATTTGCTTTGCAATTTTTTCCTCGAAGAAGTATATCGTCGAGTGAGATTTTCGCGAGCTATACTAGCATTTTCTAAAGTCACCTCAGAGAGACGCATTTGCGTACCCGAGTGACGCGCTTGATTATAAGCATGTACGAATTTTTGTTTTTACAAGCTCTTTGCTATTTGACGCAAAAACAATGTCGCGAAATTTTACGAATTATCGATTCATCGTTGATTCGTAGCATTTGCGAATGTGCGCTCAATGTATTACACGGTAACATGAATCTCAAAGTTAGTGAAAGACGACGATTGTGACGGTACGCAGTACTGCTTCGTCGCTTATCTGAAAAACGCGGAAATTGGAAAGCTAAAAGACATCTCATTGTCAATCGCTGCACTACTTTTCTCAAGCTTCTTCTTATTCTGGTTTTAAATTATTTCAAAAATGGAACATGCGAGAAAAATGGTACTCATTCCACATGATAATCTACATCGTCTTAGTGAGATCCAGCATAAAACCGCTGACTCACATACTTCTCCTTCAGCAACAATGTTGAATTCCATTCAAACGACGGGAACCCCTCTTTCTCGTTTAGACACTGAGATGGCTGAAATTTTAAACTCGAACTCATACGCTAGTGATAGAGATAAATTGACGGCGTATCTACAGATTTTACATAGATATTTACGTCTCACACCACACTCACAACATGATGAGAGGGCTAAACATGTACTTGAGAAGGATACATCCGGAATAGAGGGTGAAACGTCAGAAAAACGCTCATTGCAGGATGAAATGGAACGCGATACAACGAAACAATCGACCGCAATGAAATCCCGATTAAATGTCACTCTTATCATTGACAGCGTTCCAAAAAAATTTCACCCAAAAGTCAAAATGTTATTGCGAAACTTACATAGAAATACTTCACCCTCAAAGCAAATGAGTTGGGATGTGAATGGTGTTGTGTCTATAGGTGGTACCAGAATTCCTAATTCTAATATTGTTGATCTTATCAACGATGCTATGCGTGCTAGAAAACGCGTGAAACCTATCGGATGAGCTCATTTCGCCGCACATCTCCGGAAGATACAGATGCCTCGAGAATTCATTGGAAATCCTAAGGTACTGGAAGAACCTATGGTCGTAGACACATCAACCCCTCGTAAACGCATCATATCACCAGAGCTCGCTGATGTATACAGCTTAGATTCAAGTAGTAGTAGTAGTTGTAGCGAGTACGAGGAGACGCGTGGTACGGGGTTTCAACCTGAACATTCGCGTGGATCTGCAGAAAGTGACAACGCTGCTCACAATAAAACAAAATCTCAACAAGGTCGCGGCCACTCAGGCAAACAACGAATTGTCTAGTTAGCATTGAAATTATGAAGCGGTTTGAAACGACCTACTATAACCCCTCCCACCCTGCTTCCTTTTCTCGTGCTGAAAATTTAAAAAATTTTAAAGGTGTTGACAAAAATAATGTCGTACCATGGCTGGAAAGTCAAGACGCTTATACCAAGCATCGGCTTATACGCCGTCGATTTCCTCGACGGATGTATAACGTTAATAATATTGACGATGTATGGGAGGCTGATCTGGCTGACCTTCGATCCATAGCAACGTATAACGACGGTTACAAATATATTTTAGTTGTAATCAATGTATTGAGTAAATTCGTCTGTATTGAGCCTTTGCACGATAAAACGAGTGGGAGTGTGACTCGAGCTTTCTCACAGATACTTTCACGTTCCACCTCTAGATTCCCTCTTCAATTGCAAACAGATCGTGGTAGAGAATTCACAGGAACTCCGTTCCAAAAATTTTTAATAAAAAAAAATATTATTTTTCACGCAGCTCGTAACCCGGATATCAAAGCATCGATCGCTGAACGATTTAACCAGGCACTTAAAGATCGAATGTGGCGATATTTCACGCATACGCAAAACAAACGATATATTGATGTTTTACAAAAATTCGTACATGCTTATAATCAAGCGCGTCACTCGGGTACGCAAATGCGTCTCTCTGAGGTGACTTTAGAAAATGCTAGTATAGCTCGCGAAAATCTCACTCGACGATATACTTCTTCGAGGAAAAAATTGCAAAGCAAATTACCTAAATATAGTGTGAGAGACGCATCAATAGTGCGGAGGCTGCGTTCGCGAAAGGATACGAAAGCGGATGGACTCGTGAGATATTCAAAATTCATCGAATATTTATGAACCGTCAGCCATTCGTATATATTTTACATGATTTAAGGGGTTATATACAGTTGGAAGGCCAAAAAAACTCGTTTTTTTACGAATTTTTTCCGGATAGGGATTTCATTTGACGAGGAAAAGCATAAGGAAGTAAATGGAGTGTCATCTTTTAACTCTTTATCGCAATTTTTTATTTAACAAAATATTGCTTCAGATAGCTCCTGTGATTGATCTCCTGTAGGTCCTCTAAAAAAAGGCGTCTTGCGGTGAGCATGAAATCTCCCGTTTGGATCAGCTGAAATTAAAAAACCAAAGAGATTTGTTTAGTGGACAGATAAATGCTGGGATTGGACGAAGGAATAGTTGGAATTTCCAATTTTGATGAAATGACGGCTCCTCAAAGACGAAATTTCAATTTTTAACCGAATTTTGATCGTTCAATGGTTCAAAAAAAATAGAAATAATTTTCGGAAATCTTACTCCTTCGTCCAATCCCAGTAGAATATATCTGAGAAAGTTGTGTTAAAATTGCAGACCGATCGGTTGAGCCATCTTTGAGAAATCGTGCTCACCGACTTTGAAAACATCGTTTCGAGATAAACGCGTTCAAAGTTTCATAAGTGGTGAACACATGGATAAAAATTTTTTTTTACAACTTACAAGGAGTCATCTATTCCAGGGCCATAAGAAGTTCCCTCTGCATCATCAGCAGCTTCCAAATTGTCGAATTGCAGTCGTCGGCGAACCATTCTTCCTTCGCGCGTGCGCTCATGCGCTCTTAAAATAGAGATCGCGACGCGCTCTGCATCCTGTTTTTCGGCATAGGCATGTGCATTGGGCCCAATCGATAGACCCAGTGCACTCATATAATATAATAGTGATGCCGTACCTTCATTAAAGGTGCCGGCTGCCATGTGAGCTGCTATTTCCACTATTTTTGAACCACTAGGAATTATTTTCGGTGCGATTTTCCAAATCAACTGATTATAGCTTTCGTTGTTATTTTGTGTGAAACCACCAACACATCTTTCAAGCAACTTTTCATTGCTCAGATCCGTGTAGATCGGAAACAGAGCGTCAGCAACATCTTGTGGAAATGGAGAATAATCGTGTTTATAATCCGATAATTTATTCGAAGCTCGCGCTCGCTGCCAACAACACCATGACTCAGTTCCGACCGGGCATCTTTCGTGTTGAAGATTTTCATCTGTTGAACAATAATGGTAATATGTTGCCCATATTGCATTATACATATTGTCAACGGAATCACAGTGAGTCCTGATTGCCAAGCCATAATAAACAGTCAATTTATCGATCAGTTTGGCTGTGAGCTTTCCTTTTCCACCAAGTACTTTTTTTTGCATTTTTTTCCCACTTTTATTTACAGTCATCTCGGTATTTTTTTTGACACAGTCTCGGAGTCGTGAACCCATTCTTTTTTGAACGTGTCCAATACATTCTTTTTTTACCACTTCGTTGTTTCCGTAAGGCACAGCTTTCAAAATCCCCGAGTAGGTTTTCGAGTCACCGTCGCCGATGTAATTTTTGTATTGGACGTTAAATTTTTCCATTGAACGCTTGAACATTTCTACGACCGCATCGACTTCCATTTTTCCTGAAGAACCGTTATGATTCGCAGCACAAACATCTTTGTGATCGTCATACCATTCTTTGTACTCTTCAGTGTCGATTTTTTTTTTCCAAACCTCGCATTGTTTGCAGTACGAACTTTTCACGACGATATCGATAATTTTCCCCGTATAATAACCGATCAGTGATGTTACTCCGTATAAAGAAGTAAACCCTCGTTTTTTCCAGGTTCCATCGCCAGATATTGTCAATTCTTCACAGTTTCCATCGCCTCGATTTTGAGCAGACGCTTCTTTTTCTTCAGCACACGCTTTTTCGAAAAGTTTTTCGGTGGCCATTTGCGTGCATGAATGAATATTTTTGACGATCAAATCGTACGTAGCTTGCATCACAAAAGGTGGCATGTCCATCAATCCACAAAATTTCGCTGCACCTTTCAATCCTATTCCGAGAGTTCTCATCACAAATAAAAATCGTCTGTTTATCGCGTAAGAATGTTTGATGAAAGGACAAGAGTTTATGGCTCGAGGATCGCACTTATCACACAGAATGACGATTTTAAAACCGAGTCCTCGTTGTGCAGCCATTTGAAATTGCACTTTTCCTTTGCAAGTTTTACACTGGACGTATTCACTTATCGCTGCGAAGACCGTTATAAAATTGAAAATGCGATATTCAATGGAGGAATCACGAGGAACTAAGATCTCCTTCTGATTTTTCAATTTTTTCGCGGATGTACTGAAGCTACTTTCATCGGCCTCGACTGTTTTTGGATTGTACGATTGTTTTCGCTTTTTCCCCTCTTGAAATTTGCGTCTTGTCGGATAGTCCCCGTTGTCTGGTACACTTGTAAGGCATTTTTATTCGCAAAACTACGAAAACGGAGTAAAATTTGAACGCGCGACTTTACACTGTGGCAGAGCTGGTTCGACTGACAAAATTCCTTTCTTCGGTATAAGAAATGACCACGCTTAGCTCTTGCATATACCATGTATGCAAAAACAATGAAAAGGGTCACCTCAGGCACGCGGGCCACAACAACCGCTGCCGCTCGGGCCGTTCGGAGCGCGCTTACTTTGTAATGCTCCAAGCGTCCTTTCAAGTACGCATGTATCTCTACGAATATTTGCCGTATCGCTTTGAAAATTTCAGAGAATCTATTTGAATATATGTAGACTCCAAAAATGCAACAAAAAAAATCGATTTTTTGAAATTTGAAATTAATCATAAAATAGCATATAACTCCGACATTACTTGCTGGATTAATTTGAAATTTTCAGAGAATGTACTCAAATGTATGTACATTCTGAAAATGCCATAAAAAAAATCGATTTTCTGAAATTTCCAACTGTATATAACCCCTTAAAAAAAAAATTGAAAATAATTTTTTTTCGCGTTTTCATATTAAATTTTTGGGATTCCGATGAAAACTCGGCGTGATTCGTGTTCAGCAGAAATTTTGCCATACAAATGGCCTATAAAAGAGCCTAAAAGAAAAAAAATGTCGACTTTTTTTGGCCAATGCATATGCCTTAACCCATTAAATCCCAAACGGACACATTTTCGTCCTGTTTTTCAGCGGTCATTTCTTCCATGAAAGCCGTCTAGAAAAAATTGAGCTATAATCATATCAGACGTAAAATTTTCTCAGCTTTCTAAATCCGGACTCATAATTTCCAAAAAATGTAACCGAACAAAGTTATGTTTATTTATTAAAAAAAAAAACGCATTTTTTCGCTCCAATATTTTTTTCAATCGAGATTTTTTTATCGAAATTCGATCGGAACCCTTGCGGGGGATCAAGATTTCGCGTCCATGGACCCATCTTCAAAACCTATACCTAAGAATTATGAAATTCAAGATGATGGTGTCCAATATGGCGGCTTGAAGCCAAGAATTGTCTTGCATTTCCTAATCACCCGGTCAAAACTATCTTGTTCGAGGGGATTTGCGTGATAAGCTATATACAAGGATTTTTGAGGGCGTTGATTACGAATCCGTTATTAGATTTGCCGAATTCAAAATGGCGGATCCAAGATGGTGGACAAAAATTTCCGAATCCCGTATTTTTTCGTGAAAATTCGTAGGTAGGGGTTTTCGAGGGCGCTTATTATGAATCCGTTATTAGATTTGCCGAATTCAAAATGGTGGATCCAAGATGGCGGACAAAAATTTCCGTATTCCGTATTTTTTTGTAAAAAATCGTAGGTAGGGGTTTTCGAGGGCGCTGATTACGAATCCATTATTAGATTTGCTGAATTCAGAATAGCGGATCCAAGATGGCGGACTAAAATTTCCGAATTCCGTATTTTTCTGTGAAAATTGATAGGTAGGGGTTCCCGAAAGCCCTGATTACGAATTCGTTATCAGATTTGCCGAATTCAAAATAACGGTTCCAAGATGGCAGACAATAATTCCTCAATTTCTTATTTTTTGGTGAAACTCTGCAGGTAAAGATTTCCGATGGCACTGATTGCGAATCTGTTATCAGATTTGCCGAATTGAATGAAAATGCCGGATCTAAGATGGTGGATGAAGTATACCCAGACATCGAAAACCATTGAGCCGTCGACTTAGACATCGAAAACCATAGAGAAATATACCTAGACATCGAAAACTATGGAGCCGTCGACCTAGATAGCGAAAACTATAGAGAAATATACCTAGACATCGAAAACCATAGAGAAATATACCTAGACATCGAAAACTATGGAGCCGTCGACCTAGATAGCGAAAACTATGGAGAAATATACCTAGACATCGAAAACCATAGAGAAATATACCTAGACATCGAAAACCATGGAGAAATATACTTAGACATCGAAAACCATGGAGAAATATACCTAGACATCGAAAACCATGGAGAAATATACCTAGACATCGAAAACTATGGAGCCGTCGACCTAGATAGCGAAAACTATGGAGCAATATACCTAGACATCGAAAACGATAGAGAAATATACCTAGACATCGAAAACTATGGAGCCGTCGACCTAGATAGCGAAAACTATGGAGAAATATACCTAGACATCGAAAACGATAGAGAAATATATCTAGACATCGAAAACCATGGAGCCGTCGACTTAGATAGCGAAAACGATGGAGAAATATACCTAGACATCGAAAACCATGGAGAAATATACCTAGACATCGAAAACCATGGAGAAATATACCTGGACATCGAAAACTATGGAGCTGTCGACCTAGACAGCGAAAACTATGGAGAAATATACCTAGACGTCGAAAACTATGGAGCCGTCGCCCTAGACAGCAAAAACTATGGAGACGTCGTCCTGGACATTGAAAACCATGAAGTCGTTGACCTAGACAACGAAAACCATGCAGTTGTCGACGTAGATATAAAAAATCATGACAAAGTCCACCTGGATTTCGACAACTAAGAACCGTCGACCTAATAAATCCGTGTATTTTCAGAATTATCCTACGATAAATCTATTATTATTCGAAAATACCAAAACCAAAACAAAAATGATGTCACCCGCAAATGAGGTTATTTTTTCAATTTCGCGGATAACTCAAATTTATAAAATCACAAAGTAATTTTGGGTATGGTGCAAATTGCCCACGGTGCATATTGCCCACAAAAGTTTTGTGTTGGCACTATTGACATGAACTACACAATTTTTTAGATGGCAAATGACGGGTTGAAAATTTGTCTCTGTATTATCATGTGTTGTATAGTTATGGTTTTAGCACCCAGATGGCAGGTAAGTCAATATTTTTTTCCGTCAATGCAGCAAAACCATAACGAAACGTATTTGTGAAACGTAGTTTCAAAAAAATGGTCCACTCGTGAAACTCGTGAGGCGGTATTTTTAACGCCTTGTGGAGCAGTCGTTTGGGCACCGCAAAGTTTTATTTTTTGAATTTTAAATACAATTTGTTTGTGTCGCTATATGTACGAATGTGTAAAATATAATGGTTATATTCAATTAAAAACGAAACGATTTTTCTTCAAAAATAATAACTTTTTTTATTTAGTTTAATGACAATGAAAATTGAATCGGTGATATTTTTGTTCGTTTCTTGATGTATGTAATGTTCAATGTCCCAAGATAACTTCAATTTCTATGGGAAGATCGACCGGGATTTGTCCCATCTCAGTTGTAACTGTAACAGAAAAAAAAACACAGATTAAACGATAAAAAAAATGAACAATAAAAAATGAGTTGAAGGTTTTTTAACAGAAATGACTCTTCAAAATGCACCTTCGACCATTCGTCTCCTTGCTATCTCAGTGAACAATTTTTTCATCTCGTCGTCCAAATGAGCGATTCCATCGATGTACTGCTTGTACTCGGAGTTGTTAACATTCGAGCTTAGGCGTGTCCAAAATGAAAATTTTTTCCTCGATTGCTTGGATTTGTCAATTCGGGGATCTGGAATTGAAACAAAAAAATAATTTTTGATTACATGAATTGTTATCTAATCTTATTTTATCAAATTTTATGAAATATAAAAATATCAGTACCTGTGTTAACTTGGAGTACAGCTTGTTTGGCCGCCTTGCAAACCAGGGCTAAAATTTTTTGGATAAATGAGTCCACCGTAATTTCGTCCTCCTTCAATTGATTCCAATACCGTTCTAACGTATAGGTATCGATTGATTCGTTAAGTCGGGATTTTCTGTTCGGGAAGTGGACATTCACGTTTCTTTCCATCATAGAAATGACCTTCACGTGGGTGCATAATTGATATTGCACCAACACTCCTGTAATGAATAAAAAAAATGTTTCACTGATTCGTATTGAAAATTACATGGAAATGAGTGGGGGACACAGTCACGAAATAGAACTGACGCGTGCAAACCATAGGTGAGGGTTTTTTCTTGTCGCCCAATGATGCATTCAGCCATCTATTTATAGATTCTGATGTATTGTTGGTCCGACAAGCTTTTTTCCCGTGGACAGACATTTTTTCAGGACCCAGGCTATAAATCCACTGGCGGAAAACGTAGCTCATGAAGCTGTTCATTTTCCACGCCATGTTTGGTGGTATGAGGTTGACAATCTTGACGAAAAACATTGGGATCAATTTTGCCGGTGCCAACGGCAATGTCATGACCAGCCTCTTGATCTTGAGCGCAATGATGTCATTTTTATATGTTTTGGATAGCCCATGACGGCGCCAATTCTTCTGAATCGCCTTTTATTATAAAAAAAACGATAAAACATTTGAAAAAAGGTATAATGCAACGTGTAAAAGGGTATGAATTGAAGAACAAAGTTGAAAAAATGGAACGGACTTAAAAATGTAATCCGAAACGTTGAAAAACAAACTTTAAGGCAAAAAGAAACTGGGATTTGAAAAAAAAATATGTTTTAATGCCCATGTAACACAAACTCGAAAATCACAAGAACTAAAAATGAATTTTGCCTCATGCGTATAAAATACTTACTTGAGTGTAATGAAGAGTCACTCACTGAATGACGACTCTTGATAAAGCGATGCCGCCGCGTTTCTGATCGCAGTTTCGTAATCGGCTACGATTACGCGGGGCTTCCACGCAGGAGCAACAGTATTTTTGACCCCTTCAAAAACTTGGCGGTACGTTGCCTCTGATTTGTTCGGCATGAGGACGTAAATGGCTGGAAAAACCTGAGAACAGGATTACAAATGAATGTAAAAAATGGAAAAATGTATAAAAAATTGTCTTTAACCCGGAATTTGGCTTTTTTCGAATATTTGCAATTGAATTATTATCGCAATATTTTAATACCTTTCCGCCAATGTCGCCGGAAATAACCAAAAGTTGGTACGGCTGCAAATTTTTTCTACGGAAAATCGGCTTGAACCGATAGGTTCCATCGATATGCATCTCTTTTGATTTTCTCAAAAGACGCACAAATTCCGGGCTCCACAACGTCAACGATAAATTGTTTTCCGGACCAAAAAATTGAGCTTGGATGACCGCTGGTCATGGTACATCCTGGAGCAGTTTGAATATGATATTTTAATAAGGCGATGCCCTCTGGGGACATCAATAATTGGGCGTACATCAAAAAATGAGCGGGATTCGGCGGCTGATTGGCGCGAAAATCCCGACCCATTTGTGTTCGCACTGACACGTAGCGACAAACGGTTGCGGCCAAAGAGTGTCTGCAATAAGATTACAATAGAATTCATTATCATAAGACATTTGTAAAATTTAGAAAAAAAAACCAACTTAACGATCGAAAAAGAATGGTTTAGCTTTTAATATTTACCTGCTAACGAGACTGTTATACTCGTTGATCAGTTGTCCCGCTAAAGGCATATTTCTAGCCTTATTTTTTAAAGCCACCTTGAATTGATGAATTTGTTTTACTTCCTTGAATTTAGGGTGCCCGTTGTGTTTGCACGTTAACACGAATTTTTCTTTTTTTTCCGGTCTTTGTATAGATTTCCGGCGCCTCCGCAACCGAAGCCGGGACTATTACGATTCTTCTTTTGATTGCAAACGACGTACCTGTGCAGCAATGAGAAATGCACATTTAATCCTTTTTTATATAATAAATATCGTAATGCCAAAGTTTTGTGTGACGACGATGAAAAAATGGGTGGGGGTAAAATTTTCGAATGACGAAATTTCGAACAGCTAAAATAGCGAATTTTAAGGGGACCGTATGGTCTAGAAATTTGAAAAAATCGATTTTTTTTTTTTCGATATGTCGAAAGTATAGTATCTCAAGAATATACTGTGAAATTTTCATGCGGAAATTCTCAATATTACAGCTTCTACAGCCCATAACGCAGGTAGAGAGCGGTCCGCGCGCTCCTAACGGGTCTAGCGCTAACCGGTAACCTAATCGGAGCGCAGCAGCTGTCCCAATCCTTCTCCGAAAATATATACCTGTATATAGTACATACTATATACCTATATATACTTTTCCCTTCCCCGAAATATACCTATTGTCGAACATTTGTGAGGGAAACGGTCATTTCGCTTTCCCCTGACTTGATCAGTACAACGTTACGTTTTGACGAACCAACATCGAAAATTTTGAAATAAAATATCAGAAAATATGGATAGAAAGCAAGGCCGTGACTCTTCTAGACGACCATCTTCTGTAGGTCGCAAAAGATATTTCAAGGGCAATCGATTCACTATCGAAAATACTACTGATTTTACGAGCACGTCTGCGAAAAAATTAAAAAGCAATGAGGAATTGGAAGTAAACGTTAATCCTACTTTCAATTATTGCATCATCGAATTCAGCATGATATTTTTAACGTTGCAACAGTTGTTGAAGTGTAAAGATTGTAACGGTGCGGTCACTTTTAGCAAAAACGGACAACGTGGTCTAGGATTCAAACTCTCTGTGAAGTGTGAGTGTAAAGAAACTTTTATTTTGTCTTCGCCGTTAATTGATAAGGCATTTGAAATCAATCGTCGACTTGTTCTCGCCCTGAGAATGCTTGGAGTAGGATTTGAAGGCTTGAAAAATTTCTGCGGTCTCATGGATCTTGGACAAGGAATTTGTAAGAGTACATATTACGGCATCGTGGACAATATAAAAATTGCAGCTGAAGCCGTCGCGAAAATCGTTTTCCAAAGAGCATTGAAAGAAGAAGTCGAGTTGAATGTAAAAGCTGGGCGTCCCGCGGATGAACTTTCTGTGTCTGGTGATGGATCGTGGGCGAAACGTGGATTCTCATCGCTTCTCGGTATTGCCTCGTTAATAGGGAAATACAGTAATAAAATTTTAGATGTTGTCGTCAAATGCAGTATATGTCAAGCCTGCTCTCAATGGAAAGGCCAAGAGGATACGATTGAATATGAAGCGTGGTATCGAGAGCATGAAGATCACTGTGACGCAAATCATACCGGAAGTGCTGGCAAAATGGAGGTAGACGGCATCGTGGAAATGTTCAAGAGATCGGAAGAGTTGTACAACGTAAAATACGCGAACTATATCGGAGACGGCGACACGAAAACGTTCAAAGCCTTATTGGACACAAAGCCTTACGGGGATGATTTTTTAGTTTGCAAAAAAGAATGTGTTTTGCATGTTAAAAAACGTTTGTATAAACGTGCTGTTGATGCGAAAAAAAAACATGCACAAATAAAGAAAGCAACAAAGAAATTGACAGAAAAAGAAGAGGGAAAAAAGACACAGCGGAAATCGATAAATAAAACACCGAAGCGTCAACAATTGACGAATAAATTATTGCAAGAGCTGTCAACTTATTACGGTCTAGCAATTAGACGTAATTCAGATTCGACTGAAGGGATGAGAAGTGAAATATGGGCAGCATATTATCACAAAATTTCAACAGATGAAAATCCGCAACACTCGTACTGTCCTCCAGGTTCCGAATCGTGGTGCAAGTGGCGTCAAAGTGAGGCTGCAGGTACTTTAGACACCTACGAGCACCCACCTGCTCTGTGCGATGAAGCACAAGAGATATTAAAACCAATTTATGAAGAATTGACAGCAGAGACTTTATTGGAAAGGTGTATTGGCAGTAATACGCAGAACAATAACGAAAGTTTCAATGCTTGCGTGTGGCACCTTGCGCCGAAACATCTGTTTGCCGGAAAAAAAATCATTGATATTGCCACTCACATTTCCGCTTGCATATTCAATGAAGGATTTGCATCCCTATTGAAAATAATGGAGACCATGGGCATAACAATCGGGCCACAAGCGGAGCAACTAGCGCAAAACCGAGACGAGCTGCGAGTATCGAGCGCCAACCGTAGGAGCACGGACAACTCCAAAGAGGCTCGGACAGCTCGAAGAAATGAAAGGAGTGAGGAAATCTTGAATTATGAACGTTCCGAAGGAATCCTATATGGTGCCGGAATCGCGGATTAACTGTAAGTATTCAAAATTTGCTCAATTTTTGAAAATATCTGTACCTCAAACTTTAAACTCATTTATCTCGAAACGACTTTTTTCGGCACTGCGCAGGTGAAAACAAAAAAACTATTCAACCGAATCACTTGAAATTTGGATATGTTGTTCACAACATGTATGGCTATCGTCGGAACTACAATCATAATTTTATTTAAATAATTTCTTATTGTTTATACTAAAAAACTAGTGAAAAAAAACCCGATTTTACGAATTTTTTTTCAAAAGCGCGCCATTTTGTCAATTTTTAATTTTTTCGATTTGTTCTAGTCCCGACCATAACTGCACTCTTTCTGATTAAGAATCTTCTTGAATTTTGTGTTTCAGATGAGTAGAAGTCTCGGATCGATCTTCACCGTCCGGGTCGGATTTTTCGAGAGGGTCGTCTTCAATGCCAATTATATGATAATAAACACTGTTTTTAAAATTAAAAAAATTTTTTTTTGTATACTTAATAAAGGTAGTAATAAACCCGAAAAGTTAAAACATCGATTTTTAAATTTTTTATGGCAAAAAAAAAATCGTGAAAATAGGTGAAATTTTCGTGCTCTAGACCATACGGTCCCCTTAACATACAATTATATATATATATATATCGATAACTGTATGTTAAAATTCGCTATTTTAGCTGTTCGAAATTTCGTCATTCGAAAATTTTACCCCCACCCGAAAAAATAATATTATCGAAATCATTGACTGAACTCACCAGCTATATCGACCCCTTGAGTGGTGAATATTATACGTGTATCCATCGAAATTTTTATCGTTCGATGCACGAATCTTTCTTTTAAAAGGTGCCATTCAATTTTTAGTAAACAAAATACTTTTAATATAATGAGAAAAAGATAAAAAAAACTGTATGTCTCTCTAGAGGCGCTCTCACGTGTCAACAAGAAAACAAGAGTGAACGTCGTCAAAGAGAAAAAACAATTGAATATCAATCGTTCGTCATTTATTGTTTTATTGTCGATTGGGGAACTTGCACTATGCAAACTCCCCATCAACATTTAATTGTATCATTTTAGTATATATTAATAATTTCTTCATTCAATTAATATTATTATAAAGATTTAATTCGCTCAATACAGTCCATTGGATTTTTTAAATGGATTTATTAATAAATTGAACACTTCATTTATTCTCGATGGGGAATTTGCATGGTGCAAAGTACCCCCTGAGACTTTATTAACTTTAATTAATTAATTAGCGATTTTTAATTATTACATTGAATACATTGAGCGAAGAAAAAATCGATTTAATTAATAATATTAATTCATTGCACGATAGAAAAATCATATTTAAATTATTTTATTAATTGGCGATTTATTTATTGTTAATGCGTTCTTTGCACCGTGCAAATTCACTCTCGCGATAGGCAAGTAAATCATCAATGATTGAATCAACAATTAACAAATTGGAATTAATTTTTCAATAATATATTTTACTCATCATCAGATGATACTTATGAATTAAAAAAAAAAAAAAAAAAAACAAAAAACAAAATGAACTTGGTTCGCCGTTGGTGGGTACTTTGCACAGGGCAAATTCCCCATCGATAACGAGTCAATAACCGAAAAACTAATGAACTTTATTAGTAAAGTTACATTAATTGTGGATAATGAGTGCGTTTACTCATTACAATCAGATATGAATGGATTAAAAAGAAATTTCACGCGAATTTGATGCATTTCATGCTGGTATTAGATTCGCATTCGAATTTGAAATAAAAAAAAGTATCTTGGACGGGATTTGAAACCGGAGCCGTCGGGGCGGTAGTCTAGCTCGCTCGCCACTGGGCTACTCGCCTGGTAGTGATAGGGTGCAAACTTTATGGTACGTAAGAGGGCTCACAACTTTGACCGGCGATTTCTCGAAAACGAAGCCGAGTTGGCACCTACAATTTTAGGGTTTGGTTGGTACCCACGCACACTATAAGCACGCGAAGTGGGAGCCCGTAACTCGATGCACCTCCCGCAATGTCCCCTCGTAAGGTACGTGCTGCTCTATTTAATGGTTCGGTGCATTGGTCAAATGAACTGAAGACAAATGTATATGTCATAATAGAATCAATACGTGTTTTCTTATTTCAAACAGTCTTATTAGAAGGTGTCCTAAATCGAAAGATTAATTATAGAGCCTTGCTCGTTCGCATTAATCATGAATGCTACGAATTTTGCGTCTATCGACCTACGATCAATTGGACTTGATATTATAATCAGGCGTTTCACGCTGAAATTGGATGCATTCGAAACGTTTCTTGATGCTTTACACCTAAATGAATCATACAAACCTATAGTTGATGGATTTGTTCACTTTCGAAGCATCACCAATTATTTGAAATACGATATTATATTAGGGAATGTGAATAATTACACGATAGGAAAATGCGATATAATGTTCATTTCTACACTTGTTATCCATTGTGTATCGTAAAATGCTTTGGCACAAAATCTTGTGGACGACGTGCGCAGTTCAGTCAGTTGGGCATCGTTCCTGCCATAAGCGCTCCAATCTTGTATCTGCGCGCGTCGAATCATTTAAAACGTTTGCATAGTGTTCCCTATACACTAAAAAGCTTATGCATTACCTCGGAGGAGGAGCTTACATTCGAGCGACAATCCAATGAGGAGATTATCAATCTGCTTCAGAACTTACATGCACCTGGAGTGGTAAAAAAAAACGATTTTTAAAAAATATTTTTATCCCATAGTGGCACCCTTGCTACATAAATTATTTAAATAATTTTAGAAATCGGTCACATCTTGCAAGTATTAGAAAAAAATTTCATCTTAATTTGAAAGGTGCGTAAACCTTAAAATGCCTTTTTCCCGAAGTGGTGTTTTTCAAAACGGTAACCATTCTATCTTATAAACTAATCGATCGATTACGCTAAAAATTGGTACCTTCGTCGAAGGTTTCATTTCAAACATCACAGTATTTTATTTTGAAGAGAAAAAAAGGAAAAAAAAGAAGTGGGGCAAAATCAAGCCTCTGCCATTTTGTGGAAATTGGATAAAAAAAAATCATCCTCGACAAAGACTAGTTATTTTTCTTTCAACTTTAAGAAAATAAAATTTTTCCATTTTTTGGTTGACGCGTACAGTCGGAATTGTGGTTACCGCAAATTTGTTAGTAGTAAGGCTATGCCAGTTCTAACTCACTTTTCACAGCAGGGTGCCTGGGTCTGGAGGGGGAAGGATCTTCGGGGGAGGGGAAGTATCTCAGGGAGCGGGGGAGTGGAGGGGGAAGTGGCGAGATGGGGATCACAATGCAACGGACCTGTTTGAACTTGTGCGGCAATGCTTAGAGAAATGCTGACGTATTGTCACTCTTTCTAAGAAAAGAGAATAAAAAATGATATTTATTACTGGAAGTCTTTACAAATGGTGTTTAAGCATCACACTCCCAATGATAGATTTATGTGTCCTGTTACACATTTTTGTAACCTGCAGAGTCATCATGAAGACATTTTAGTCAAATTCCACAAGAATGCTCATTCATGAGACTTTCTTTGAAAAGTCACCTTTTAGTCAAATTACACAAGAATGCTCATTCATGAGACTCTTTGAAAAGACACCTGCCCTTCCCCCAGATTTTAGCTCCAGTTATTGGGATAGATTTATGTGTCCTGTTACACATTTTTGTAACTTGCAGAGTCATCATGAAGACATTTTAGTCAAATTCCACAAGAATGCTCATTCATGAGACTTTCTTTGAAAAGTCACCTTTTAGTCAAATTCCACAAGAATGCTCATTCATGAGACTCTTTGAAAAGTCACCTGCCCTTCCCCCAGATTTTAGCTCCAGTTATTGGGATAGATTTATGTGTCCTGTTACACATTTTTGTAACCTGCAGAGTCATCATGAAGACATTTTAGTCAAATTCCACAAGAATGCTCATTCATGAGACTTTCTTTGAAAAGTCACCTTTTAGTCAAATTCCACAAGAATGCTCATTCATGAGACTTTCTTTGAAAAGTCACCTGTCCTTCCCCCAGATTTTAGCTCCAATTATTGGGAATTGCATAAGATTTCTATTTTCTTCAATAGTTACTAGCTACGTGAATGGATGATGGACCATTTCCTTTTCATCTCGCATACCTGCCTTCGAGAAAAGTAAAAATCTATGAATTTGTATCCCTCTTATTCACCCACACCTCTGGAAAAACGCGTATATAAGGGCAAACCATTTTAGGGTAGATCCAGATTTCGTCGAGACGACGTACAAGTTACATTTCGAGTCAAATCGCCTTGAATTTCAACGCATCATGTCTCTTACTGCTGATATTGCTACAGAGCAATTGCTACGTATGCAAGCGTCTCTACTACGGACATTGGAACAATTTTTGGTGTGGGAATACCAATGTGACACGCTTATCGAATCATTGGAGGAACAAGTTCGATCCAAGCGGTCACGACTTGCCATCGGATATCACCACTCAGTCAGTTCGCAAATCTTACATCTCGAATGTTTGAAGCAGACAACACGCCAACGCTTCATACATACAGGCGAAGGATTGAGTGATCATGAGTTGATATGGCGAGAAATTGACACGGCATTTCAAAATCGCTTGTCAACGGGTGCCGTAATCAATCGTGATTACATCGATCCACGGAAGTTCCTGCTAGATTCGTATGAACTAGTCGCGAAACAAGTGGCTGAATATATCGAAAAATTTAACAGCATCAAAGTGAACACCGCGTTCAATGGAGAGTTCACCGTGGGCGATAAGCGTGCGAATAAAAGTATCAACACGGGAAATGTTGAACTTTTCACAACATCGGACCTGAGTGAGTGGTATCGAAAGCGCGTCGTGGAGCCAACACTAAAATCGCTCGACGAGTTCCAGGATAGTGACAGCGGCTGGACATTAGCAGCCATATCGAATTTAACCGTGAATATAAACAAGTATAATGCAATGCGTGCGGGATGTTTGATTTCATTGGCGAAACGCGTACAATTAAAGAGAGCAGTGGTAAATGTGAAATCGAAGGATAATGCGTGCTTTGGATGGGCGATGGTTGCTGCTCTCCATCCAGCAGCAAAAAACAGTGACCGCACATCTTCCTATCCGCATTATTCGACGATATTCAATCTCCAAGGTATCAACTTTCCCATGACGTGGGACCAAATTGGGAAATTTGAAAAGATGAACAATCTTTCAATCAACGTCTATAGTGAGAAGAAAGACACCATTCTACCGGTTCGCGTTAGCAAGGAGAAGAAAGAGACACACGTTAACTTGCTGTACGTTGAAGACGCAGTGGGATCCGAGATTGGACACTTTGCGTGGATTAAGAATCTATCCCGCCTAGTGAACTCGCAACTTAACATCAATGGACACAAAAAATTCATTTGCGATCGGTAAGTATATTTATATTCATATGCTGTAATTTTATACTTCACAATGTATAATAAATCTTTAAATAATGTTGAAAAAATGATTATTTTACAGATGCCTGCACTTCTTCCAATCCGTCGACAAGCTGCGGTTGCATGAGGTGGATTGCGGTGTGCTTAATGATTGCGCAGTTCAATTACCAGCCGAGAACGACAAATGGTTGGAATTCACAAATGCCAATCGGAAGGAGCGTCTCCCATTCGTGGTCTACGCAGATCTTGAATGCATCCTGGAGAAAACCAGCGTTGAAGAGAGGGAGAAGAACAAGAGCCAACATCATCGTGTCTTCAGCGTTGGATATTACGTCAAGTGCTCCTACGATGATTCGCTGTCGGGATATCACGAACGCCGAGGCAAAAACTGTGTGGAATGGTTCGTAGAAGAACTTAAAAAACTGGCATTGCGAGTGGAGAAAATTTTATTAACAAACGTTCCGATGCAAGATTTGACTCCACAGGAGTGGAAAAAATTTCGGGAGGAAAAAGATTGTCATATTTGCGAGAAACCTTTTGTCGGGGGTGATGAGCGTGTTCGCGATCATTGCCACCTGACAGGGCAATTCAGAGGTCCGGCACATTCAAATTGCAATTTAAACTATCAGAACTCATTTTTCATTCCAATAGTTTTTCATAATTTATCCGGTTATGACGCGCATTTTATAATAAAAGAAGTAGCAACTGCGTTCGAGGGGAAAATCGATTTGCTCCCTATAACAAAAGAAAAGTACATCTCCTTCTCGAAAACTGTTGAAACGTCCAAAGACACGCGGAAAAATATAAAATTACGTTTCATAGACTCATTTAGATTTCTGAACACAAGTCTCGATAAATTAGCATCATTTTTAACTTCAGACAAACTCACAACTTTGAAATCACAGTTTCCCGACGTCGACGATTTTCATCTATTGACACGAAAAGGTGTCTTCCCCTACGAATATATTGACAGTTTTGAAAAGTTAGATGAAACGGAGCTTCCACCGCGGGAAGCATTTTACAGCTCTTTAACGGAGTCAACCATTTCCGAGAAGGAATATACTCATGCTAAAAATGTGTGGGAACGATTTTCAACTCGAACGCTCGGTGAATACAGCGATTTATATTTAAAGACCGACGTACTACTATTAGCCGACATCTTTGAGAATTTCCGCGATACTTGCCTGAAAAGTTATGGTCTTGACCCTGCGTTTTACTATACTCTCCCCGGATATACCTGGGATGCCATGATGAAATATACAAAGGTAAAGTTTGAATTGCTCACGGACATCGACATGGTATTATTCGTGGAGAGAGGTATTCGGGGTGGTCTCAGTCAATGCTCCAAAAGGCATGCCCGTGCCAATAATAAGTATATGGACTCATATAATCCATCTATATCATCCTCATACTTGATGTATTACGACGTTAATAATTTGTATGGATGGGCAATGAGTCAACCGCTGCCGTACGCAGATTTTGAATGGATTGACGATATTGCAAGCATCAATGTCGAAACAGTTCCATTAGATTCTGAAAACGGTTATATACTTGAGGTTGATTTAGAATATCCAGAACACTTGCACGATGCGCATAGTGACTTACCGTTTTGTCCAACGCATGATAAACCTCCGGGCACGCAGCAAGAAAAGCTGCTTGCAACGGTGAACGGGAAAAAACGGTATGTCATACACTATCGTGCATTGCAGCAGTGTTTGCAACATGGTTTGAAAATCGCCAAAATACATAGAGTTTTGAAATTCAAGCAATCTTCCTGGCTGCAAACATACATTGATTTGAATACTCAGTTTCGTACACGTGCGAAAAATGATTTTGAAAAAAATCTATTCAAATTGATGAATAATGCAGTTTTTGGAAAAACTATGGAAGATGTTCGTAGCCACGTACAAGTCAAATTGTTAACGGAATGGGCAGGCCGATATGGAGCAGAGGCTATGATCGCAAAACCCAACTTTCACAGTCGAAGTATCTTTGCAGAAAATTTAATCGCTGTAGAGTTGCGAAATCTTCAAGTCAAGTTTAATAAACCAATATATGTGGGCATGTCGATTTTAGACATCTCCAAAACTTGTCTATATGCGTTTCACCACGAATTCATGACTCCAACGTATGGAAATAAGAGTAAAGTGATGTATACAGATACTGATAGTTTAATTTACCATATTGAATGTGACGATGTATATAAGGACATGAAATGCAATCTCGACAAATATGACACCAGTGACTATCCCCATGACAATGTATATGGTATACCGCTTGTCAACAAAAAGGTCCCTGGTCTCATGAAGGATGAGAACAACGGGGCCATAATGACCGAATTCGTTGGACTTAGATCGAAAATGTATGCGACGCGAGTTGAGGGGAAGAAAGATGTTAAAAAAGCGAAAGGTGTAAAGAGTAATGTTGTTGCGAGAACCATACAATTTGAAGATTATGTGAAGTGTCTCGATGAGCAGATTGAAATGAAGCGTTGCCAATCATCGATTCGATCGACATTACATAATGTCTATACCATAACAGAGACAAAAATCGCTCTAAGTCCACACGATGACAAGCGGTATATTATACCTGGAACGGTAGACACGTTGCCATGGGGTCATTACAGTATTCCCAAATGTTCGGAAGCAATGGAAACGTAGAGAGTTGTAAACCAAGAGCGCGTACGTATGTGTATGAGAGAGAGAGAGAGAGAGAGAGAGAGAGAGAGAACATTTTTTTCAATATTTGTACATTTGATGTGAAATAAAAAGAATCTTTTTGTGAAACTCATTGTGTCCATCCTTTTTTCCTTCTACCTGCTTTCCAGAGCTATGCAGAGACCTGCTTGGATATGTCGGGAGGGTCATAAAAATAAACCAGACATTCTTTTCCTCTTCTTTATTGTTCACAAATCATCCTTACTTATCCAACTATTATGTGTATTGTCGAAACCTAGCCATTTAACAAGCAACTGACTACCACGCTTCTTCAAGACTTTTTCAATGAGATATATGTCAGGATATTTAACTCGAAGTAACTCTTGTTCGTAGAAGGTACCTGCAATGGGCTCATCTTGATGATCTTTTATGTTGTATGTAACAGGGGTAGTTTTTCTTACTCGATATATTGTGAAAATTTCCGTTGTCCAGTTTGCTGTATAACCTTTCTCAAATACATTCTTAAATTTACTAATGCGTACTTTATCGCCGATTTTAAATTTCGCCAGTTTTCCCACCTCAGTTCTATTGAAAACATCACGTAGTATTTGTTTTTCATTCGTAACATTAACATTTTTCGGCTTCATCTTAATGGTATGATGTATAGTATCATTATATTTAGTAATTAACATATCGAGAATATCGATCCATTTCCAGTTTCCGCGAAAACTGAATTGAATCCACATTTTATTCTTAAGTGTACGATTGAAGCGCTCACAATTGATGCTTTTAAATTGCTATATGTAGAATACAAGTGTATATTATTCTTTTTCATCAAAGCCTTAAAGTCTGTATTATAAAACTCTTTTCCTCGATCGACGTGAAGGTTTTTCGGTATGCGTCCTTTGCTGAGAATTGACTCCATTGCAGCGGTGACATCTTTCCCACTCTTACTCTTCAATGGTTTGGCCCAGGCGAATTTCGAAAATATATCGATGACGGTGAGGAGAAATTTATGCTTGGAGTTGTGTTGTGCATATGCAGACATATCTACAAGATCAGCTTGCCACGTCTCATCCAGGCCGCGTATATCCACATGTCGACGTGGATAATTTCGCCGAGCTGGCTTATGCAACTCCTCCACCACAGCACGTTTCTTTTCACTCATTATTTCTCCCCCGCAACGCTTTTTATCATAGATTGAAGATAGTTGTTTGAAGGCTTTTTCCGCTTCTCACCGATTTTGACATCTTTTAAAAGTCTGACGTCACCGTTGAGATCCTTGATCGCACTTTTCAAATTGTCTATTTCAGCACGGAGGTTGGTGAGATCAACTTTTACACGCTTTTCAAGAGCCGTTATATTCGATTCAAAAAATTGTTTCGTTGAATCACGTAATAAGACCGTGTTATGATTAGTCCCACCGATAAACGAACGGAGGTTTACAGCATCATCATCTTTTATCGGCGAACCAACATTGACCAGCCGTTTTCCTTCCAAATCATAATCACCGTCTGCTGTAGTCTTAAATCCAGCACCTGGTTTACCGGGAGGACCCGCACCACCTCTATTCAATTGGCGTCCGAACACATCGACGGTCATGTTGTGAATGCGTGAAAAAAAAGAGCTCGCACATGTTAATAAATGATTTTAGCTTCACGTAATTCCTCAATAATTGATATAATCTCGTTGGAATGGGAGGAGTTCCCGGCAGCTTGTGATGCGAGTAGTAGACGAAGACGATCCACTAGTTCATTCGGATCATCCCAATAAACATAGTCGAAAGAGGTATTTTTTCGTGCCACCTTATACGTGGGCACACCACCACCACCACCACCTTTATGCCCGCCATTTTGCTCCAGTATTTTCGATATATAATTTTTAAATTTATAAGATTTATCATGGCGTATTGCACCATTACGTTTATAATATTTTCTATGAACATTCGTAGCAATAACAATTTTCGAGTAATCCTCCAAATCGTTTGGTGTTACATATTTCAACTCAGGATCTTTTTTGAACAACAACTCAACCAAGCCAATACGTTTCGAATACTTTTTGTCTCCAACATGAATATGATCATCGGTGAACTGAATCGGTGAGTTACCGATCATTAATTTATCATTTGCAAGATTTCGTACTCCATACATGACATCCAGTCTTGTTTTTTTATTGCTACGCAGCAGTCCCAGATATTCATGTATTAAAGCATTGGCATCTTCAGATGATTCGTCGTCATCGTCGTCGTCGTCAGCTAAGGAGTCTGCATAGTTATCAGCATCAGCTAAGGGCTCTGCATCACCTTCAATTGCTTCACGCCAAATATCATTAGAAGAAATGTCATGGAGCGCGCTGTTTTCTTCATCCTTCTCCTCCTCCTCCCTCTTGATATTCACTTTTTCATCCTTAATTTCATGCTTCAGATTTTTGTTATATGAAACCAGCTCCTCTAACGGTCCAACGATCGGTTTAAACACATCTTGCATTTTCTGCTGTGCAGTATCGCGACCACTTTTTAACTTTCGATGTTTTCGTCTAATCGCATCACTCGCCTTGGCAAGTTCACACAATACATCCTTTTCTCTCAAAAGTTCTTTGCTCTTCATGTTGACGCAAGCAAGTTAGACTTAAGACTGTCTCTCATACCACAATGAGCAATCATTTATTATCAATAGTTAGGAAAGAATCGAATCCTCTTCTATATCTACCGGCATTCAATTCACTGTCCTTGTCAATCGTAATAAATCCATACTTGTCCAACTTCCAACATTTTACACACATGTTTTTGAAGTATGTATAAGTCATATCCGTATTCACATGGTCATTATACACATGTTTAAGGTTCATATCATCCTGTTTAAATAGCACTACAAAATTTGCATTGTCTCTCACGAGATGTTTCGGAATACGAGTGTATGTTTGACAAAGATAAAAACTGTCTACAATCTCGTGTCGTCCCATGGAAAAAAACGCTCTCACATTATCCTGTTTTTCACATGCTATATCGTCGAAGATGAATATGGAATTTGGACGGGCATCACTTGGTGTGATAACTTGTTCATGCTCATTGAATGGAAAATATTCAACTCCTTCCACCGGTCGAAGTAATTGCTCGAGCAGTCTATATTTTGGCTGCTTCAGCGATTTAGAGTAGAGATATATGTTCTCAAATCTCAAACCATTTGGATGTATTAGCAGCGTGAGTAAAGCATTAGTTTTTCCGCAATTCGATGGACCACAAAACACGGCACGAATACTGTCAGGTAGTATATTCCCATGACGCTTATTTTTCGTTGCACCACGACCACCACCACCATCGACAAATTCATCGAAATTTATTATGGGGAGTTGACCACCTTGTTTCTTCGACACCATCTCTCATACGACTGATCGGAAAAATCGTATAAATGCGACTTTATAATGCGAATAATGCTCAGTCGAGTTGTAGCTGTCGGTGATGATTGTGCACGATAAACCTGGTAAGGGTTTAGTCAACAGTGTACTCAATAATCTCCCCGTGGAATTACATCTACCTGGCTACCAATATTGCGGACCTGGTACAAAATTGGTTAAACGTCTTGCCCGTGGTGATCCTGGCATAAACCCATTGGACGCTGCTTGCAAAGAGCACGATATTGCATATTCGAAAAATCGTGATAATCTAGAAGCGAGACATTTAGCGGATAAAGTGTTGGCTGAACAAGCCTGGCAACGTGTAACCTCAAAAGACGCTAGTCTTGGTGAGAGAGCAAGTGCTTGGGCTGTGACAAACATTATGAAGGCAAAAAGGAAGTTTGGTTTGGGTATGAAGAGAGCAGTGAGAAAGCCGCAGAAGAGTGTTTGCCTGAAAAAGGTCATCAGTGCTGCGAGGAAAGCGATGATTCGTAGTGATGACCCTCGTAAAGTCGTCATGTCAGCATTAAAAGGTGCGCGTGCCAGTGTAAAAGGCGTCAAAGTACGCACACCTCGAATTCTACCTGTCCCCCGAAAAACCGGTGGTTTATTGCCTTTTCTCATACCCCTCTTCGCCGGTCTTAGCGCCGTTGGTGCATTGTCTGGTGGAAGTGCGGCAATAGCCAGCGCTGTAAATGCTGCTCAAGCGGCCAAAAAGGAATTGGATGAAAATAAGCGACATAACCAAACAATTGAGGCCATTGCTTTGGGCAAAGGTTTACACTTGAAACCGTACAAGCAGGGTCTGGGTCTTCACATCGGGCCAAAAAACGTATAATTACGCTACCGCATCAACCTCTCACCGACATCGATCTGCTGAAGTATGCGAAAGCCATGAAAATTCGTCATTTTCGAGGGGTTTTCATGCGTGATACTTTACCTGCAAGCGGACCGCTCAAGCAAGAATCAGCAATTGTGAATTTGGATGAAAATGTGGGCCCTGGAACACACTGGGTTGCATATAAAAAGATTGGCGGAAAAGTTATATACTTTGACAGTTTTGGCAATCTCCCACCTCCACCTGAACTCCTGAATTATCTTAATGTTGGTAGCGTTAAATATAATTATAAAAAGTATCAAGAATATGATACAATAATATGTGGACATTTATGTTTAAAGTTTTTATGCGGTCAGTTGAATCGTCGAGCCAAATATGTGCTATATAAATGAGGACTATAGAGCTATGTGTTTAGTTCTTTGCAAGCATCATGGATGATAGTTTAACGATCACCGTATCTGGATCTTCATCTGTTCTCGAGGCGCAATTCTTCCCCCCCATTGAATTGTCGCCCGATAAAAATTATACTCTCGGACTTGTTGAGCTGCTCACATTTAATTCAATTCCTAATATCGACAATGGCTGTAATGAATTTCATGTTGGAACACAAGTGTTGACCATACCAACGGGGAGTTATGAAATAGAGGATATTGAAAAATATTTGCAAGCTGAATTGACACGTAAAAACATAAAAATTCAGCTCAAACCGAATAATAATACACTGCGTAGTGAAATCGAATGTAATCAGCCTATTCGTTTCACATCGAACAACTCGATTGGACCTCTGCTAGGCTTTGCATCAGGCCTATTGGAAGCTAATAAAAGACATGTGTCTGATCTACCGGTATCCATTCTTAAAGTGAACGCCATACGAGTCGAGTGTAACATAACCACCGGCGCATACATCAACGGGCGAAAAGTACATACAATTCACGAATTTTTCCCATCTGTGCCGGCGGGCTACAAAATCATCGAAGTACCATCGAGCGTCATTTATCTACCAATCACGACTCACCGAATCGACAATATACAACTTCGTATTGTGGATCAAGACGGTGATTTAATAAATTTCCGCGGCGAAGTTATCACCATACGACTTCATATAAAATCTCGATGGGCATAGTCTACAATCGTAATATTAATAAGGCAGCATCATGGGATCGCGAAACCAGTCGTCGATCAACGCTCAAAGCGCTAACACCGCAAAACCTGCTACTATTGAAGAGTTTGGGACTCAAGATTCGTGGAGTTCGCGTGTGAGAAATTATTTACTTTGTACGTTGTGCATCTGTTGCGCGCAATGGAGGAAGAAATCGTAGACATTCAGACACCCATTATCTTCGATGAATCCATCATACATTATGAGGTTCATGCTCATCAACCATACGCATCGTCAACATATAACAACAGTGATGAAATACGTATTTCAATTCAGCATCAAGATTTATCAATCCTACCGAGCAAAAGTTCAATTCACATTTGTGGAAAACTGACAAAGGACGATGGTACAGCGTTAAATGCAACGAGTCTCGTCAACAATGCCATATGTCATTTATTCGAAGAAGTGCGCTATGAACTTAATGCAATAGAAATTGATCGTAATAAGAATCCGGGTGTTACGTCTCTCATTAAGGGATATACATCTCTTACACCTGCCAAGAGCTCGATGCTTGAAAATACTGGTTGGCTCGATGTTGAAGAAACAAAACAAATCGTGGATGCAGCGGGTAACTTTGATGTATGCGTACCGTTGAGTATGCTGCTGGGCTTTGCTGAAGATTACCGAAAAATGATGGTGAATGCGAAGCATGAATTGATTTTGACCAGATCGCGCACTGATGACAATGCGATAATACAAACAGCCGCTGAAAATTATAGGCTCACATTACAGAAAATCGAATGGCTTGTACCATACGTTACCGTGGCGGATCAACGCAAAATTCAACTTTTAAAGTTTATCGCCAAAGACACACCAATTTCCATGAGTTTCCGTACATGGGAATTGTATGAATATCCATTGTTCCCCATCACCTCTAAACATGTGTGGTCCGTCAAAACTTCAACACAGCTGGAAAAACCACGATATATGATTCTTGCATTTCAAACGGGACGAAAAAATAATAAGACAAAGAATGTGAGTTGTTTCGATCATTGTAATGTGACCGATGTGAAACTGTACTTAAATTCGCAATGTTATCCATATGGCAACATGAATCTGAATATACAGCAAAATCAGTATGCATTACTCTACGACATGTATACAAACTTTCAATCTATGTACTACAATAAGGAGGCTGAACCATGGCTTAAGGCATCTTCTCACTTTAAGCGCCTCAAAAATAGGCTGTTTTTGCGATTTTTTTTCGAGGATTTTTGCTTAAAATTATGGGATAAAACGGATCCTATGTAATAAACACATCTTTCAAGTACATGAAAAAATTTTTATTTTATTTTTTTAAACAATTATTATAATACATCAGTAGCATTGAAAAACCCGTGTAAAAATGTTATGGTCGTGGCTTGTTGATGGTATCTCCGAGACGGGTCGTCTGAAACAAAAAAATAAAACTGTTTTAGATTCAGTATGTCAGTGGCTATAGCGCATATCATCAGATTTTTGATATTCGCGAAAATAACAAAATGGCGCACGTTTTTCGAAAAAGTAAAAAAAAACCACGATTTTTTTGCAGTTTTTTGTAAAAAAAAAATTCTTAAAATCAAAATTTAAAAAATCTGATGATATGCGCTATAGCCATAACTATGAAGCATATGTCATTCAAATTTCATGACAATCGGCCGGATAGTTTCCGAAATTTCATCAACAAAGCACCGAAAAACCTTGTTTTGAGATAACTGCGTTTAAAGTTTTGGAGGGATCGCCGGGTACTCTCAGGTAGTCACCTAACGGTCGCCAAAAAATGTAGTTAGACTCGTCCGATCTTTATGAAATTTCGAGATGACATTTTTGAAGATATGTACTTTCAAAATTTAAAAAAAAAAAAAAATCGATTTTTTTAAATTTCCAAAGTGAGAAGACGCCTTAACAAAAAGGAATTTTTACAATATGCACCTCTCGTTGTGATTGATTGCTCGAAGCAAAATGATTCTCTCAAGTCTGGACCTGTGGATGTACGTCTCGAATTTGAAATGAAAACGAATGTACCTGCGCAGACATGTGCATACTGCCTCATTCTACATGATCGTATTGTAGAGTATAATCCCCTGAGTGGTGGGGTGAAAAAATTGGTATAAAATGGCTGAAGTGACCACACTGGACATCAGTCGAGATGGAGTTTATCGTTGATCTACAAGGTTTCAAGGGGCCCATCAACGAGTTTATCCTCAAAGAAATTTCAATTATTCGAGCAGATGTGAAAAACGCTGAACCTCTAACGCTGTTCTTCGAACCACCATACGCATGGGACACGCTACCAGCAAAATATCGAACCATGAATAAATGGTTGCAACGTAATTTCCATGGAATATCATGGGACTATGGTCTTATACCATACGACGCAGCGAAACCTATAATTCAAGCAATTTCACAACACGCTCGCACCATATTTGTGAAAGGCTGTGAAAAGTCTTCGTGGTTAGCGAGCTTCTTGGATTTGTCAACGGAGATTGTTGATTTGGAGACTCTGGACTGCCCATCGTTGAAGAAATTATTAAAAACTACATCGAATTGCCCCCACCACCATACCAACGAATTGAAATTCAACTGTGCAACGATGAATGTAAAAGCTTTGAAAAGCTGGTTATATGTATACCATGCATTATGTAAACGAGGGATCTTTGAATAAAGAAAACATTTTTGAAATGGTTTTTTCTAATTTATTTATACAAAATTTCCTCCTCCTCCTCCTCCTCCTTCTCCTCCTTCACATTACAGAGATTTTTATATATTTTTTATTCACGTTGAAATTTCATGAAACTCGACGCCGTTCCAATCTCCGCCGATGTATTTCATACTGAGTTTTCCAGTATGAGCAGCTTCCAATAGTTTTTCATACGCCTCAGAATCTTGATCAAATGCCTTGACGACTCGGGGTGGCAGGAAGACGGTGAATTCACTCTGCACTTCCACGACGTATCTTGGGCCGTACTTAGTCTTTGCCGATCGAATATCAGAGATTCCATAGTCACCGTTGACTTCAAGATCTTTTAGTTTTTTCGTGGGCAGATACTCGGACCGCTTAGTGATGTCGTTGATACCAGAGAACGCCATCGTTGTCGAATGTGGAGGTTTTAAGAGATTTTTTAAAAATCACGACTTGTACGAAGCTTCTAGAGCTGTGAATTGATGCTGATCTCTTCCATGCTCGACTATTTGTACCATCCATCCCTTCCATAAGTCCAATCCCCTTCCACTTCCCGGAAAAATTAGTTCAATCATGTATTATGCAGCCTCATACAGGTTTGAACATGTCGCCACCTGCATCTTTGACAGCTGCTTCTTCGAACAATGCACATTCCGCAATAGCAGATTCTTTCCCACGCATTTTCCGAAGATCTATTCTTGTCGAACAATGGGTCCACGTTTCTTTGTTTGCACACCTGCATTCGAGACAGGTTTAAACATGTTCAATGCTCTTGCAACACTCTCTGCAGTTACGACGTTGGGGTACGGGGCCATCGATGTGATCCCCCGTCGATGGTGTGTTCCAATGTTCGTAACATCGTCTATATGATATAATCTCACTATCAGATTGATAATATTCTGGTAAACGATCCCACAAATAATCGGTAAATTCACTGAAGTACTGTTTAAATATTGTTGGCGATATAATTCGTAGCTCCTCCGTCGTCATTTCTCGCGGATTCTTCGTACGTCGAATTGCATATATATTCACCAATTCTTCCATTTCAAAACACTTTTCACAATCTCGACGCATAGGTCCAACAGCATCAACATGAGTCAGTTCCCATGGTGGATTAAAATGATCATCACACTCATGATATGATTGTATCTCACTATCACACTGTAAATGCTCTGGTAAACGATCCCACAATGAAGTTATACAGTAGCTAAAATATTTTAAAAGTAAAGCCTTGGGAATCGATTCGAGTTCATTTTTCGTCAATGTCCAGGGGTCTTTCGACGGGTGGATTGCATACAAGCTTGCGCATCTATCCATGTCGACGTCTACTTTCAGAATAAACATTTAACTCTCAATCTTATAAGTTTATCCACTTTTTCAAACTAAAATTATTTAAAAATAATCATACATCTCTCACACTCACTATACCCCGCATTTCCCCTACCCTCGCCCCACCCATACAGCATCAACGCAAGACTATATATAACGCAAAAATATGGACTAGCAGGTAGGAGATTTATCTTTTGTTAAAATTCTACCAATGCACCGTTTTAAGCAAACAATGACTCAATGGAGGTCAGGTGTGATCGTCACCTGGTAGTCTTTCCATAAAAAGTGTCCTTTCCATTAAAAGTCTAAGGCATAATTTTTTTTTTATAACATTACAAAAATTTCACTACTAAAAAAAACTTTCGCCTGAGATGAAACGGAAGCGGTCCATCATCCATTCACGTAGCTGGTAACTATTGAAGAAAATAGAAATCTTATGCAATTCCCAACAACTGGAGCTAAAATCTGGGGGAAGGACAGGTGACTTTTCAAAGAAAGTCTCATGAATGAGCATTCTTGTGGAATTTGACTAAAATGTCTTCATGATGACTCTGCAGGTTACAAAAATGTGTAACAGGACACATAAATCTATCCCAATAACTGGAGCTAAAATCTGGGGGAAGGGCAGGTGTCTTTTCAAAGAGTCTCATGAATGAGCATTCTTGTGTAATTTGACTAAAAGGTGACTTTTCAAAGAAAGTCTCATGAATGAGCATTCTTGTGGAATTTGACTAAAATGTCTTCATGATGACTCTGCAGGTTACAAAAATGTGTAACAGGACACATAAATCTATCATTGGGAGTGTGATGCTTAAACACCATTTGTAAAGACTTCCAGTAATAAATATCATTTTTTATTCTCTTTTCTTAGAAAGAGTGACAATACGTCAGCATTTCTCTAAGCATTGCCGCACAAGTTCAAACAGGTCCGTTGCATTGTGATCCCCATCTCGCCACTTCCCCCTCCACTCCCCCGCTCCCTGAGATACTTCCCCTCCCCCGAAGATCCTTCCCCCTCCAGACCCAGGCACCCTGCTGTGAAAAGTGAGTTAGAACTGGCATAGCCTTACTACTTTTGTTCTTTGTTCAAAAAACGGTATTACAGAAACTACGACCACAGCTCACCTAATTTTTTTATTTATGAAATTTTCCAATTTCCTTGACAACAAGATGTCTTTTCAAATAAACAAAAAGTTGTTTCAATAGATACATTTTTTTCGATATAAAAAAAATTATTGAAATTTATTTTATTTTTAGCACCTCTAGATGTAGATCTATATGTAAGCCATTAATAAGTTTTCTGTGGGCGATAAATGTACCAGCGACACAAAACTAAATGAGGGGGTTGGAGAGATGCAGTTGGTACGCTTGATTCGTTTCGGACGCGAAACAGCGAGAGGGTTATTGCCACCACTCCGTCGAAACTATGAAAGCATGAAATTAAAAAAAAATCTCACACTAAAGTCTTGCTATACACGCGACCTATTAGGTTGAAAGAGATAGTACTTTTTTGTCGATAACTACTCCGTATGGGTACATGATACTAGTGTTTGTTACGGTGATAAGTATCTGTTAATCGGGGAATTTACAATCACTCAGTTGGAGAAATGCGTGCTTATTCTATATACCGATTATGCCACCATAGCAGATGATGTTTTTGTCTGGGTTGTTAGAATTAATTCCCAAATCGATACTAATAAGGAAACCTTCCCAGGTGTACCCCGCCGATTTTGTTCCGCTTGGAGTATGTTATTCTACATTGAGATCTAAGAGACACGTATTTTTTTTTTTTTGCGGAAACTTATATTTAAGGGGTGAAACACACCTCTAAAGTTGAGGTCTCCCTATCCTATCGATATTTCCCAAATTCAATACCAACCTTCCTATTATGATAATCTATTTATAAAAAAAAAATTAGTAATAAATCTTAAAATTTTCGGAAGTTAGAGCGTCGACACCCTTTTTTTGAAAATTTCAAAACGTCGTAGGATTCGTATTTTTTTTGAAATTCTGACAAAATTATCAGAGAATGAAGAGCTTGTATAGATTAACATCTGTGCAAAACGGGAGCCCAGTATCTCAAATCGTTTTCGAGTTATAAGCGTTTGAATTTTGCAGTGCCATAATATACATGCACATACACATACACACACACATCCGGACATTTTTTCTAGATATGATTTTTCGATGTTTTGGGACATTTTGAGCACATTGGCATTGAAAACTGGAAAAAAACATTTTTCACCGTCACATAGCTTCCTCTATGAGGAAGCAAAAACAAAGAGAATGGTTTCTAAATAAACTTTATTATTGTATTCAAGGAACATTTTATGGTAAAAGAGAAGAGGCACCGTTTTCGACCCCGTTCGAGAGTTTACGTTCGGAAAAATGGATTGTTGGGGCTAGGGTTAATAAAAAAAATTATTTATTTAGACACTGTTCAAAAGTTTATTTATTGATTTAAACTTTAATTTTGCACTATCACTCTTCCACTGATAATATAATAAAAGTCACTTTAATCAAAAGTTGAAACTGACCGCGATCTTCATAACCTTACAACAAAGATATTAAGGGGACCGTATGGTCTAGAGCACGAAAATTTCACCTATTTTCACGATTTTTTTTTTGCCATAAAAAATTTAAAAATCGATGTTTTAACTTTTCGGGTTTATTACTACCTTTATTAAGTATACAAAAAAATTTTTTTTTAATTTTAAAAACAGTGTTTATTATCATATAATTGGCATTGAAGACGACCCTCTCGAAAAATCCGACCCGGACGGTGAAGATCGATCCGAGACTTCTACTCATCTGAAACACAAAATTCAAGAAGATTCTTAATCAGAAAGAGTGCAGTTATGGTCGGGACTAGAACAAATCGAAAAAATTAAAAATTGACAAAATGGCGCGCTTTTGAAAAAAAATTCGTAAAATCGGGTTTTTTTTCACTAGTTTTTTAGTATAAACAATAAGAAATTATTTAAATAAAATTATGATTGTAGTTCCGACGATAGCCATACATGTTGTGAACAACATATCCAAATTTCAAGTGATTCGGTTGAATAGTTTTTTTGTTTTCACCTGCGCAGTGCCGAAAAAAGTCGTTTCGAGATAAATGAGTTTAAAGTTTGAGGTACAGATATTTTCAAAAATTGAGCAAATTTTGAATACTTACAGTTAATCCGCGATTCCGGCACCATATAGGATTCCTTCGGAACGTTCATAATTCAAGATTTCCTCACTCCTTTCATTTCTTCGAGCTGTCCGAGCCTCTTTGGAGTTGTCCGTGCTCCTACGGTTGGCGCTCGATACTCGCAGCTAGTATTTTCGATAGTGAATCGATTGCTCTTGAAATATCTTTTGCGACCTACAGAAGATGGTCGTCTAGAAGAGTCACGGCCTTGCTTTCTATCCATATTTTCTGATATTTTATTTCAAAATTTTCGATGTTGGTTCGTCAAAACGTAACGTTGTACTGATCAAGTCAGGGGAAAGCGAAATGACCGTTTCCCTCACAAATGTTCGACAATAGGTATATTTCGGGGAAGGGAAAAGTATATATAGGTATATAGTATGTACTATATACAGGTATATATTTTCGGAGAAGGATTGGGACAGCTGCTGCGCTCCGATTAGGTTACCGGTTAGCGCTAGACCCGTTAGGAGCGCGCGGACCGCTTTCTACCTGCGTTATGGGCTGTAGAAGCTGTAATATTGAGAATTTCCGCATGAAAATTTCACAGTATATTCTTGAGATACTATACTTTCGACATATCGAAAAAAAAAAAAATCGATTTTTTCAAATTTCTAGACCATACGGTTCCCTTAAATGTTCACCGAATACGCGTTTAAAGTCCTGATCTCGACTATATCTAACCAAAAATCAAATTATCTGCTTTCACACGCGCGATTTTTATAACCTTACTTTTTAACCCCACAACTGTCACTAGTATAACCGCGATCTTTTTTCTAAACTCACAGCTGTCACTCTTACTACTTATACATCCTGAAGAAAAGTCATCGGCTGTCACATCAACGAACACAGTCTCGTATATCACTAGAAAATTTCTAGTTATAACTAGTGTCACTAGACAGCAACCGCTAAACATCAAAGAATATGTGCGAAAAATGCCACCTTTTTTGATGATTTCGAAGGATGAAATATTAATATTTCCAATATGCGTTAGGCTACAAAGTTCTAAATAGTCACGATCAAAAGAAAAAAAAATAAAAAATACGTCAACTAGCAACACCTTTTAAAACGTTGTAATTAATTAAATATCGCCGAAACAATTTTCGAAAACCGTTCGAAACCGCTCTGCTTGCTGTAAAGACTAGTAGCGACTCGTCTTCGCCATCTTACAGTATACGTAAATGTACTTGTCTCGAGTCGCTACCGCGACTCTAGATTTCACATCCGCGATCTTTATAACCTTTTTCAACTCACAGCTGTCACGGTTATTACATGATATGAAAAACACTTACGCCCGTTTTCTCCAACGTTAATCGGAGTTCAAACTCAGTTCATCCTATGTCAAAACTATATAAAAACAATTGAACTGAGTTTAAACCGCATCGGAGAAAACGGACCTTATTAGGTCTCGCACTATTACTCTTTATCTATTACTAACCAAAATAAATACTCAAAATAATATCCGTCAGCTTTTACATCCGCGATCTTTATAACCTTATTTTTTTAACCTCACAACTGTCACTATTAATATAGAATTTCACATCCGCGATCTTTATAACCTTTTTGAACTCACACCTGTGCACTGTTATTACATGAAGAAAAGTCAATTGGCTGGCTGTCATATCGACGAACACAGTCTCACATGTCACCAGATTTCTAGTTACAACTAGTGTCACTAGACAGCGACCGCAAAAAGTCAAAAAATGTGTGCGAAAAACGCACCATTTTTTTGATGATTCGGAAGAATGAAATATTAATATTTCCAATATGCGTTAGGCTACAGAATTCAAAATAGTCACAATCGAAAGAAAAAAAATAAAAAATACGTGAACCCGCAAAATTTTTCAAAACGCTGTAATTCTATAAATATCGCCGAAACAATTTTCAAAAACTGTTCGAAACCACTCTGATTACTGTAAAGACTCTAGTAGCGACTCATCATCTTCGACATTATAGTATATTAAATGTACTTATCTCGAGATGCTACCGCGACTCTAGATATTCATATTACTGAATTCTACCACTTTTTTATTTTTTTTAAGAGGTTAAAAGCCATGGGCCTACTTAATATTACATGGGTTACTACTTTTTAGTGATAAAGAATGATACAAAAAAATTTGGAGCTGTTTTGAGGTGGAGCCGTGATTCTACACAATTACCAAAAAGTGATACAGTTTAGACTTACAGGTCGATGTTCTAGCGTAATTTGAGTCGTGTTGACATAGAGCGCTGCTAGCACACTCACGCATGCAAACATTTGGTAATTAGATACTTAACTTTGAATAGATTGATTATAATAAGATGGTTGGATTTGATAGTTTGATTGTGGTTTTGGTTGATAAACAAATAAATAAATAATAAGTTCATATTAGTGTTCAAAACGTGTTAAAACGCTGCATCTCAGTGCTTCACTAGCCCTCGAGCAGTGATGCTGGATCGCGAAGAATCGAAGACGCATACTCTGAACGATCTTGCAAAGATACCGAACACTTATCATAACTTTCTAAATTCTTGTTCGTACAACGATAGCTGCTCATAGAAAATAATAATTGATGTATTCAAATTTCTGTGGTTTTCCAATTTCAGATCACATGCATCGCCAATTTGATATCAACTGCACGGGGGTGTTTTTTGGGAGGCGTCTTTTTTCACGTCGTTTATTTCACCCTTATACATCACTCGAACAACAGAAATTTTTCTATTTTGTTGTTCCAATGTTATAGTTTACATGTCATGAAACAGAATGTTAATATATGATATCGTTTAAAAATTCTCAAAATACTTATATTTTTCGACCTGATACCCTGGTGAAACCCCTTAAATTACTCCATGCGAAACCATATGAAACAGATTGCGACAGAGTGTTTGCTCAAATAGACTTCGACTGCAATGCCAGTTCAGCCATACAATCTGATACAAGGTGATGCGAGGTTCGAGGGATATTAAGTTTCACATCATGTTTACAGCAGCCAACACAGCGTTCGCATTGAATGGCTGGCAAATGTATTACACTCACGAGAGCGATAGCTTGCTGTGGCAAATTATGAAGTATAATTGCTTCATGTTATATCAATAAGTAATCTCTCGCGTCTCGTGCCGCTCGTTCGCGCGCCTCCGCGGTACTATGGTGAAATTCAAGAATAGCGTTAACGATGACGTCACTCTGTAGCGAGAGACGTGCGAGGGCCAGCAAAATCAGCGTCAAGAGTAGAAAAAACACTGCGAGAATGGGTAAATTCAGCAGCGTGAACCCGCCTGTGGCGAAAATACCGCCTAACGACCCATAATTCATATACCGATTAACTTTGACGCGACACATGAATACGCGATTGTATTCTTCATATGATTTTGGATCGAATCTCACACGTTGGGCCATTGTTCGGGTCATTGCGCGACCCATATTGCTCTGCGAACCGCCATTTAGGTTGACCAGCTCGCCTTTCTCAATTCGAGTACCCTCAGAATTTACAACGAGCGAATCGAGATACGTGAGTTGATCAACAAATGACTCCAATTGCAGACCTATCATCTCCTCTTCCGTGAGAATCAATTGGACAAAACGTTCGAATTCAAAATTGGCCGTAGCCGAATTTAGCTCATGATGCAAGGCCAATTCACCACTCTTCATCATATCATTGGGCAACTCATGTGGCCATTGATTATTGTAGCCGAATGGGTCCCAGAAGGTGAACATTATGTCGAGGAACATCGCGACCATGAGCAAATAACCGATGACCGTCGCCGCAGCCGCCGCCAATTTGGCTAATGCAATGGCAATCTTCGCTCCAACACGTAAAGCCATTGAGAATATGATTTTCATGGTTATACCACGCACACAGAAGCCCAACACTTTACTGCCGACCGACACAGTCACCTTAAAAACTTGTTTTCCCAAGAAGACTGAAAGTTTTTCCACGATTTTGGCACATCCCTTTTTAAATAATTGCAACGATTTATCTACGATTAAATCTATACCCACACCGTACCAAAATTGCGGATTTGTCGTTATTTCTTTCAATAGATTCACGAAGAAATCTGACAAGTGTTCATACCATGGCTTGGTCTTTTCTGGCGACTCTACATCGCTAGACGTAGAACTGTCGATACCGTAGCGATTTTTCATGAAAGATGACATAGAGTCATCGTGCGCTTCGCGCTTGTGTCTCTCATGTTTGATGTCCGTGGAACGAATTGCTTTGGGCGTCGTGTCGATTAATTCAGGCACAACAAACTTTTCATTGATATTTTCCTTCCAGCCTTTCGCCGTAAATTGTTTCGGTATTGTGTCGGGGAGCCGAGGTAAATTATCGGGGTAGTCAAATGGTTTGCTACCATTGGAAATCAGACGGATTGCGGAGCGAATAGTATTTATTAGCGACATCCCGATCACTGCGTCAAGAATCTTCTCGTACCAATTCGTGCTACAGGAGCCGTCGGACTGAAGGTGTTGATCGTAATAATTGCAATAAGATGCGTTGGTTTTGTATGTATAACCACAACCATAGGGATTGTCACTGGGTATACGACTGAAACCTGTAGGCATGTCGTTCTTACGAAACTCAAATTTAGTATCTGAACGATAGAACGTTTTCTCCAGAATGGTAACGGTCGGAGGTACTATGCGGCAATGGCCATTATGATAATTCAGCATTGGCGTGTCCGGTGCGCGGGTTCCATTCTCATTAAACGTCTCTTTCTGCGCTGTATGAAAACACGCCGGCTGACACTGCAAATCGTATCCGTCGTCGCCTACGTAATAATACGATGGCTCATCGCGGGCATTGCACATCTCCGTCTCTTTGGCTGGATTGCACGAAAGCAGTTCGCACAGAGTTTTTGTGATGTGAATTTCTACAACTTTGGCTGAGTCTCTCAACGATGCTGGTATGTAATAATCTATGTCCGTGGCGTCGCGCACATTAACTTCTAGATGACTTGTTAGGTGAGGAGCCTTCTGATATAGCATTTTGATCATACGGATCTTCAAGTTAGTATCGGCAAATTTACTTGCATTCGCTCTATCAGTTGGAGTATAGGACATGATAGTGTCTCCTGCGACGACGGTTCAAGAAGTGCTCGAGAGGTATTGCAAGCGTATCGATATCTTACTACTTAACGTTCGGGCTAACGTTATTTGTATTGGAACGTCGTACATGAAGAAAATGGTATTTCTGTTGTGCGTGACTGGCACGCTCATTTCGGATGAATTTTCAGACTCGACAATCGTCCTCGTCGTCTCTGAAGGAAACGGTCATTGGTCTGTCGGACGAAGCAACAGCGGCGGCAGAGGAGGAGACAATTTCATAATGCTGCAAAGACGGCAGAGTCTTTGAGTCCCTCGAACCAGAGCTGGACTTGATGATGTGGAGGCCCTGGGGCAACGAAAAAGTGGAAGGCCCCCATATATTTTTTGAAAAAGAATTAAATTTTTTTTTATATGTAGGGATTAATTATTTTACTGTGAAGAAACAAGATTCTTTCAAGTGACATACATAGATTTCGTAAAATACAAAAAAAATTATAATAATAAAAGTCTGTCGTTAGGCGAATAGGCTATTAATATCATATAATTAATATAACGTCAGAGACATTAAAAGTTGTCAATTTTACTTTAGATTGTGAAAAAACTTTTACTGCTTAAATTGATTTATCTCAACTTTTCTCTTTCTCTTTCAATTCTCTCTCTCTTTCTGTTTCGATTCTCTTTCAAACATACTAACAAGGCAGGTTACTTTACTGTACCCCCACAACCTGGGTCGAAAAAATTACGTTTTGTAGTTCACATTAAAGTATAAACCTTCACAAAAAATGAGCTGCCCACTTGTAGATTTAAGGCGTGAAATTTTTCTCAAAATCGGTGGTTTCTTCATTTTCCGCTGATATCTTCGAAACCAAAATAGATACGGCAAAAGTTTAAATAGCAAAGTTATTCATTTTTCAGTGCTCTACAATAATATGTAGTTGAAAATTATATAGAAATTTTTTATTTATTTTATTTTCATAAAAATTTTATACATTTTTTTTACATTTATACATTATATATATATTATACATTTATACATTTATACATTATATATGTTTTTTATACATTTTTCTCTATTTTTTTATAATAAACGTAACTGTTTCGACTCAAAATTCAATGATATCAATCTACATTGGCTTTTCCTCTCTCAAGAGCTCATTAAACCGGAGAGTTATTTTTCTCAAACGCAAAAAAATGTTGATGACATGTTCTTATCATTATCAAACTATGAGGGGGACTTGTTAAAATACATTTTATTTTTCCATGATATCCATCTGTGAAGTTTAATATCGACATATCAGTGAAAGATAAGGCTCTATATGAACTGACTGTTGCCACATTTAAGTTAGTATTGACGGATTCCGTTCATTAAAGTTCTCTGGTTATAGGAGTGCAGTGTTAAGTACGTATTGAATACTGTAAACTTTTTCAAAAATGCATATCAATCCAGTGAATGTCATAAATATTTTGTCGACTTATTTTATAACGATGAATTTGTCCGAAACACCAGTGAATGAGAGTGAAATGAAATTAGCAGATACAATTAAAGAAATTTTAATTGAAAGCGTAAACAAATACACGGAAATCGAAATTGAAGAAGACGAAATCTTAGATTTTCAAGAACAATTCAAACACCATGAGCCTGAAAGTATAGAAGACAGTGAATTAGAATGGGATTCAATTTCATCTGATGAGGCAGATGACTCTCACTGTACAAAAAATGAAGATGAACTCTCATTCGATTACAAGAAGAAAGCTGTGGAGTATTGGAGAAGTAGGAAAACAAAAAATTTAAATATTCGTACGGTTACACACCGTTTTAGCAAAGTAATTTCTAACGTACAATTGAAGCGTTGGGCTCATCAAATAAATAAAGGTGGGACTTATAAAGAAAAATTGAATGAAATATCTCAATATAGTTTAAATCGCTTCATTGAAGCAACTGAATGTGGCAAGATCGTACACGATATTGATTTGCGACGATGGGCTTTGACCGCACATAAAAATTTCATGAATTCCGATGCACGATTCAAAGCATCAAAAAAATGAGTGAATAAGTTCAAAAGAGCACATCGCATTACGTCTCGAAAAATTACAAAATTTATTACCCGGAAAACTTTAGAAGACTCAAAAGATCTTATAAAAACGGCCGAAGAGTTTATAAATAACGTTAAATCTGTTATCAACGACATTGGTCTGGAAAACGTTTACAATTCGGATCAAAGTTGATTTCAATTTGAAATGCATTCCGGTCGCACTCTTGCAAGTCAAGGATTAAAAGAAATTGAATGCGTTGTTCAATCCATATCTTCAACTCATCAACAACTCATTCTTATACGATTCAACCAACGATATCCGCCGATGGAAAATTACTTTCGCCGTTATATCTTGTATTAAAAGAAATCGGTGGTGACTTTGGTCCACGCGTAGAAAAAACATTATTTAAACCCACAAACGTTTTTGTTTCGGCATCGAAATCCGGGAAGTTAACATCAGGTAAGAACTATTCAAATTATACATTCTTGCATCAAATTAAATATTTCAAACCAAATCAAATTAAATATTTCTTTTTTTCGACAGATCATTTTAAACAGTGGCTAACCGAAATCTATTTTCCGAATGTTGACGACAACAGTGCGCTCTTAATCGACTCCTGGAGTGGACACTGTCCAGAAGTAGTTAATGTAGTAACTCCTCCTAACAAAAAAAAAAAATTGTATTAGAAATTATTACGGAAGGAACAACAGGACAAATACAACCATTATATGTGTTTGGTTTTCGAATATGGAAAAATTTTGTTAGACATTTTTCAGACGTAGTAATTCTTTCCGGTATTGATATCTGCATTAAAAAATCTGCATTAAAAAAATAACATTATTAAGCTGCAGTCACTTGTTCACAATCAACTGTCTTCACGTTATATTAATATATTAAAATATGCATGGTCCAAAAGTGGCTACATAGAAAAAGCACCCCCTGAGTTCATTAATCCGGTGACGTTTGGTTTTGGAGATAATTCGAAACCACGATGTCACATTTGTGGTGATTTAGTTGTTATAACATGTTCGGGGTATGGTGCAAAAAACCTTTGTGTCTCAAACACTTCTTTGAGGAGTATCATTATTGCAATGAATACATTCCATAATATGAAAGTGAAGAAACTGATAAGTGCATGACCTGCTTTTTCCTCCTGCTTGTCATGAGTACTAGACATCTTAATAGCTATAATACCTGAATTAAAGGCTTTTAGTAAATAAAATAAAGACATGTATATTAAACTTTGAAAAAGTAAAAAAAGAACGCCAAGTATTAAAAAATCGCCACCTTAGTTATAAAATTACTGCTCTACATTCTTGTTATTACGTTAAAATAAAAACTATATTTTGATTCACAACATTCATTTCTTTTTTATTATATGTAAAAAGTTACTTTACTGCGAAAAAAGCTACTCAATAATTTTTGTCCCTAATTAAAAAAAAAAATGAAATCATTTTAACATAGCCAAGAACAGTGAATGGATTCAGAAGCTCCGCAGGCAATTATGTACACTCTGAATGATGCCTGCTAAAGGGTTGTGTCGCTTCAAGAGCTTTCGAAGAAAATCCTACAAATATCAAGAAATTACTATTATGATATTATGCTAGCTAAAGATAATGAACGTACAACACAACTCCATAGGAAATTATACAAACAGAAATGACATAAAAAAGCGAACGTACACGTACAAGTGCACACGTACGTACCGCACAATTTCACTGCAAAGACTACACAAAAACTTGGCGTGCATGGTTTTCAAAAATAAGCTCGGGAAGACAAGGTTGATCGGATCTACTACCCACATCGATGATCGTTCTTTCATAGATGATGAAAGAAGAAGCCTCGGGATTGATTCACGGATTGAATAAGAAAGTCTGTGTTAAGGACGACATGAACAGGATAATTGAATGAGATCAATAGATCAGATGGATGAATTGGATGGAAGGGATGGATAGCGAGACTAGTTGGATGAGTAAACAAGATAGATGATGACAGATATGGATAGATGGGTGGAATGTTTGGCATGAATTGATAGTCAAATTGAATGAATGGATCAATGGATGATATTAGGAGAGAGATGGATTGGCACCATTCAGAGTGTACATGATTGCCTGCGGAGCTTCTGAATCCATTCACTGTTCTTGGCTATGTTAAAATGATTTCATTTTTTTTTTTTTTAATTAGGGACAAAAATTATTGAGTAGCTTTTTTCGCAGTAAAGTAACTTTTTGCATATAATAAAAAAGAAATGAATGTTGTGAATCAAAATATAGTTTTTATTTTAACGTAATAACAAGAATGTAGAGCAGTAATTTTATAACTAAGGTGGCGATTTTTTAATACTTGGCGTTCTTTTTTTACTTTTTCAAAGTATTTTCCCATGGATTTCACTTCATTTTGAAAAACGTGATATTTACCAACTATTCTATGAAAGTGAAATCTTATTTTCTTAATCAAAGACAACGATTATTGAGTTGGTTTTTTCAAAGTTAAGTAATTTCCTTCATATGACAGAAGATAAATTACAGTAGTGAACAGTTGTTTTTTTTTTCATTATTAATAGAAAAAAATTGTTTAAGGCCGAAAACCAGTTTAGACGGGTCAAAAAATCGACTTTTTTTTATTTCATAAATTGTTAGTAAAACTATTCAAGTATATGTTGCCAAAATTTCAAAGCAAAATTCCGATTAGTTCCGATGCTATGAGCACTTAAGTGACCGCTCGTCGGTTCGGCGCCGAAGCGCGCGGTAATTAGAACGGAGCGGTCGATCAGGTAGTCCCTTATTCAGTTACCTGGCTCAATACCCCTGCACTACGGGATAATAGAGAGAGCGGGATTTCGGCAGATGTTCTTGATTGGCCTTGGGTAGAAGGTACTCGAACCTTTGGCATATTTCGACAGAGCGTCGAGTTTGGTCAGTTTTGCTCCGGCTTTCCTACCGAGTGTTAGAAGTAAAAATGTCAGCGTATCCGAAAGGTTATCGTGAGTGCAGCGAACGACGTGGTAGACCACGTAAGAGATCCTTCCAAGGAAATCAACACACCAGGAGTGAGTCAAGTGTTAGTGAAGATGGAAGTGCAAGCGCAAAAAAACTTTCGACTGCTACCAATGAGAATATGACTGTAAATCCTTCGGGTGGGGGTTAATATGTAGAATAACCAAACTGTATAATGGTTAATCTTTCGAAATTTTAGTATTCACAACATTCGATTAACGAAAAATAAGAAATTCGAAGTTTATATTTTTGATAGTATATTAAGTTGAATGCGTATTTGATGTAATATTTTTTCTTTGATCGCGCATTTATTTGAGAATATATATTCAGACTGTCTATACTTCAAATGCAGATAATATAGATTGTCCTAATGTGAGAAGTTTATATTTTCTAAATTCGAAATGGAGAGCAATTCTTTTATTGAGAGACCAAAATATATAGTATGAGTAATTCAAAAGTGAATTTTTCGAATGATAAAAAATTAGAAGTACAAAATAGCGAACGTTGTGAAGCACGAAGAATGACAAGCAATACTTTACAGCCCAGATGCTCTCGCTATTTCGACCATTCGACTTTCTGGTGTTTCGCTATTTTGACCACATTAATATTTTGTCTTTCGTTAAGATATATTTGAAATTGTGAATATTCATAATATTGCCGATTTCAGTATTTGACGACTCGAATGCGTAATAATCGAACTTTTGTAAAATCGCTATTCCAGCTTTCGTCATTTAAGCTACTGTTATATTTTGTTTTTGACGTAAATGTACTTCGAACTCTTTAATTTATCATTTTTTTATTTCCAGCATAAAGGCTATAGTAGAATTAATCTGTCTACATACTACCATTCTTTAATTACTAAAAAATTCGCAGTTTTAGCCGTTCGAAATTTTAATCATTCGAAAATCTTACTCCCACCCAATCCTTCCAATCAAAAAGAAATTCTTCTAATATACGAAGATTTATCGAGAGACGATTTGCTGACGAGATGTTTAGGCGGTCATACGCAGAACGCTAATGAAAGTTTCAATTCGACCGTTTGGCGATTGGCTCCAAAGCACCTACATGCTGGCCTGAAAATAGTCGAGGTTCCAGCATTCTTGGCTACTGCGATATTTAATGAAGGAAATTCAGCCCTTCTAATGCTGATGAACGAATTAAAACTTGTAGTTGGCTCGTAGACCTTCAATTTTGCCGGGAACATGGATGAGCAGCGCGTGAAAAGACAGAATAGGCGCAGCTCGTTGGAGACCAAGGAAGCTCGGAAAGCTCATCAAGAGGAGATGCAAGCCCGAAATGATGCGTTTGAAGAAGAAGAGGGGTTGGTATATGGTACTGGGATAGCTGATTAACCGGTGAGCAGTTTATATAATTAATTACTGCCTTGAATTTCTCGTTTTCGCTACATTTTTTTTCAAACACGTTTTTCTCGAAACAACTTTTTTTCAACTGATAGGCATTTTAGCTCAAAAAGTTATTGACCAATCGTTCTGAAAATTTGTGTGAATATTCTATATGAACCTAACTCTGGGATGATATTATTATTAAAAATATGTTTTTTAATGCAAAAAAGGTGAAAAAACATGGTGTAAAAACATGACATTGTGTTCAAACACCTCAAAAACATGCAATTTTCAACTTTTTTGATCACAATTAGGTTCATATTCTTAGGAAATATGTTGTTAACGAAAAAAAAAATTGTAATGATTACAGATAAAAATTGTGACTTCAGGAATGCCCACCAGCGAAAAACTCGGATGGCGATCGTCCATGGACAGCAGCTTCTAACTCCACTATTTCCGGCGTAAATGACTTGAAAAAATTACAAAGTGTACTTCAAAACACGAATAAAATATTTTCCAAGTTTAAACAAATTCCGATTATTCCTTCCCTGTTAACAAAATTCACGAATAACACCAAAATTTCGGCCTCCTAAACTGGTTTCTCCCGTTAATTGGTGTTATACGAGGTAAATTTTCCGCATATAATGAAAAAGGAATCATAGTTGTATACAGAGAGAACCAATTTTTTTTTTAAGTAATACCAGAAATGTAGGATGGCCATTTGATAATTAAGGTCACGATTTTATAATACTTGGCGTCTTTTTTTACTTTTTCAAAGTATTTTCCCACAGATATCACTTATTTTTGAAAAATGTGATATCTACCGATGTTTCAATAATCGTGAAAGGAATTGCACGCTTCCGGTAAAAACGTACTGTGGGGGTATAAATATAGGTTAATATATAAATATAGGTAAAAATATAGGTTAAGAAAAAGGAATAACGAAGTTGTATTTCAAAGTTTTCTTTTATCACATTGTGTACTTCTCAAAATTTCTTTTGTTGCACGCATAAAATGTACTACATTAGTTAAAGAGCCCTCATTAATATATTGTGCATTGTTTTTAACTTAAACTTGAATTTAATAAAATTATTTCTCGCGATGATAAGAATGCGCTCCAGTACTACGTTGCACGCATAAAATGTACTACATTAGTTAAAGAACCCTCATTAATATATTGTGCATTGTTTTTAACTTAAACTTGAATTTAATAAAATTATTTCTCGCGATGATAAGAATGCGCTCCAGTACTACGTAGCAATGCACAATTTCCGTTCCTATTTTTTCTTAACGATAAAAGCCGTAACGTATGACAACAGTTTATATTATATTTTATAGTTCATTAGGAAGCTGCATTTTTTAACGCAGTGTTAAGAAAAACGCTGCAGACTTTATAAAAAGAGAAATGTCCTAGCTTATCATCAGTTCTTTCTTTCAAAGACTAATAATTTATTTCTTGATAAATGAATGGACGACACCTCAAGAATTTTTTTCTTTTTTTTACCATATGGACAAATAGTTGAGGTCATTACGATGTACTATCTCATCAGTAAAAGATTCTATCCATCGGTCTTCCCGAATGGAGTATCTTGTAAAATGTTGCGAGACAGCATTACTGAATGTGAATCACCGATTTTTTTTTATGGTAATATGATAAATTGCTGCAATATTCATGCTAGAATACAGCATAAAATTAAATGTATTCGCATCTGCTATGTACGAGTCTTATGACGATCGTACGGAATTTCGGATGTTTTACTCGTAATCGTAATTAGAAAAAAAATCATATATATAAGAATAAAAAGAGGCATGAGAATAAGGTGAAAAAAAAACAAGGATGAGAATGAAATCCAAATGTGATAGCTGATGATGACAAGATCCGGAGACACTTGAATTACAATTGATCGAACACAAATTACCGATTCAATTCATATTTATTTGCATAATACTGCGAAATATGAACGCGAGCGCTCTCACGTGGGAGCAGCCATCTTAAAACCTAAGATCGATTCCTCAATTGAGCGAGATCGCCTCAACAACAGTGCCAATATCGAGCATGAAAACAGTCGAATAAATAAATTATTATATTTCACGATGGAAAACATTTTTGGAAAAAAATTGGTTGATGAAATGTCATCGTCTTCCCCGCTGCGCGACGGGCCACGGGAAGGGGTATCGCTGTCTCTATCGCTCAGCGGCGCGTAAGCAGAGGGGCTAGCTATCGCTGTCTCACTCGCTCGGTGGTCCGTGAAGAGAGGGGGTAGTCTTGTTCAGCGTAGTGCAGACGTCAGAGTAGACAAATGTATACCAGTCCCGCAAAGGACGGAAGTCCAATGTAAACAAGCTTCACTTACGCCTCTCCGTCTCCAAGAAATGAAATGTTCCCAAAACGTTCGATTTCAATTCACTAAATCATCATATCTCAAGATTGGCTGGACGGATCTACTTGCAACAAAGACCAATAGAAAGAGAAAAATCGAAAAAAAATCGTCACCGATATTCAGATTTTTTACTCAAACGGTTCGTCCATGAGAGCGATTTAAAAACGCTATGACGTCATAAAACCGGCATATTCGCGTATATGAGTGCGGCAGGGCTCGCACTGGCATTTTTAGGGTTCCGTACCCAAAGGTAAAACGGGACCCTATTACTAAGCCTCCGCTGTCCGTCCGTCTGTCTGTCTGTCCGTCTGTCACCAGGCTGTATCTCATGAACCGTGATAGTTAGACAGTTGAAATTTTCACAGATGATGTATTTCTGTTGCCGCTATAACAACAAATACTAAAAAATAGAATAAAATAAATATTTAAGGGGGCTCCCATACAAGAGACATGATTTTTTGCCGTTTTTATAGATAATGGTACGGAACCCTTCGTGCGCGAGTCCGACTCGCACTTGTCCACTTTTTTTTTAATACTTGGCGTCGAGCCGCTACCGCATCTCTTGATAAAGTTTTATATAGAATGGAAAAAATCTTCTGATATTTATTTGCTTGTACTAAAATGGATGCACAAAACTGAACTAGAAGTAAATGATCTATGAGTATCTTAACGAGACAGACCTAGTTGGAACGTCAAAAAAAAGGCCTTTTTTCCGATTTTTTTTTGGTCAAACGATAAAATAATTCACAACAAAAGTTCTTCCGTTTAAAAGATACATATGTAATGTATATGTTGCAATTTTTTCAACGCAATACATATCGAAATAAGCTGGTGACCGTCAATTGCCGAGGACGCTGCAAAAAAAAACACGGTTTGCGGTGATCAAGCTCACGCTGCAACGGCTCATCTGAAACAAAAAAAACGGAGGGGATTTTTAGTTAATGATATAATGCTCCGGTTGAACGAAGGGTTTTGAAAAATTTCCATTTTTCACAAAATGGCGGCCGTTAAAAGTCAAAAGTGTTTTTTTGACCAAAATATCAGTTCCATTTTTTGCTATTAAAAATAAAAATAATTATCCAAAAAAAAAATCCTTCGTTCATATGGAGGACTACCATGTATAGAAGAAGTGATATAAATTTCAACCCGATCGGTAAAGCCGTTCTCGAGCTACAGTGATCACCGACTTCAAAAACATGGTTTCGAGAAAAACGCATTTAAAGTTTTGAGTACGGTTTGCATCGCTCAGACACGACGTGCTACAAAGTCTTGTATTTCGGCGAATAATGGTCCAATTTACATTTACCTGGGCGGAAAATGTTCGTAAGAGATTCTACTTTTTGAAAATGAAATAAAAAAAATCGATTTTTCGAAAATTCTAACTAGGTCTGTCCCGTTAAGACAAGGGTAGAACAGCATACCTGGATATACTAAACCTATATATGTATGTAAACATTTTCCGTTTGACGAATTTATCAATCTTGTTTAATTTTCAGGTAAAATAAGAGCTTTTTCGATGATCAGAAGTTTTTTATGAAAATAAAATATTTCTATATAATTTTCAACTACGTATTATTGCAGAGCACTGAAAAATGAATAATTTTGCTATTTAAGGGACTATTAGAGTTTGACACTTTTGAGAAATCGATTTTCTTTTCATTTTTCTATAGTATATACATGTAATATGGTTGTGTAAAAATTTCAAAACGATCGGAGCAGTCTAAGTATATTTTTCAGCGTCCTTTACATAAGTACCTCAGTGCGCGTACCTGAGCGCCAAAAACTTTGAACGCGTTTTTCTCGAAACGCCATTTTTGAAATTTGTCTCCACGAGATTTCAAAAACTACTTGACCGATCCTTATGAAATTTAAATCACATATTCTACATATATATTTCTAGAAATTAACACTCTATGAAGTTAAAATTTTGATTTTATATTATACTTTTAATATCTTTTTTGTACAAAAAACAGTGAAAAAAACGTGTTTTTTATTTTTATCTGTTTTCATCCGCCATTTTATTATTTATCGATAAAAATTAATATCCAAGTCGCATTACCTATCTGACGTTATACTTAATCTAGCGCACTTTGTTTTTTTGGTGTCAGACAAGCCGTTCCTGAGATATGATGGAGACCGTTTGCCTCGTATTTTTCGAGGCGCTTTGTTCAAGTGCAGTTTTTGCACATAAAAATGTAGTAGAATGAATAAAAAAAAATTTTTCAATGTAATTAAAGACTACATTTATCATCGCCAATAAATTTGATTTCAATATTTTTAACAGCATGCCCACACAAAATTCCCAAAAATAGCCTTTTTTAGCATTCAAACTCTAATAGCGCCTTAAACTTTTGCCGTATCTATTTTGGTTTCGGAGATATCAGCGAAAAACGAAAAAAACATCGATTTTGAGGAATTAATTTCACCCCTTAAATATGCAAGTGGGCAGCTCATTTTTTGTGAGGGTTTATACTTTGATGTGAACTACAAAACGTAATTTTTTCGACCCAGGTTGTGAGGGTACAGTAAGGTAACCTTCCTTGTAAGGTTACCCCCTCCGCAACCCCCAGAACAGCCTCTATTTTGGCAAAATATCGATACAAAAACGGTTTTGCACTAACATCTCGATTCTCAGTGGTTTTACGATAAAAAAAGATTCACATCAAAATTGAAAATAATTAAATTCTCTATCGAAACTGAAAGAAATGCAGCTGAAAGAAATTGTGCAGTCCACCGAAGCAACTGCAGTACCGTGCAGTTGCTTCACTCGCTAGAACGCATGATTTTCATGTTTGATGTTTTTTATAGATTTTTTATAGATTTTTAGATTGAAAATCAACATAAATCCATTACAAGTATCGGCGGAATAAGCCGATACTTAGATATATATCTATATATTAGATAATATATAGATACTACTTATAAAAGAAATGTGTTAAATGCTCTACCGCAAAGTAATGTGTACGAATATGGAGTATATACTAGTTTTTCGCATATTTGTATTTTAAAAATCTATAAAAAACTTCAAACGTAAAAATCATGCATTCTAGCGAGTGAAGCAACTGCACGGTACTGCAGTTGCTTCGGTGGATTGGACAATTTCTTTCAGCTGCAATTCCGAAAATATTATTCCTAAGATAAAATGTTGGTTATAGTTTCGATAGAGAATTCAATTATTTTCAATTTAGATGTGAATCTTTTTGATCGTAAAATCACTGAGAATCGAGATGTTAGTGCAAAACCGTTTTTGTATCGATATTTTGCCAAAATAGTGGCTGTTCTGGGGGTTGACGGAGGGGGGAAACTTATTAGTATGTTTGAAAGAGAATCGAAAGAGAAATAGAACTGAAAGAGAAAGAGAAAAATTGAGACACATCAATTCAAGCAGTAAAAGTTTTTTCACGATCTAAAGCAAAATTGATATCTTTTAATTTCTCTGACGTTTAGCCTATTCGCCTAACGATAGACTTTTATTATTATATTTTTTTTTTGTATTTTACGAAATCTATGTATGTCACTTGAAAGAATCTTCTTTTCAAAAAATATATGGGGGCCTTCCACTTTTTCGTTGCCCCAGGTCCTCCACATCATCAAGTCCAGCTTTGGTTCGAGGGACTCAAAGACTCTGCCGTCTTTGCAGCATTATGAAATTGTCTCCTCCTCTGCCGCCGCTGTTGCTTCGTCCGACAGACCAATGACCGTTTCCTTCAGAGACGACGAGGACGATTGTCGAGTCTGAAAATTCATCCGAAATGAGCGTGTCAGTCACGCACAACAGAAATACCGTTTTCTTCATGTACGACGTTCCAATACAAATAGCGTTAGCCCGAACGTTAAGTAGTAAGATATCGATACGCTTGGAATACCTCTCGAGCACTTCTTGAACCGTCGTCGCAGGAGACACTATCAGGTCCTACACTCCAACTGAGAGAGCGAATGCAAGTAAATTTGCCGATACTAACTTGAAGATCCGTAAGATCAAAATGCTATATCAGAAGGCTCCCCACCTAACAAGTCATTTAGAAGTTAATGTGCGCGACGCCACGGACATAGATTATTACATACCAGCATCGTTAAGAGACTCGGCCAAAGTTGTAGAAATTCACATCACAAAAACTCTGTGCGAACTGCTTTCGTGCAATCCAGACAAAGAGACGGAGATGTGCAATGCCCGCGATGAGCCATCGTATTATTACGTAGGCGACGACGGATACGATTTGCAGTGTCAGCCGGCGTGTTTTCATACAGCGCAGAAAGAGACGTTTAACGCCTTACATACGTCCAGCAGCGCCTAAAACGCGCTAAAAGAAAAACTGTTTTTAAAAGAGATAGCAATAGAAATTAATAAAAATAATTTTTACACATTGTTTATTAGTATTTAAACTTTATAAAAAAATTTATTTCATTTTTTTTTCAAAATTACAACATAAAAAATCACGTTTCCCGAAGCACTATGAAAAAAAAGTTGCTCCACGGTCTGCATCATTTCTTCTTGAAATGCTGATGGATCTGCAAAACGTAAATAAATTTTTGTAAAATAAAGTTGTAGTTATAGTCTGTCGAGCCGGATTTTTGAAATTCGAAAAATTTTGGCAATTTACAGCAGTTTAAAAAAAAGTGTGCATTTTGTGTCATAAATGTCACACTTTAATTATGTTTATAAAATTTTTTAATCACAACATCAAAAATCCGGCCCGACAGGCTATAGAGAAAACAATTTCGAATATTAAAAAAAAAGCATCAAAAATATTAAAAACTGAATGAGTTATCATGCAGACCGTGCCAGAAAAAGTAGTTTTGAGAAAAATGCATTTAAAGTTTCAAGTGCGCGCATCAGACTCTCGTTGGGCAGTCACGTTTTCTATAATAACTTTCGATCTATGGGGAATTTGTACAATCGACTTACACAGAAATACGCCTAAAACTATAGAGAATAATAATCTGTAAAAAAAAAAATCGATTCCTTGAAAATTCTGGACGTATGTAATGCCTTAATGAGAATGGAACCCGCGCACCGGACACGCCAATGCTGAATTATCATAATGGCCATTGCCGCATAGTACCTCCGACCGTTACCATACTGGAGAAAACGTTCTATCGTTCAGATACTAAATTTGAGTTTCGTAAGAACGACATGCCTACAGGTTTCAGTCGTATACCCAGCGACAATCCCTATGGTTGTGGTTATACATACAAAACCAACGCATCTTATTGCAATTATTACGATCAACACCTTCAGCCCGACGGCTCCTGTAGCACGAATTGGTACGAGAAGATTCTTGACGCAGTGATCGGGATGTCGCTAATAAATACTATTCGCTCCGCAATCCGTCTGATTTCCAATGGTAGCAAACCATTTGACTACCCCGATAATTTACCTCGGCTCCCCGACACAATACCGAAACAATTTACGGCGAAAGGCTGGAAGGAAAATATCAATGAAAAGTTTGTTGTGCCTGAATTAATCGACACGACGCCCAAAGCAATTCGTTCCACGGACATCAAACATGAGAGACACAAGCGCGAAGCGCACGATGACTCTATGTCATCTTTCATGAAAAATCGCTACGGTATCGACAGTTCTACGTCTAGCGATGTAGAGTCGCCAGAAAAGACCAAGCCATGGTATGAACACTTGTCAGATTTCTTCGTGAATCTATTGAAAGAAATAACGACAAATCCGCAATTTTGGTACGGTGTGGGTATAGATTTAATCGTAGATAAATCGTTGCAATTATTTAAAAAGGGATGTACCAAAATCGTGGAAAGACTTTCAGTCTTCTTGAGAAAACAAGTTTTTAAGGTGACTGTGTCGGTCGGCAGTAAAGTGTTGGGCTCCTGTGTGCGTGGTATAACCATGAAAATCATATTCTCTATGGCTTTACGTGTTGGAGCGAAGACTGCCATTACATTAGCCAAATTCGCGGCGGCTGCGGCGATGGTCATCGGTTATTTGCTCATGGTCGCGATGTTCCTCGACATAATGTGCAGCTTCTGGGACCCATTCGACTACAATAATCAATGGCCACCTGAGTTGCCCAATGATATGATGATGAGTGGTGAATTGGCCTTGCATCATGAGGTAAATTCGGCTACGGCCAATTTTGAATTCGAACGTTTTGTCCAATTGATTCTCACGGAAGAGGAGATGATAGGTCTGCAATTGGAGTCATTTGTTGATCAACTCACGTATCTCGATTCGCTCGTTATAAATTCTGAGGGTACTCGAATTGAGAAAGGCGAGCTGGTCAACCTAAATGGCGGTTCGCAGAGCAATATGGGTCGCGCAATGACCCGAACAATGGCCCAACGTGTGAGATTCGATCCAAAATCATATGAAGAGTACAATCGCGTATTCATGTGTCGCGTCAAAGTTAATCGGTATATAAATTATGGGTCGTTAGGCGGTATTTTCGCCACAGGCGGGTTCACGCTGCTGAATTTACCCATTCTCGCAGTGTTTTTTCTACTCTTGACGCTGATTTTGCTGGCCCTCGCACGTCTCTCGCTACAGAGTGACGTCATCGTTAACGCTATTCTTGAATTTCACCATAGTACCGTGGAGGCGCGCGAATGAGCGGCACGAGACACGAGAGATTACTTATTGATATAACATGAAGCAATTATACTTCATAATTTGCCACAGCAAGCTATCGCTCTCGTGAGTGTAATACATTTGCCAGCCGTTCAATGCGAACGCTGTGTTGGCTGCTGTAAACATGATGTGAAACTTAATATCCCTCGAACCTCGCATCACCTTGTATCAGATTGTATGGCTGAACTGGCATTGCAGTCGAAGTCTATTTGAGCAAACACTCTGTCGCAATCTGTTTCATATCGTTTCGCATGGAGTAATTTAAGGGGTTTCACCAGGGTATCAGGTCGAAAAATATAAGTATTTTTGAGAATTTTTAAACGATATCATATATTAACATTCCGTTTCATGACATGTAAACTATAACATTGGAACAACAAAATAGAAAAATTTCTGTTGTTCGAGTGATGTATAAGGGTGAAATAAACGACGTGAAGAAAGACGCCTCCCAAAAAACACCCCCGTGCAGTTGATATCAAATTGGCGATGCATGTGATCTGAAATTGGAAAACCACAGAAATTTGAATACATCAATTATTATTTTCTATGAGCAGCTATCGTTGTACGAACAAGAATTTAGAAAGTTATGATAAGTGTTCGGTATTTTTGCAAGATCGTTCAGAGTATGCGTCTTCGATTCTTCGCGATCCAGCATCACTGCTCGAGGGCTAGTGAAGCACTGAGATGCAGCGTTTTAACACGTTTTGAACACTAATATGAACTTATTATTTATTTATTTGTTTATCAACCAAAACCACAACAAACTATCAAATCCAACCATCTTATTATAATCAATCTATTCAAAGTTAAGTATCTAATTACCAAATGTACTGCGTGATTTGTATGCGTGAGTGTGCTAGCAACGCCCTATGTCAACACGACTCAAATTACGCTAGAACATCGACCTGTAGGCAGGGTGTCAAGTCATCACGGGCCTACTGTCTACTGTGTCAACTGGATCGCGCAACTCGCCATTGTGTAACTCTCCAACCGTAGCAAGTCTACCCTGTGTGGAAAGTCCCCGACCGTGTAAACTGGATCTAGCGCGAGCTCTAATCCGTAGTATTTTGATATTTCCCCGACGCTCGCGTATTCTCACTTTCACCGCCTTTCTTAGGTACACGCCGGGCAAGTCGGACTTGGTCGGCGTGTACCTAAGAAAGGCGGTGAAAGTGGGGATACGCGAGCGTCGGGGAAATATCAAAATACTACGGATTAGAGCTCGCGCTAGATCCAGTTTACATGGTTGGGGACTTTCCATACAGGGTAGACTTGCTACGGTTGGAGAGTTACACAATGGCGAGTTGCGCGATCCAGTTGACACAGTAGACAGTAGGCCCGTGACGACTTGACACCCTGCCGACCTGTAAGTCTAAACTGTATCACTTTTTGGTAATTGTGTAGAATCACGGCTCCACCTCAAAACAGCTCCAAATTTTTTTGTATCATTCTTTATCACTGAAAAGTAGTAACCCATGTAATATTAAGCAGGTCAATGGCTTTTAACCCCTTAAAAAAAATTAAAAAGTGGTAGAATTCAGTAATATGAATATTGGATACAGCAGGTGGTGAACGGCTATCCAAGGTCACACACACGCACGCACGCACACACACACACACACGCGCGCGCGCGCGCGCGCACACACACACACACGCACACACACACGCACACGCAGACGCACACGCAGACGCAGACGCACACGCCGACGCACACGCAGACGCACACGCACACGCAGACGCACACGCAGATGCACATGCAAACGCACGTGCAGACGCAGACGCACAGGCACACGCAGACGCAGACGCACATGCACACGCACACGCAGACGCACACGCAGACGCACACGCAGACGCACGCGCACGCGCACGCACGCACGCACGCACATGCATACAGTAACATAAGAATTGAATATAAAGTACAAGACTAAACTGATTGAACGTAAGGAAGGAATATAAACATATATAATGACAATGTAAGAAGGTAAGTATAATTGGTAGAAAAATGTAAATTTGAAATGAAATAATAGTATCCCCGTAGCAATGAATTGTGACGGATAATAATAGTATCCGCGTAGCAATGAATTGCGGCTACAACTCAAAACTGCTTCGACACAATCACCAAATCTGACTGTTGTTTACTAATGGAATGCTTTTTTTCTCTTTACATTGGTCTTTCTTAGAAGTCAATCCGTTTACCCAATCTGGAGATATCGTAATATTGACGAATATATTCGGACGTTTCGAGCCACTTCAGTTTCTTAGAGTCAGAGAGGTGTAAGTCGAGCATGTTTACATTCGGACGCGCGTGAAATGTCTTCATTTGTTCACCAAGTGTCACCCAGCCCTCTCAACGCGGCTTCCCCTTCTTATCACACGCGATTTATCATAAATCATTGATCCTTTGAATTTTTCCGCTTCAAAAGCTGGTGTCGACGACTGCTGTAGTTGTTGGTGCTGCTTCTTTTAAACTCTTATTTTCCAACTCGACGGCATGAGTAAAGTACGCTGTATATTTTTACTGTACCAGCAGTGTTCGTCCCAGAGCTTATTGTAGCGTCAGCGACGTGAGTCCGGTGGTAATGAGGTCGCTTCTGATACAATTGTATCACTGTAATCTTCGTTGGTTGGTCTTTTGGCATAAATCACACGTATAGAGGACATTTTGTGATTCCACGTTGCGGCCGTTTTGCTACTATTTTTATACGCCCAACAAACGATAAGCGGCTGAGTTGGTGCTCAACGTGCGCTGTCGTATGTCTGTTTACTAGTGCTCACATTCGATTTTGGCGCTTTCAGCTCGGACTTATATGATCATAACATCGAACGCCGAATTGTATTATTGTAGCTTTGTGAAGAGCCTCTTCGCATATCTTCGCGCCGATCGCTGTTTTACTCATCAGTTTCTGTGAAGGCTGCCGCGTCGTGCGTCAATGCGATAAAATGTGCAAACCACCAAGTCTGTTTCGTATACAAAATGGTGCGCGTCCGTCAATGTACTAGCTCTCAGCAAGGAGGATGTGTTAAAAAAGTGCTACCCAATACATAGCGTGCTCGCTTACTAGTTCGGCGATACCCAATTCAGTAGCATAAAAATGTTGTGTCTTACAAGGGGGCATTCCCTACTCGTCATCACCGATTTCGTTCAAATTTATAGGACATGCAGGGCTTGGCTAGAAATGAAAGTACCCGAAGTAGGAACTCCAGATGGCCAAGCGTTTAGAAAATAAAAATGTTGACGCAACTCTCGCACCGTATAAGCCATTTACGTTAACATGTTTGCTAAGCAGCGGTTGGCGTAGCGGTAAGAGCTCGGACTGGTAATTCGATGGTCGTGGGTTCGACTCCCTGTGTGGAGTCTTTATTTTTTTTCTTTTTCTATATTTTTCTCAATTTTTATATTATTCATTTTCCAATTAAGCAAAGAGGTGAATAATTTCTTTTATCAAGAGACTCGGTAGAGTCTCGGGATAAGTACATTGACAGCTCTGTCGTCTGCTGTCCCGAGGCTCGCCGAGTCTATATTATCTCTAAACAAGACGATTCGCGGTGGTGGGGGTAAAAATTTTATGACGTTTTCGCTAATTGCAGAGCCTAGGAGTCATTTGGCGGCTTGAAAAGCGAACTTTTGACTAATTGAGCGATGCTCTTTCGATTGAGCTTAAAATCAGCACGATTGGTTGCGTAATTGCTGAGAAAAAACTTTGCACAGGCTTAGGATTATGCTCGATTCTACTACATTCAAGAATTTGCCGTGTCTGTATATGCGCTCAGACGATATAATCAAAGGCGTTTTGATGTCCATCAAAACCCATTTCCATAAAAGCCGGTCTCCAGCAACGGCACCTTTACAACCCTACCAAAAAAAAGCCTACTTGTAAGAATCTCTACCGCGCGATCTCTACCAAAGAAATGTCCACCAACAAAAAAACACTATCCAAGCCTAAAACTACCAAGATTTGTTTACTACCATGGTCATACTCTACCAACAAAGAATTACTAGCGTATATATCTATATACAGTGTAATATATAGTTATATTACATTAGTAATTCTTCGTTGGTAGAGTATGACCATGGTAGTGAACAAAACTTGGTAGTTTGAGGCTTTGATAGTGTTTTTTTGTTGGTTGACATTTTTTTGATAGAGATCGAGCGGTAGAGATTCTTACGGGTAGGCTTTTTTTTGGTAGACTTGTAAAGGTACCCCAGCAACGGAAGCAACGAGTTGCGATTGGTCACGACGACTCGTCTTTCCTCTGTACGGAGCCAACATAAAGTTTGAACGTTGTTTTGATATAACGAAGTGCGGGACGTGTGAGCATTTTATGGATAAATTTATAAAAAAAATCGGCACCTTTACAAGCCTACCAAAAAAAAAGCCTACCCGTAAAGATCTCTACCGTTCGATCTCTACCAAAGAAATGTCAACCAACAGAAAAACCCTATCACGCCTAAAACTACCAAGATTTGACCACTACCATATTCATACTCTACCAACGACGGATCACTACCGTAATATATCTCTACCGACCGAGCTCTACCACCATCCTACCATACCAACGAAAACTTTCCCACGGAAATCTCTACCATAGTAATTTACTACCGCGAAGAAATCTATACCAAGCGCATGTCTATCATTTATGAAGATTAATCTTTACTGTCGATAAAAACTACTCGAAATATTTAAATAAAAACTCCACAGATGGCAGCATTAGTAAGAATATTAATAGGAAATTGCAAGTATTCAGGTAGTATTGGATAGCAGACCTTTAACTATTAGATAAAAGTTACCGGGAGGTGGAAAAACCGAGCCTGAGAGGTGTTAAGGGAATAGAATGTGATAATGAATTGAAAATAATAAACTACTGAATATTGTTAACATGCATAAACATATTCAATATTATTTCATTATATCGAATAATGAAAAACGATTCGACGGAAAAATACAGAATAATAATTAACAAAGCGCTAATTTGTGTAATTGTTAATTACAAATCGATTGCCAATATAAAGTAGTCCATATTTCGCATTACAGTGTTTTATTATCAATGAAAATCCGGCGAAAAATTTATTCAATATCGATAGAAATGGAATTACAAATTCGTAGATAAAGAGCTTATTAATTATTTTGCTGTTTGATCGTACTTGGGAGCAGGCAAATAAAAATTATAAAAAATGTAATTGCAATTATTCATGTATTAGGTAAATTAATTAATTTATTGATATATATATATATATATATATATATATATATATATATATATATATTGTAACGGAACGCTTTTGCCATACGCTAAACGTCGCTACGCGCAGGTCCGAGCTTCCTAAATAATTTTAAATAATTTTGGAGCAGGTATGAAAGAAACGTGAGAAACGCGGATTTTGTGTTCAAAATAATAACAAAATTAATTTATTCAATTAAACAATGTAAATTTTCCGATTTTTGTTACAATAAATGAATATTTGTTTTATTTCGCATTCGGATTATTTATTTGCATGAATTCATTTATTAATCCGGATCAGAACAAAAGAAAAACGGTATCAATTCTGTTTCTCTGTCGGTAACTATTCAAACGATGATATTTATTTTAATTCCCTTTTCGCGTCAGAATTATCATTTAAATGAGAAAAATAACAATAATAATGGTCAAATAATTAAAAACGATGTCTTCGAGGCTAATTAACAATAATAATTGAAATACTCGATGAAGCTTTGTCGACAGAATAATAATAAAAATAATTCAAACAATAATTGAATTATTTAATATGAAATAACAATTAATAGGGCTTTACGTTGCCGCGAAATTCACTTTTATTTTATAGTGAATAATAAAAATAATTCAAAATTTTAATAATCCCAAAGTGGATTGACTCGATATAATAATAATGATAATTTTATGTTTTCAATTGATTCTATATAATAGATAATCTTACCGCGGCCTTTTGGATTATCGAATTCAGGATTATTGATGATTTTTAGGATAGACGAGGATTGCTGAGCATAATAAGTGATGCAGACTGATTATATTTTATCGAAAAGAATTTTGAATAAAATAATTCAAAACATAAATTTAATTAGCAAATTTTAATTAAAAGAGAGCAAGCAGTCTTCCCACTTCCAGCAGGCATAAATTCAAAAGATAAAATTATTTAGAGGAAACGTAGTATGCAAGCTATGGGCCCCGAACGTCACCGAACGACGCCGATACCCCACACACCACAGGTAAGGATGCAGACCCCGAGCTATGGGACGTGAACGTCGCCGAACACCTCCGATACCCCGAGCACCCACAGGAAAAAGGAAAAATGTAAAAAAAAATAGAGAATGACCTTGGACTATGGGAGTTGAACGTCGCCGAACCGCTCCGATACTCCAAGCATCAAGGAATTATAGGAAAAAATTAAAGGAATAGGAATTGACCTTGGACTATGGGAGTTGAACGTTGCCGAACCGCTCCGATACTCCAAGCATCAAATATGATAAGAAAGATAGGTTATTATCCTGCTGGAACTAGGAAGGATCTCTGCTGCTGAGAGCGTGTTGTCTCTCCGAGCTCTGTTTTCAGAATGAGCGGAATGCCTCCACTGCTGCTGTGCACGGCTTTTTATACCCAGCAGATCCTTTGTTCTCGCGCTCGAGTTCGCTCGCCGGGTAGTCTCGAACCCGTTCTGCGCACGCTCATTTACAATATTTTTCGGATTCGTTCTACGCTTCGCCCACTCTCGCATTCTCATACTTTAATTTGTTCGACGCTACCCCCACTTTGCGCATCGCCTGCGCAAAAATTAACAATTTTCGTAATTCACCAATTTTTATAATAAATTTATCATATTTGATCATTTCCTAAATTTGTTTAAACATTTCGCAAAGATTTTTCAGTAATTAAAGAGTTTTTAATAAATTTTGAAATAATGGAAAACACACTCTCTCATTTGTGCGTTCCCTTGTCGCTTGTCCCACGCGCATGCGCACAAACATTCGTTCTTTTCACTCTTAAATTACCGGTTATTTTCGCATAAATTTACAGCGCGAGTTATTCACTTCGATTTGTCGGATTTTTCTGCTTATTTTACGCGTTATTTTAATTACCTTAATGTCTTTTTAATAATTAATTACCGAAACGTGTAAAAAGTCACGTACGCATTTTTTAGTTCCGGTTTTTCACGATAGGCGGCGGCCAGACGCTTTCGTAAGTGTAGCTTCGCCGTTCGCATAGTGTTCAAGATGGCCGCCGACAACAACAGTCAACAAACGCACGCGAGACGTTTGTTATAATAACAAATAAACATCAAAAATAAACATTTTTGATGTTTATTTGTTTTTTTTTCGCAGTCGCTGTCTAGTGACACTAGTAATACTGGTATAGAAATCTGGTGATTCGTGAATAATACACTGAATATATACTTATATATTTCTGATTGACTTTCCGTTTATTATGGTTTTATGAAGTGACAGTAGTGATGAGGTTATAAAGATCGCGGATGTGACAGCTGACCAATATTTTTTTCGTCAGTTAGATTTTTTGGTTTGCGTGACTGACTGTCCTTACTTTTGGTCAGTCTTTCTTAAAATAAAACAGTCGTGAGGTATAAAGATCGCGGTCAATCTGAACTTTTGGTTACAGTGACATTTATAGATAGATAGACGAGTAAAGAGTGACTTTTATTATTATAGATAAAAGAGTGATAGGGGTAAAATAAAGTGTAATAATAAACTATTGAACAGTGCATAAATAAATAATTTCATTTATTAAACCTAGCTCCTACAATTTTTTTTCCGAACATAAACTCTACAACAGAGTCGAAAACGATCCCTTTTCTCTTTTACCATAAAATGTTCCTCGAATGCTATAATAAAGTTTATTTAGATTTAGAAATCATTCTGATAACGAATGAGAGAGAATCCAAAAGCAACGGAATGAACGTAGCCATTTTCGGTGGTTCGTGCTAATGGGCGAGAGCCAATAAGATGCGAGCGTCTGGAAGTGTGAGAGAGAGAGGAAGAGCGAGAGTGCGAGAGGAAGTAGTTGCCGAATGGCCATGCGAGCGGGAACGTGTGCGAGAGCGATCGAGTGTGTGATTTTGAGTTCTCTGTGCGAGCGTGCGTAATCTCGATTTGCAAAATAAAAAAACAAACCGTTGTGCGACATCTTGTAAAACTTTTTGACTTTCTTTATTATTCATATTCTGTTATTAAACTCCTTCGTATCAATATCATGAATCGACACGTTGCACCTTAAATTGAGCCCCAGTCCTCCGCGACACCATCCTTTAGACAAAGATCTTTATTTTTTAACAGTCAGAAGTGGGATACTCAAAATTAATCGTGCTAACGTAGTTTGTCTCGAGTGAAAGAACGGTGAGCGAACAAAGTAGACAGAGAGTGTGTAAAGTGCGACGACGAGAACTCGTTGGAACTGAAGCGTAAACCACGCGATACCTGTGGAAACAAAAGTGTCATATCTCAAGCGAATTTGGAATGGCTACTCAGAGTGATTTTGACGATTTTGCTATCGAAACATTGCGTCGTGATCATCCAGAAATCATGAGTTCACCAATGAGTCAAGATGGCGGAGAAGATTCTCGAAATACGCGGGAACCTCCCGAAAATGCGCGGCAAAAAAATAATACTGGCGGGAATTCGGGTTTATATCCGATAATCACCGTGAACAGAGGCGGCCAATCAGGGTCGAGTACGTCGAGAAGCGAAGACCAAGACTTCGAAACTGTAGACGAAACCTATGGTAATGATGAGACAAGAGAGGGCGCGACTGGGTCTCGTCCCAACGAAGCGACACGACCGCTGCTAGAGGACGCTTTACGTGATGGGAGCGGAGGAAATAACGTAGAAACCATGTTGGCGCGATTGCTTGCGCGTGCGCTATTAAGTGAAAAACCTCAAAAGGAAGTTCCGCTATATCACGTAATACCGGACTTGAGTAAAAATATTGAGAATTTTTCGGGCGATGGAAAAGGAACGAGACCGAGAGACTGGATTGAAAATATCGAAAGCATGCAGAAAATACATAGTTGGCCAGAAAACTTTGCGTTAGAAACAGCGCGTATGCATTTACGGGGTGGTGCGCGCGATTGGTACCGGGCTCGTGCGGCAAAATTGATATCGTGGCAACTGTTCAAAGAAGCGTTTTGCAAGACTTTTATTGTGGCCGAAAGTACATCCGATCGGTGGCAAAGAATGATTGACAGAGTGCAACAAAAGGACGAAACGTTGAGTGCTTATTTTCACGCGAAAACAAAATTGTGTATTGATTTGAGACTCGATTTTCGTGATATCAAAGAACAAGTGCTTGATGGGTTGTGGTCGAAGGAGTTGTGTATTTCGTTGATGGCACGATTTCACGATTCATTAGATGATTTATTACACGACCTCATCGCGAACGATCGTATGCTAACTCAGCGAGCTTCGAGACCGCGAGACTTGAAAATTTTATTATGAAAATTCTTCGGTTGCTCATTTTTGGATGGGATTAAAATTTGGCTTCGAAAAGTAATGGTAACATGCAAAATTCATAAACTTTATTGAGCCCAATGTGTGATATGCTTAAGTTGTGGCATGATTAATTCAAAAAATTGTCAAAAAGTCTTTGGTTCCCTTTTTCTGGAAGTATAAAAATTTGTTTCATTGGAACGCAACGTATAGTTACAAACTTTGTAAATTTCCTGAAGCAACATGTGTGCTCAGTATTTCTACTTTTAGGCTCCTATTGTGGCATAACGAATTGAAAAATATTTTCAAAAAGATTTGCTTTACGGATGCTCTGGTTGTGATGGTACGAAAATTTGCACGAAGATAATGCAACTGGTACAACTCAACTCGATCCATTTTCTTGGGCACAGTACTGATCTAAGTTTGCCCGCTTTGTTGAATTTATTGTTTTAAAATATCCATAACATACTTTCTGAACTTTTCAAAATTCAAAGATAATATTAAAATATCTGTAAGTTTTAGTTTTGAGGCTTTCACGGCCATTATGGTTATAAATATCAAAATTTGCATCAAAATTTGTATCATGGGAATGTAGCTGATATATGAGAGAAAAATCTGATAAAAATTACCTTGCTGTTACTATAATCGTCATGTAACAGACACGTAATGCAGTATTTATTGATGCATGTTACAAAAACTATGGGTTCTCATGAGAAAAATTACTATTTTGCTTAAGAGAAAATGTATTTCTCAGCACAAAATTTAAAATGAGATGACGAATTTTTCTGATACAGCACGGTAAAAATGTGGACCTTGTAATTTTTCATCTGTTTTGTTACAGAAAATTTATTACACATTTCAGAAAAAATGTCTCGCGAAATCATAGAATTTAAAATATAATGACGAATTTTTCATAAGCAGCACAGTAAAAATTCAAGCTTCCAAATTTTTCATTTGCGACCACAGAAAAATTGATGGTCTCATTGGAAATAAATCCAAGACGATGGAGAAATTTTTACCATGCTCTCTTAGAAAGGGAGATGAGAAGCGACCCAGACCGACCACAAGCATGAATGTCACATGAATGTCAAAACCGTATTTTCAGAGTTAGGTAAATCGCAGAATTTGAAATTGTTTTCATTCCTCTCTCCACAAGAGAGAAAAAGTGTGCGTGCATATAACGAATACTCACACTAGTGGACGACGCCTCTTTATCTACGCGAAATAAAGAAGGCCAGTCGAATTTCAGTGGCCGTGTGAGACAAGTGCAACGCATCTAGTGAAAGTGATTCCGTTAGTATGATTTAATTAAATAATTTACCGTATTGAAAGAACACGCATAGCGAAGAATATCGTATGATCGTTGTATCGTGTGATCTTTTTTAGCATTTTATGACATCAGTCAAGGAAGATCAAATTAATTCAAGTTGAAAACATGACGCAATCGAACGAGGTTACGATCTCAGTTAATTTTTTATCCATATAACAGGGATTGCTCAGTTTTATTATTTTTTGCGTTTTTCTTATCGTTGTCGGTATTTTGTGATATCACTACAAATAGTTGTGACGACTGTTCTTTCGTTTCTATACAGAATATACAAAGACACGACAAATTTTACCGTGCTAGCATGACAAATTTTACCGTGCTAGCACGGTAAAAATTCGAGCTGGTATTAGAAAAATTGTTAGTGCGTTGACGAATTTTACTATGCTAGCATGACAAATTTTACCATGCTAGCACGTTAAAAATTCACTCTACGCATGATTTTTTTTCTTTGGTCAACGCAAACAATATTTATACTGTATGTCAAAGAATAATTTTGAAACCTTCTTATAATTTTTCTAATGCTTGCAGTTCTCATAAGGTTTATCAGAGAGCATGGTAATTTTTTCCAGAAATCCCTTTAAACATTCCAAGATTTTTCTCTCCGTGTACCTACAAACTTTTAACATTTTGTGAAGCGACATGTGCGCCAAGTATTTCCACTTTCTGCCTCTGTTTGTGGCATTATGAATTGAAAACTTTATTACAGAATGTCTTCGGCTGCCCATTTTTGGATGGGATTAAAATTTCTGTCCTCGGAACGCAATAGATACATCCAAATTTTCTGAATTTTGTTGGGCTTAAAGTGCACTATGTTTTTTCACTTTTCCACTTTAGTTGTGGCATAATAAATTTAAAAAGTTGTTTCAGAATGTCTTCGGGTGCTCTTCTTCTGATAGTATCAAAATTTGTATCATTGGAATGTAGCCGATATCTACAAACTTTGACCATTTTGTGAAGAGGAGACATGTGTGCTAAGTATTTCCACTTTTTAGCTCTGATTATGGCATAATAAATTGAAAAAGTTTTATTCCAAAGGCTTTTCTCTACAGTCGCTCTGGTTTTGATGGTAACAAAATTTGCTCAAAGCTAATGTGACTAATACAACTAAATTCATTTCATTCTCTTGGGTATACGATCCTGGGCTCAGTTTGTCCGCTTTGTTCAATATATTGTTTTGGAGTTTCCATAACATACTATTTGAACTTTTCTGTATTCAATGAGAATATTGAAATAGTTGTAACTTTTTATTTTCATGGTAGTAAATTCTTCAATGGTATTGAAAAATAATCATGATTCCACCTTATTAATAAAAATAAGAATGAAAAAATGCGTGAACTTTTTTCACAACAGATTCGATATGTTTTCTTTAAACATACGTGAAACTGGTTTTTTATTTTATCATTAATCAAAAATGAAAAATTTATAAAAAAATCGCACCATTTTTGTCAACAAGCTGAAATAAGCGTAATATTTTTTACCACAAATCTACAAATATAACAAAGAGATACTGCTATTTAATATGTTTATTTGATAAACACAAATTCAAATAGCTACAAATTCTATGGAAAAGTTCTGACTGCTCTAATCTAGCCCTCAAAAGCTTTGTAAATTTTTGTATCAGACTCCCAGTTCCCGACTTATTTTAGCCTGATTCCAGAAAGGTAAATCGAAATGTCAAAAAAATTTGACTGGTTCGAGAATAAAAAAAAAATGCCAAATTGAAAATTCCAAAACACGTGTCCCTTTATTTCATGGGGAAAAAACCTAACTTGAAGTAGAAGGGGTCAGGGTTTGGAAATGAAAAAGCGATAATTTCCCAATTCTTTTTCTTTTCCTTTTTCTAATCTATATATAGCGAGATATTTGAAAAGAACGAGAAAAAACGAATCATATCATGTATAAAAATCCCCCTCGCGGAAGAAACCTGGACAAGTACATTTGTTGACCGTCGTTCCCATATTTTTCCACGAATATACATACACTGCAAAAACCTTTTCTCGCAAAAATCCCTGAGAAAATCAAATCCTATCAAAGAGCAAGAAAAGTGACCACTCTCAAAAAATGTATCAAATAAATTCAAATCACACAAAACAAAATGAGTTAATCTTCGCGAAAAGCTAAGGTTGGGTTTCGCAAAAAGTTATAAAATAAATTGAGCTATACTAAAATATATGTGGCCAAGTACGGGAGGCTTTATCGTGTGACATAAAATCTTCAAATAATGTTGAATGTTGATAGAGAAAAGAATCAAGTTCGAAAACGCAATTGTTTTACCAACCAAAATGAAAATAAAAACTCTGTATTAATAAGAGTTCGAAGCAAAAAAAAGATTGCAAACGAAAAAAAATTAGATGAAAAAGAATTTCGGCCGAAGTACTTGGCGAGGTTGTCACCATGACCGATACATTATGTAAATTAAGTGAAAAAACATTCGTCAAGTACTTCGGCCGAATTTTTTTTTAATCTAATTTTTTTCTGTTTTATAAAACAATTTGTAAGTCAAGGATGATGCATCATATTCTTCTGTCATTTCATCTTTGAAAGAATAATAATTCTGAGGCTCCTGACAGTAAAGTTAAATATGATTATCTATTTATAGCTTAGACCGAAATTGCTAATATCCTCGCTGCCTTTTCGCCCCTGAATGCCTTATTTTAATACACAACTTGAAAGCTAATGATAAAGTATTTAATTTTCTGAATTTTTGCCTTGGGGAAAAATTGGTACTTGAGGTCTCTTCTATAATACCTTCCTGCCAAGCTATAATCGAATAATAACCTATCAACGAATTACTAACATCTCGAGAATACTTCGAGTCTGTAGTTAACTATTTTGAAAACATTATAACTTTTTTTCTTATCACAGGAACGAAACGCTCCTATATTTAAACAACCTAAATAACAATGAATTTATGGTAGAAAATCTGTCTCATTCTCTTATGTCGAATTAGTAGTGTGAGCAGTACTGATTCCTGACATTGAAATAAGTCGATGATGTAATGATGCAGACACGTTGTAAGTTTTTTTTGTTATATACATACTATTGGGGTCTATATAAAGCGAAATATATGAAAATACTATAGAAAAAAGAAGTGATATCAAATAGCAAAAATCCCCTCCCGGGGAAAAAAACCTGGACAAGTACACTGGTGGTCCCTCGTTTCCCTATGATATCACAAAAAATCCAAAACCCCACTTAATTTTTTTTTTTTATGTTTACTAATTTTATTCATATCTCGGAGGGAAACCAACCATATAGATCACGTAATATCCGGCTAAAAAACCAGACTTCACAATAAATGTTACTTTGAATTTATTTCCACAGAACAAAACAACAATCAAAACATTAAAAATCAGCATCATCAAGATGAGAAAAATGCCACTTATAATTGGTGTGTAAGAAGTATCAATAGTCTAGAAAAAAATGAAAAAAGCTCGACATCTAAGTTATGTGCAGCAGTAAAATTTATGATATCAGTACTAGGACAAGTATTTCTTTGGTGACTGAGAAGATATCCTGGCCAAAAATCCCCTCCCCGGGGAAGAAACCCTGGACAAGTACATTTTTTGACCCCTGTTTCCATTTGTTTTCACAGAAAAAAACTACCCAAAAAAGTACAAAATTTTTAAAAATTCGGCAAGATTGAGATAGGAAAAAGAAGATTGTTTCTATAAAGTAACTATACTCCAAATGACAAATAGAAATGAAAAACTTCACATATTTTATTGAGATCCCAAGAAAAAAAGCAACAATGCCCATCGTGAGTGTCTGGTAAAAAACAGAGTCTACAAGTAACTGATCAATTTGCGCATAAAAAAATAATTGCTTTACAAAAACAGAAATGGAAAAGCCAATGATTTACGTTCAGCACTAAAATTTATAATATCAATAATAGGACAAGTATTTTATTGTCGCTTGAGAATGGAGTATTGAAAAAAAGCAAAAATTAGTTGGTTATTGAAAAAAGTCACCAATGTACAAAAATAAAAATCGGTCAAAAGAACAGAGTCCAGAAAAAAAATCGGGATGAAAAAAAACTTGAAGAAAAAATTTTAAACGAAAAAAATTTCGGCCGAAGTACTTGGCGAGTTTATAACACATACAACATTACGTGAAATACATTACGTGATCCAAGCTAAGCAAAAAAACTCGCCAAGAACTTCGGCCGAAATTTTTTTTTCAATCTAATTTTTTTCGTTTGAAATTTTTTTCTTCAAGTTTTTTTTCATCCCGATTTTTTTTTCGGGACTCTGTTCTTTTGACCGATTTTTATTTTTGTACATTGGTGACTTTTTTCAATAACCAACTAATTTTTCCTTTTTTTTAAATACTCCATCCTCACGCGACAATAAAATACTTGTCCTATTATTGATATTATAAATTTTAGTGCTGAACGTAAATCATTGGCTTTTCCATTTCTGTTTTTGTAAAGTAATTATTTTTTTTATGCGCAAATTGATCAGTTACTTGTAGACTCTGTTTTTTACCAGACACTCACGATGGGCATTGTTGCTTTTTTCTTGGGATCTCGATAAAATATGTGAAGTTTTTCATTTCTATTTGTCATTTGGAGTATAGTTATTTTATAGAAACAATCTTCTTTTTCCTATCTCAATCTTGCCGAATTTTTAAAAATTTTGTACTTTTTTGGGTAGTTTTTTTCTGTGAAAATATATGGAAACCGGGGTCAAAAAATGTACTTGTCCAAGGTTTCTTCCCCGGGGAGGGGATTTTTGGCCAGGATATCTTCTCAGTCACCAAAGAAATACTTGTCCTAGTACTGATATCATAAATTTTACTGCTGCACGTAACTTAGATGTCGAGCTTTTTTCATTTTTTTCTAGACTATTGATACTTCTTACACACTAATTATAAGTGGTATTTTTCTCATCTTGATGATGCTGATTTTTTAATGTTTTGATTGTTGTTTTGTTCTGTGAAAATAAATTCAAAGTAACATTTATTGTGAAGTTTGGTTTTTTGGCCGGATATTACGTGATCTATACAGTTGGTTTCCCTCCGGGATATGAATAAAATTAGTAAACATTAAAAAAAAAAATTTAAGTGGGGTTTTGGATTTTTTGTGATATCATAGGGAAACGAGGGACCACCAATGTACTTGTCCAGGTTTTTTTCTCTTGGAGGGGATTTTTGCTATTTTTACTCGTTAGTCATTTTTATGTCTTACATTCGCAATTGATCAATAGATAATAAATCAATAGAGCAATAGATAAACGCATCGTAATTATCGCTCATCACACCATCCCCGCTCCAACTTATTTTCGAATAAACGAATTGTTTGATGTAAAATTCAACTCTAAAAAAGTAAAAAAAGAACGCCAAGTATTAAAAAATCGTGACCTTAGTTATAAAATTACTGCTTTACATTCTTGTTATTGCGTTAAAATAAAAATTATATTTTGATTCACAACATTCATTTCTTTTTTATTATATACATATTATATACAAAAAGTTACTTTACTGCGAAAAAAAACTACTCAATAATTTTTGTCCCTCATTAAAAAAAAAATTAAATCATTTAAACATAGCCAAGAACAGTGAATGGATTCAGAAGCTCCTCAGGCAATGATGTACACTCTGAATGGTGTCTGCTAAAGGGTTGTGTCGCTTCAAGAGCTTTCGAAGAAAATCCTACAAATATCAAGAAATTACTATTATGATATTATGCTAGCTCAAGACAATGAACGTACAACACAACTCCACAGGAAATTATACAAACAGAAATGACATAAAAACGCGAACGTACGCGTACAAGTGCACACGTACGTACCGCACAATTTCACTGCAAAGACTACACAAAAACTTGGCGTGCATGGTTTTCAAAAATACGCTCGGCGAAGGAACTCTTCATTCGTCTGTACCCGTAGAAAATTCAAATACCTACTTATTTTATTTATTCATGCTATCCTTCCATCCCATCGCTTATCTATTCACCCATCCATTCATTCATTTGTCCGTTTCACTTATCCCATCCATTCATCCGCCTGTACATTCGTTTATCCGTCCCAACCCTCCATCCCATCTAACCATTTTTTTGTCTGCCCCTCCATCCTGGTAATTAATTCACGCATCCGATCCCTGTATGCCATCCATTCTATTCAACTATGGATTCATGCCACCCATCCCATCCATCTAACCATTCATCCTATCATTCATCTCATTTATATATCCAAAATCCATCGCTCTCCTAATGCCACCCATTGATCCATTCATTCAATTTCACTATCAATTCATGCCATCCATCCTACCCATCTATCCATATCTGTCATCATCTATTCTTGTTTACTCATCCAACTAATCTCGCTATCCATCCCTTCCATCCGATTCATCCATCTGATCTATTGATCTCATTCAATTATCCTGTTCATGTCGTCCTTAACACAGACTTTCTTATTCAATCCGTGAATCAATCCCGAGGCTTCTTCTTTCATCATCTATGAAAGAACGATCATTGATGTGGGTAGTAGATCCTATCACCCTTGTCTTCCCGAGCTTATTTTTGAAAACCATGCACGCCAAGTTTTTGTGTAGTCTTTGCAGTGAAATTGTGCGGTACGTACGTGTGCACTTGTACGCGTACGTTCGCGTTTTTATGTCATTTCTGTTTGTATAATTTCCTGTGGAGTTGTGTTGTACGTTCATTGTCTTGAGCTAGCATAATATCATAATAGTAATTCCTTGATATTTGTAGGATTTTCTTCGAAAGCTCTTGAAGCGACACAACCCTTTAGCAGACACCATTCAGAGTGTACATCATTGCCTGAGGAGCTTCTGAATCCATTCACTGTTCTTGGCTATGTTTAAATGATTTAATTTTTTTTTTAATGAGGGACAAAAATTATTGAGTAGTTTTTTTTCGCAGTAAAGTAACTTTTTGTATATAATATGTATATAATAAAAAAGAAATGAATGTTGTGAATCAAAATATAATTTTTATTTTAACGCAATAACAAGAATGTAAAGCAGTAATTTTATAACTAAGGTCACGATTTTTTAATACTTGGCGTTCTTTTTTTACTTTTTTAGAGTATTTTCTCACGGATTTCTCTTCTTTTTGAAAAGGGAGATATTTATCAACATTTGAATAATAGAGGAATGTTTTGTCCTAGTTGACGGTAAGAACGTTTGAATGGGTTTTTTTCGAAGTTCACTTCGAAGTTGATTCACTTTTTTAATAGTTGGCGTTCTTTTTTTACTTTTTTAGAGTTTTTTTTTCCACGGTTAAAAATAATACACTGCATACATCAACATTTAATTATTTAAAATAATCAATTATTATTATCATTTTGATTATTATAAATTATAATAATTATTATTTCAATGAACAATTAATTATTTAAAATAATTAATTCCAGATAAATAATTAGTTTCTGTTAAAATAATATACTGTAATGAAAAAAAAAATTCAAATATACAGATTTTATTTTTTCCTGTTAAAATAATAATAATATACTGTAATGAAAGACAAAATTCAAATTATTTAAAAGAATCAATTATAAAATAATAATATACTGTAATGAAAGAAAAAATTCAAATTATTTAAAAGAATCAATTATAAAATAATAATATACTGTAACGAAAGAAAAAAATCAAATTATTTAAAAGAATCGATTATTATTATTATTTTCATTATTATAATGATCAAATATTATTTAAATACATAGTTAACTATTTAAAATAATGAATTTCCGTTAAATAATTGAAACAGAAAAAAGTTCCCAGAACGACCGATTAAAATCTTAAATGTTTGATTTCTCGGGATTGGCTGGACGGATTTCCTCGAACCAAGAACCATTGGAAAGATAAAAAATCGTAGAAAAATCCATTCAAAGTCGTGCCACTTTTGTGTCATGACCCCTATAGGGGCATCTAAAAAAAACACATCTCTATTGTATCGATTTGATTGATTTTTGGTACTCTAAGGTTTTTGAAGTTGCTAAATCCGAATCTGAAGTCAGATTTCCAAAATTCAAAATGGCGGATCCAATATGGTGGAATAAAAATACAAAAATTTATTTTTTTGAAATTAAAACTGACATCCAGAGGGTTTTGGGGTTTTTGAATCCAAATCTGGACTGAGATTTTTTAAATTCAAAATGGCAGATCCAATATGGCGGATTGTAAAAACAGAATTTCATTTTTTCGAAATAAAAGCTGACAATTAGGAGTTTTTGGGGTCGCTAAATCTGAATCTGAAGTCAGATTATTTTACTTCAAAATGGCGGATCCAATATGACGGATCAAAAAAAGAATATTTCATTTTTTTGAAATGAAATCTGACAATCAGGGGTTTTTAGGGCCGCCGAATCCAAATTTGAAATCCGATTATGGGAATTCAAAATGGCGGATCCAATGTGGTGGATCAAAAATAGTATATTACGCACCTAGGGAGGGAAAGTAGACTACTTCAAACCGCGGGCAGAATTGTCACCCGAGCCGAAGGCGAGGGTGACAAGCACGCGGTTTGAGATAGTCTAATTTCACTCCCGTGGAGCGTATACTATTTTTCACCACACATGCCCCGAAAGTTCAACTTTCCGATTTCGGAAAGTTGAACTTTCGGTGCATGTGTGGTGAAAAAAAAATTTCATTTGTTTGCAATGTACGATGATACTCGGGGGTTTTTGGGGTTGCTTAATCCCAATCTCATACCAGATTTTAGAATTTCAAAATGCCGGATCCAATATGGCGGATCAAAATTTTTTTTTCCTTTTTTTTGTGGATATTGTAACGGTACGATTTATGCAACACGCCGTTATGCGTGAATTCGAGCTACTTAATAATAAAAGAGCAGTTTGCTGCAATAGACCTGAAGTATCAAATCGTTAGGATATGGTGTCAAATCTTACCTCAAACACCAAAAGATGCAACATATATGCGTCGTAATGAAAAAATCGATGAAAACCGGTTGCTGATGAAGAGATTGTTATAAAATTTGAATTCCCCGAGTTTTTGGGATCGCTGAATTCAAATAACATATTAAAATTATTAAATAAGAAAAGGCGGAGGCACTATGGTTGCCAGAAATGTTTAGAATAATCCGATTAGAACGAAACGTGGGAATTCAAAATGGCAGAAGCAAAACATATTGGATCCGCCATTTTGAATTTTGAAAATTTGACCAGATTTGGATTCAGCGACCCCAAAAACCCCCGAGTGTCAGCTTTCATTTCGAGAAAATAATATTTGGATTTTTGGATCTGCCATATTGAATCGGCCAATTTGAATTTCCAAAATTTGACATCAGATTTGGATTCAGCGACCCCAAAAACGCTCGGATATCAGCTTTCGATTCGAAAAAATAATGTTTGGTTTCTTTGATCCGCCATATTGAATCGGCCATTCTGAATTTCCAAAATTTGACATCAGATTTGAATTCAACGACCCCAAAAACCTACTTACCAAAATTTTGGTATATTTTTGAAAAAAAAAAATGTTCAACACAGTTTTGGCACGAAAAGGTTTTTTTCGCCTCACTGCGAAAGGGTTAAAAACCTTCCATCGAGATCCTTGATCAATCTTTTAAAAAATGCCCGTCGGGACTTGTGGTCAATCCCTTAAAGAAGTCTCGGTGAGACTCTTATAGTCAATCCATTAAAAAAAAGTCTCGGCGGGACTCTGGATAAATCTCTTAAAAAAGTCGCGGTGAGATTCTTGTTCAATCCCTTAAAGACAATTCGGTGAGACTCTTAGTCAATCCCTTGAAAAACTCTCGTCAAGACTCTTGTTCAATACCTTAAGGAAATCTCGACGAGACTCGTGGTCAATAACCTTAAAGAAGTCTCGGTGAGACTCTTAGTCAATCAGAAAACTTCCGTCGTGACCCCTGGTCAACCCTTTAAAAAATCTCGTCCAGATTTTTGGCGAATCCCTTGAAAAAGTTTCAGCAAACTTCTTGGTCGATCCATTAATAAAAGTCTCGGCAAGAATCTGGACAAATCTCTTATAAAAGTCGTGGCGAGACTCTTGATCAATCCCTTAAAGAAGTTTCGGTGAGACTCTTAGTCAATCCCTTGAAAAACTCTGGTCGAGACTCTTATTCAATGCCTTAAGGAAATGTCGATGAGACTTGTGGTCAATCCCTTAAAGAAGTCTCGGTGAGATTCTTAGTCAATCCCTAAAAAAACTTCCGTCTTGACCCCTGGTAAACCCCTTCAAAAATCCCGTCCAGACTCTTGGTCAATCCCTTTAAAATATCTCGGCGAGAATCATGATCAATCCCTTGAAAAATTCTTGTCGAAAGTCTTGGTCAATCCCTTAAGGAAATCTCGACGAGACTCGTGGTGAATCTCTTAAAGAAGTCTTGGTGAGACCCTTAGTCACCCTGGATACTTCCGTCAAGACCCCTGGTCAACCCCTTTAAAAATCCAGTCCAGACTCTTAGCCAATCCCTTAAAAACGTCGCAGCGAGATTCTTGTTCAATCCCTTAAGGAAATCTCGACGAGACTTGTGGTCAATCCCTTAAAGAAGTCTCGGTGAGGCTCTTAGTCAATCCCTTAACAAACTTCCGTCGTGACCCCTGGTCAACCCCTTAAAAAACTCCCAACGAGACTCTTGGTCAATCTCTTTAAAATATCTCGGCGAGAGTCATGATCAATCCCTTGAAAAACTCTCGTCGAGACACTTGGTCAATCTCTTAAGGAAATCTCGACGAGACTCGTGGTCAATCCCTTAAAGAAGTCACGATGAGACTCTTAGTCAATCCCTTAAAAAAACTTCCGTCGAGACTCCTGGTCAGCCCCTTAAGAAATCCCGTCCAGACTCTTGGCCAATCCCTTAAAAAAGTCTCGGCGAGACTCTGGATAAATCTCTTTAAAAAGTCGTGGCGAGATTCTTGATGAATCCCTTAAAGACATCTCGGTGAGACTCTTTGTCAGTCTTGAAAAACTCGTCGAGACTCTTGGTCAGCCCCTTAACGAAATCTCGACGAGACCCGTGGTCAATCTCTTAAAGAAGTCTCGGTGAAACTCTTAGTCACCCCCTTAAAAAATTCTGTCCAGACTCTTGGTGAATCCCTTAAAAAAGTCTCGGCGAGATTCTTGGTCGAACTGTTCAAAAAAGTCCCGGCGAGAATGTGGATGAATCTCTTAAAAAAGTAGCGACGAGATTCTTAATCAATCCCTTAAAGAAGTCTCGGTGAGACTCTGAGTCAATCCCTTAAAAAACTTCCATCGAGACCCCTGGTCAACTCCTTAAAAAATCCCGTTCAGACCCTTGGCCAATCCCTTAAAAAACTCCCGGCGAGATTCTTGGTCAATCTGTTAAAAAAAGTCTCGGCGAGACTGGATAAATGTAATGATTTTTCATTAATTAAATCCAATTCTATTTTTTATATTACACATATTACACATATATTTAGAATTTGGAAATTGCATTTTTCACAATTATATAACATGAAATTATCATGATGAAATCTTCAATAAATATGAATAAAATAGATAACAAATTAAATGGAAATTAAATGGAAAAATTAATTGCATTCTTCACACTTATATAACATGAAATTATCATGATAAAATCTTCAATAAATATGAATAAAATAGAGATAACAAATGAAATCGAAATTAAATGGAAAATTAAAGGGAAAAATTAAATAGAGTGAAAGCGGTAGAGGGAGAGGATAGCACGAGGCGCTGACGCGGTAGAGGGAGAGAGATAGCACGAGGCGCCGACGCGGTAGAGGGAGAGAGAGAGACGCACGATAGTCTGTCTCTCTCGCTCAGTGGCGCGTGGAGAGTGGGGGTACGCCGCGTTCAGTGGAGCGGGTGACGTCACAGTCAGAAAATGTCCACCAGTCTCGCAAAGGACGTATGTCCAAACGTGAACAATCGCGGCTTACGCCCTTCTGACTCCAAGAAACTCCGAGAAAGAGAGAAATCCCCAAAACGGCCGACTAAAATCTCAAATGTTAGATTTCTCTGCATTGGCTGAACGGATTTTCTCGAACCAAGGTCCATTCGAAAGATAAAAAATCGTAGAAAATTCAAATCTAATATGAGATTTTTCCGTCAACCCGCTTCTCCGTTAGAACTATTTGAAGTTTCTGTGACGTCATAAAACGCCTATTTTACTGTATATAAGAGTGCGGCAGGGCTCGCGCTACGCTTTTTTTTTTAATCAGTCACCAAAGAAATACTTGTCCTAGTACTGATATCATAAATTTTACTGCTGCACGTAACTTAGATGTCGAGCTTTTTTCATTTTTTTCTAGACTATTGATACTTCTTACACACTAATTATAAGTGGTATTTTTCTCATCTTGATGATGCTGATTTTTTAATGTTTTGATTGTTGTTTTGTTCTGTGAAAATAAATTCAAAGTAACATTTATTGTGAAGTTTGGTTTTTTGGCCGGATATTACGTGATCTATACAGTTGGTTTCCCTCCGGGATATGAATAAAATTAGTAAACATTAAAAAAAAAAATTTAAGTGGGGTTTTGGATTTTTTGTGATATCATAGGGAAACGAGGGACCACCAATGTACTTGTCCAGGTTTTTTTCTCCTGGAGGGGATTTTTGCTATTTTTACTCGTTAGTCATTTTTATGTCTTACATTCGCAATTGATCAATAGATAATAAATCAATAGAGCAATAGATAAACGCATCGTAATTATCGCTCATCACACCATCCCCGCTCCAACTTATTTTCGAATAAACGAATTGTTTGATGTAAAATTCATACATCGAACAATTCATTTACCATGTACTGGTTCCTCATTGGTCGATACTATCTATTCATGCGATAAATAAGTTGTTAATGATAACGTGACCCTATATTTTAACTATAAATATAATGTCGATCTCGCTCCGTAAAAAAAATTATATATTATATATTATATATCACACGATGCAGTGGCATAGTATCTATTCGTTATAGTGTACAGGATTGAAAAGGTTATCGTCGAGTCATAAGATATTAACATCGTTATCATTATTATATAAAGAACGATGCTGTGAATGTCAGCATCAGAATAACTGTGCGACTTGTTAAGTGTGGTTCCTGTAATAAAAGCTAATAAGGTAATATTTGTACGCATGTCTCTGTATTTAATTTTTTTAATAATAATACGTTTACTTTGATAGGTACTCTTGAGCATGACGACATCTGAGCTGTTGAAAAGCATCATGTGTGTGGCGGTGGCATTGCTATTTGTCCCTTTAATTTCTGCAGAATGTTGCCTCAGGACACGTATCCTCTTTGAAATTCATGATTATAATAAATATTCTTGCTCTGATTTCGAGAAAGCAACTTATTCGATTTTTAGAGATGATCACTGCGCTATGGAGGTATGCGATGACGGAGAACCTACGGTAGGATTTTATTGCGGCAAGGGGTCTTGCAACATATTCGGTTGCAATTGCGACGGTGGATGTCATAGGGGAAACGCAGTGGAGAATTTCAAATCAAAGTATAAAGGTCAAGTGAACGTCCTGAAGTCTTTGCGGCATAGTTAGCGCTCGAGACTCAGAGTCCGAGGATCCCGAGATCGAACCCTACTCGGTTCACTTTTATTTTCTCTCATCGTCACTGGACCGTTCCTTATGCTCTCTGCCGTATCGACGGGTTTCACCATTACAATCACATCAACGAGATATGGCTTGCGACGGAGGGTCTTCTTATGGAGGGAATTTTAATTAAAAACTAAAAATAAACGAATAATACCGCAAAAAGAATAACGTATATTTGTTATTCCGTGAAAGAGTTAACTACAGAAAAGAAATCATGTATTCAAATCACAATGTATGTATTGTAGAAAAATAAAAATATTAAGATACACTGAGAGAAAAAATTACTAGAACCAATGAAATGTAGTTTTGAATCCAAAAAATCATTTATTTCATTATTTGCCAAAACATATTAGATTGGTTCCCTCATATATTTACTTGGTTAATTTATTTCAGTCAATTTCATAAATTTCTGTTTCAATAAAAGTAGTTGCTTTAATCTAACAATTTGTTATCAATTATATGTAATATGTAGTTTGAATCAATAACACATTTTTTTGATTCAAAAAATGCATTTTATTGATGCAAAAAAAGCACTTATTCTTTTTATGGACCATGATTTTAACTATATTATATTTGGAAGAGAAAAATTTTCTTTTTTTTTATTATCATTCCAGTGCCCACTCCCTTTTTTAGCTGTCCCCCCCCCCCCCCTTTTATACCAATAATCCCTTCCTCATGCGGCTGCAGCCGACTTATCCCCTTCTGTATCGCATTTGTCGGAGGGCGAAGGGAAACTCCAGAAGACCTTTTGCCCGATACAGTCGGTCTCTGCCTGATTCCCCGGGTGGCATGCGAGCACGCTCAAACACGGCCACCAGGGGCGCTCAGGCAGGCACCTTCTTAACTGTGATGCGATGAGCCAGTCAGTGCATGGTTAGAGGGGGCCAGCATCCGCACGATGAGAACCGTTCACGGGAGGCCACCAAAGCCATACACCAACCGCCCACGCATCACAGAGAGATATTTCTGGGCATGGATTTATGAAAGTGGAGTTCGAATCACCCGGGATCGCAGTAGAAACACTTGAAAAAAACCCAATTTTTTCATTGGTTTTCTGGCCGGGATTAGAACCCGGGACCCGCGACGTGCGGGCCTGAGTCCTGATCCACCGGACCAACCGCTCTGCTTTTGGAAGAGAATAAATTATATCATATTTAAATTTGCATTCATTGAATTAATAATTGTATTGAAAAAAAATAATATCGTATTGAAGTCGTTTTGTAGATTCAAATAATCTAATGTTTATGATGTGATAAATGTAATTAATCTAATGAATACAAATTTAATCAAATACATTGTAATAAAAAAATTTTTAGAAGTAAAATAATGATGAATTTATTTCAAGAAAATAATTTGTTCGAAAAAAGCAATATCGTATTGATGTCGTTTTTTAGATTCAAATAATCTCATGTTTATGATGCAATAAATCTAATTAATCCAATGAATACAAATTTAATTAAATCTATCATGCATCTAATTGTTACTATTAAATAAGAATTTAATATAATGAAGTAATAGATCCGTGAAAATATGTTATCAAATCAACAGTGATTGTCTTGGTTCAACAAATAAATAATCGAAACAATACTTCGATTTAATAAATAAATACATGTTTTCAAATTCAGTAATTTTTTCTCTCAGTGTACATAAAAATATGTCTGTAGCATGATGTTCTTATTCAATTACATCGCGACCGCAATATCCAACATGAAATAGACCGACAACAGTATATCGAGAATCAACTGGGCTGCAAGTTCATCAGATTCAACCCGGATGAAGAAAACTTTCATATATTTTCAATTATAAATAAAATTATATTATGTACTATGCATTGTAAATGAACGCTATTTTTTTGTAGGTATAATTAAGATACATGAAAAATGTCTGTAGAACGTGATCTGTATGCCATCAACAACAAGGAGTACGAAATTTACATTTTTCTAGTTGCTGGTGGTTCAAAGCCAAAGACGTAGCTATGATTTTTGAATATAAAAATTCTAAAACTCTAATACTTAATCATGTCGATGATCACGACAAAATGGAATGGTGCAAGCTGGTTCTTTCACAGAACCCTCACCTTATCATATCGACTCCATCAAACTGGCAAAAAAAACACAATTTTCATAAACGAATTGGGATTATGATGGTTGTGTTTGTCTTGAGTCGTATACCTAGGCCGCTTCTGGGTCATATAGGAATCTACCTTACCGACGGTCGGTAATGCAGATTTCCACCGAACGCACTCAGGCATGCAAACTGTCCCAAATGCCATTGTCGGGGAAATTTGGAAGCAGCGTCACGAACCACCGGCGGGAAATTCGAACCCACTGGCGGGATATTCAGCCGTGGTGACACGAACCTTTAGCGGAGACATGAACCTCTAGCGGAGACACGAACCTTTAGCGGAGACACGAACCTCTAGCGGAGACACGAACCTTTAGCGGAGACGCGAACCCACCGGCGGGAAATTTGAACCCACTCGCGGGAAAAGCGGAGATCCATCGGCGGGAAATTCAAATGCAGATATTCCAAGTCCGCGATAGCCGCATTCCGCGATCAGAATAGTTGAAATTAACTATAGGGATAGTTGAAGTTAACTATCGGGATAGTCAAAGTTAACTATCGACATAGTTGAAATTAACTATCGGGATGGTTGAGGTTAAGTAATGGAATAGTCAAAGTTAATTATCAGGACAGTTGAAGTTAACTATCGGGATAGTTAAAGTTAATTATCGCGATAGTCGAAGTTATCGATTAGAATTGTTTGAGGTTAGGATACTCAGTGACACACACACACGGTTGATTACAACTTGTCTTTATTGCGAATTCAAGATACATTGTTTACATTCTCTTCTGAGTGGTGCAAGCAAACTCTTGTCATATAGATCGTGTTCTCGGCATCGTCTACACTCGGCAACTTCAGGATCATTTCTCAGGGACTCGGGTAATTTATCCCAGGCGGCGTCTACGCTGTATGCAGCGAAGGTCACGACGAATTCCTTCGGCAGCTGAGCGATATCGGTGGGTTCCATGGAGAGCATTTCACCGTGATGGTAAAGCTTCAACGACCTTCCCACGGAAGGCTGGGTCTCACGAAGAAAGTTCTGCAACAGCAGGACGTTCCGAAGCGCGCAATGGGGCGAATCGTGGTGCGGGCAGTATGTCGTCTGCTTGTTCGGTGTTTTGAGAGACGGGCATGCCACCACATCACGCGCATCGAACCCGTATCGTTCGAGCCACTGCTGCTTTTGTTTACCCTTGACGTAGATGGCGCTCGCGTCGTGTAGAACCGATCGAACACGTCCCCCACCTCATTGTAGGGTATGTCGCCCGTGCTCCAATACAGACGATGATAGCCGCGTTCGAACCAGAGATTTACGCTCTTGTACCTGGCTGATCCGTCGTTCCACGGGATCGGCGGTTTGGACAGGAAGATCAGCGGCTGATCGTCCGAATTGAGCGGAGTTCTTTGACTATAAACTCGTTGTTGTCGCGCTGGAAGCCTTGTGTGTCCACCACGTACTCCATCGCGATTGACGAACGCGCCACTCAAGGACTTTATAGGCGGATTTTGTATCCCCTCCCTCGCTCAATTCCCTCCTCACTCTCCAGGCATCCCCACTCTATAGGCGTTTCCTCACATCCCCACTTATGAGATTGCAGTCGACAAGTCGATCATGCAAGATCAGACCCGTAGTTCCCGCGCGGAAATTTGATTCGGCCTCGAGTTTGATACGAACGTCGACCGGTGCCTGCTTGAGCGCATCGTTCTGTCTCGAGCAGAAAGCAATGCCACGAAACCCATTGGTGGGAAATACGGTGACACAAACCCAACGGCGAAAAATGCGGTGACCAAACCCAACGGCGGGAAATTCAAATGCCGTGGCATAAACCCTAGGGCGGGAAATTCAAATGTGTTGACACAAACCCAACGGCGGAAAATTCAAATGCGGTGACACAACCCCAATGGCGGGAAATTCAAATGTGGTGGCATAAATCAAATGGCTGAAAATTCAAACCCAAACGTACCCAACGGCGGGAAATTCAAATGCCGTGGCGTAAACCCAATGGCGGGAAATGCGGTGACACAAACCCAATGACGGGAAATTCAAATGTGGTGACATAAACCCAATGGCTGAAAATTTAAACCCAAACGTACCCACCGGCGGGAAATTTGAAAGCGAACCCACTGGCAGGAAATTTGGAGCCACCGGTGAGAAAAGCGAAGACACGAACCCATCGGCGGGAAATTCAAACGCAGATATACGAAGTCTGCGATACTCGCAGTCAGCGATCATGAAGACAACGATCAGGATAGTTGGGAAATCCGAAGCGGGGACACGAACCCTTCGGCAGGAACTTGAGACGCGAACCCACTGGCGGGGAAAATCGAAGTGTGCGATACTCGCAGTTAATTATCGGGATGGTTGAAATTAACTATCTCGGGATAGTCAAAGTTAACTATCGGCATAGTTGAAGTTAACTACCCGGATAGACAAAGTTAACGATAAGGATTATTGAAGTTAGGATAGTCAGTGACACTCGGTTGATTACAATTTGTCTCTATTGCGAATTCAAGATACATTCTCTTCCGAGTGGTGCAAGTTCTCTTCCCATCCGGTACGTTTTCTCGGCATCTTCGATGAAACCTGAACAAATTCAGCCCAACCTAAACAGAACCTACCTAATCTGGAATCATTTAAAAGCTGAGACACGAACCCCCCGCGCAGGTAGTATTATTCAAAAACTGAGACGAGAAAACTCCGGCAGCATAATTCAAAAGCTGAGGAATGATCTCCCCCCCCCCCCCACCCTGGTGGCAAAATTCAAAAGCTACGACAGGACCCTCACCCCTTCTTTGGTGACAAAATTGAAATGAAGAGACCCCCTGGCTATTCAATTAGAGATTAGCAATATAGCCTTGCAGCAAAATTCTGAAGCGGGGTTGTAAGTGACAAAATTAAGACTCGGAAACACAAAGTCCGCGATACCTGCAGTCGACAATCAAGATAGTCAGCGACCGGGATACTCGAAGTGAACAATAGGGATAGTCAAAGTCAGCGATCGTGATAGTCGAAGTCAGTGATCCAGGTAGTCGAAGTCAACGATCAGGATAGTCAAGGTCAGTGATCCAGGTAGTCGGTGTAAATCAGGTCAGTCGAAGTGAATGAGCGAGAAAGACAAAGTCGGTGATTTGAATAGTTACAGTCAAAAATCAAGGTGGTGGTCGAAGCCGGTGATCAGAATAGTCGACATCAATGATCAGTCAAAGTCAGTGACCCAGGTAGTCGGTGTCACCAATCAGGCTAGTCGAAGTCAACAATCAAGATAGTCAAAATCGATGATCAGGATAGGCAAAAGAGGTAGTCATCGAACCTAAAGGCTGCCATCTTGTGATTTTCCCAGCCCCCGTTTCACTTGTACCTCTAACGTCATCGTTGAATATTCGAGAAAGCACGCATTACATCATCGTCGAACCATCGAGAAGGATCTCGAGGCTTTTTGACGAGGTCCGAATTAAGAGTCGGTCATAGGAATCTCTATCCGGAAACGGTCATACTTATCGACTGGGGACTCTTATCTCCGCTTTCGGATTTCTTACCGTGTTTCGCATCTTCGTTTCTAAATTTCATATCACGAGTCCATGTCTCGACGTTAAAATTGTCCATCCGGAGTTCATGTCTTTGTTTTTGAATTTCCCGTCAGGATTTGGGGATTGATTGCTTGACTTGGATTGTTTAGGCTAGAAAGCGGCTTCGCCATGAGGAATGACATCTCGATGACTGCGGTTAAATCTAATATTTCCACAATCGGATAGCCGATTTCGACTGTTCTGATCATTTTCTTCGCGTATCTCAATCGTTAACTTCGATTATCCAAATCTTCAACTTCTACTATTTTTGACTATTCACTTTAACTATCTTGATTGTTGACTTCGACTGTCTCGATCGCCTACTTTGACCATCGTAAGCGTAAACTTCGAATATTTCTGATTGTCGACTTTAACCATCTTGATTGTTGACTTCGACTATTTTAAATGTTGTTTTTAACCAACTTGAATGTTGACTTTGACTGTCCTGATTGTTGACTTTGACCAACTTGATTATGGTCAACGACTATCCTTATTGCTAATTTCGACTATCCTAATCGCCAACTTTGAATATTTAAATTGTTGACTTCGACTATCTTGATTGCCAACTTCGACTATTTTGATCATCCTCATTGTTGCATTCAACTATTTTGATTATTGATCAACTATCCATATCGTTGACTTCGACTAGCCTGATTGTTGTCTGCGACCACATTGATCGTTGACTCCGTCTGTTCTGATCACCGATTTTAACTATTCTAATCGTTGACTCTGACTATCCTGATCACCGAAATCGATTATTCTGATCACCGACTTCGGCTGTCTTGATTGTTGACACCGACTATCGTGATTGTTCACTTTTACTAACCGGACCGTTGACTTCGACTAGGCTGATCGTTGACTTCGACTAGTTCGAACGCTGACTGACTATCCTAATCGCTGAATTCAACTATCTTGATCATTTACTTTGACCATATTGATTGTTGACTTCAACTAATCTGATCGCTGACTTTGACGATCCTGATCACCGACTTCAACTGTCTAGATTGTCAACTTCGACCATCTCGATCGCTGACTTCGACTATCTCTATCGCTGACTTCGATTAACTTGATTGTTGACTTCGACGAGTCTGTTTGTTGACTTCAACTACTTTGATCATTGGCTTTGACTGTCTTAATCGTTGACTTGAACTATCTCGATTACTGATTCGTCTACCTAGATTACTGGCTTTGACCATCTTAATCACCGATTTCGATGACCTTGATTGTTAACTGTGACTATTCTGGTCGTTGACTATCTCGATCACTCACGACTGTCGTGATAATTAACGTTGACTATTTTAATTGTTCTTCGACAATCCTGATCGCCGACTTCGACTATATTGATTGTTCGACTACTCTGATCGTGGACTTCCGTTATCTTGATTGTTGACTTCGACTATCTTGGTCACCCACTTCGACAATCTTGATTGTTGACTTCGACTATCCTGATCACCCACTTCGACTATTTTGATTGTTGACTTCAACTATCCTGATGACTAACTTCGACCATCTCGATCACTGACTTTGATTATTTTCATCGTCGGCTTTGACTATACTGATTACTGACTTCGACTATCTTGATTGTTAACTGTGACTGTTCTGATCGTTGACTTTGACTATCCCGATCGCAGACTACAACTATCATGATTGTTGACTTCGACAATATTGATTTCGATTATCTCGATGACTGACTTCGATTATTTTGGTCATTGACTTCGATTATCTCGATGGCTGACTTCGACTATCCCGTTGACTTTGACAATCTAGATCACTCACTTTGCCTATCCTGATCGTCGATTTCGACTATCTTGATTGTTGACTTCGACTAGCCTAATTGGTGATACCGACTACCTGGGTCACTGACTTTGACTGATCATTGATGTCGACTATTCTGACCACTGGCTTCGACCACCACCTTGATTTTTGTTTGTAACTATTCAAATCACCGACTTTGTCTTTCTCGCTCATTCACTTCGACTGGCCTGATTGTTTACACAGACTACCTGGATCACTGACCTTGACTATCCTGATCGTTGACTTCGACTACATGGATCACTGACATCGACTATCACGATCGCTGACTTTGACTATCCCTATTGTTCACTTCGAGTATCCCGATCGCTGACTATCTTGATTGTCGACTGCAGGTATCGCGGACTTTGTGTTTCCGAGTCTTGATTTTGTCACTTACAACCTCGCTTCAGAATTTTGCTGCAAGGCTATATTGCTAATCTCTAATTGAATCGCCAGGGGGTCTCTTCATTTGAATTTTGTCACCAGAGGAGGGGTGGGGGTCCTGTTATAGCTTTTGAATTTTGCCACCAGGGTGGGGGGGGGGGGTGAGATCATACCTCAGCTTTTGAATTCTGCCGCCAGGGGAGTTTGAGCCTCAGCTTTTGGATTATGCTGCCAGTGTTCTCGTCTCAGTTTTTGAATTTTACTACCTGCGTGGGGGGTCCGTGTCTCAGCTTCAAAATTATTCTAGATTAGGTAGGGTCTGTTTAGGTTGGGCTGAATTTGTTCAGGTTTCATCCAAGATGCCGAGAAAACGTACCGGATGGGAAGAGTTTGCTTGCACCACTCGGAAGAGAATGTATCTTGAATTCGCAACAGAGACAAATTGTAATCAACCGAGTGTCACTGAGTATCCTAACCTCAACAATCCTTATCGTTAACGTTGTCTATCCGGGTAGTTAACTTCAACTATGCTGATAGTTAACTTTGACTATCCCGGGATAGTTCATTTCAACCATCCCGATAATTAACTGCGAGTATCGTACACTTCGATTTTCCCCGCCAGTGGGTTCGTGTCTCAAGTTCCTGCCGAAGGGTTCGTGTCCCCGCTTCGGATTTCCCAACTATCCTGATCGCTGTCTTCATGATCGCTGACTGCGGGTATCGCGGACTTCGTATATCTGCGTTTGAATTTCCCGCCGATGGGTTCGTGTCTTCGCTTTTCTCACCGGTGGCTCCAAATTTCCTGCCGGTGGGTTTGCTTTCAAATTTCCCGCCGGTGGGTTCGTGTCTCCGCTTTTCCTCACGATGTGTGTTTGCTTTTCCCACCGGTGGATTCGTGTCACCGCATTTCTCGCCGGTCGGTTTGAATTTCTGGCCAATGGGTTTGTGCCACTCCTTTTGAATTTCTCGCCAATGGGTTTGTGCTACTGCCTTTGAATTTCCCGCCGTTGGGTACGTTTGGGTTTGAATTTTCAGCCATTGGGTTTATGTCACCACATTTGAATTTCCCGCCATTGGGTTTGTGTCACCGCATTTCCCACCATTGGGTTTATGCCACGGCATTTGAATTTCCCGCCGTTGGGTACATTTGGGTTTGAATTTTCAGCCATTTGGTTTATGCCACCACATTTGAATTTCCCGCCCTAGGGTTTATGCCACGACATTTGAATTTCCCGCCGTTGGGTTTGGTCACCGCATTTTCCACCGTTGGGTTTGTGTCACCGCATTTCCCGCCAATGGGTTTCGTGACATTGCTTTCTGTTCGAGACAGAACGATGCGCTCAAGCAGGTACCGGTCGACGTTCGTATCAAACTCGAGGCCGAATCAAATTTTCCCGCGGGAACTACGGGTCTGATCTTGCATGATCGACTTGTCGACTGCAATCCCATAAGTGGGGATGTGAAGAAACGCCTGTAGAGTGAGGATGCCTGGAGAATGAGGGGAGAATTGAGCGAGGGAAAGGATACAAAATCCGCCTATAAAGTCCTCGAGTGGTGCGTTCCTCAATCGAGATCGAGTACGTGGTGGACACACAAGGCTTCCAGCGCGACAACAACAAGTTTGTAGTCAAAGAACCCCGCTCAATTCGGACGATCAGCCGCTGATCTTCCTGTCCAAACCGCCGATCCCGTGGAATAACCGGTCAGCCAGGTACAAGAGCGTGAATCTCTGGCTCGAACGCAGCTATCATCGTCTGTGCTGGAACACGGGCGACATACCCTACAACGAGGTGGGGGACGTGTTCGATCGGTTCTACACGACGCGAGTGCCATCTACGTCAAGGGTGAACAAAAGCAGCAGTGGCTCGAACGATACGGGTTCGATGCGCGTGATGTGGTGCCGTGCCCGTCTCTCAAAACACATACTGCCCGCACCACGATTCGCCCCATTGCGCGCTTCGGAACGTCCTACTGTTGCAGAACTTTCTTCGTGAGACCCGGCCTTCCGTGGGAAGGTCGTTGAAGCTTTATCATCACGGTGAAATGCTCGCTATGGAACCCACCGACATTGCTCAGCTGCCGAAGGAATTCGTTATGACCTTCGCTGCGTACAGCGTAGACGCCGCCTGAGATAAATTATCCGAGTCCCTGAGAAATGATCCTGAAGTTGCCGAGTGTCGACGATGCCGAGAACACGATCCATATGACAAGGGTTTGCTTGCACCACTCAGAAGAGAATGTAAACAATGTATCTTGAATTCGCAATAAAGACAAGTTGTAATCAACCGTGTGTGTGTGTCACTGAGTATCCTAACCTCAAACAATTCTAATCGATAACTTCGACTATCGCGATAATTAACTTTAACTATCCCGATAGCTAACTTCAACTGTCCTGATAATTAACTTTGACTATTCCATTACTTAACCTCAACCATCCCGATAGTTAATTTCAACTATGTCGATAGTTAACTTTGACTATCCCGATAGTTAACTTCAACTATCCCTATAGTTAATTTCAACTATGCTGATCGCGGAATGCGGCTATCGCGGACTTCGAATATCTGCATTTGAATTTCCCGCCGATGGATCTCCGCTTTTCCCGCGAGTGGGTTCAAATTTCCCGCCGGTGGGTTCGCGTCTCCGCTAAAGGTTCGTGTCTCCGCTAGAGGTTCGTGTCTCCGCTAAAGGTTCGTGTCTCCGCTAGAGGTTCATGTCTCCGCTAAAGGTTCGTGTCACCACGGCTGAATATCCCGCTAGTGGGTTCGAATTTCCCGCCGGTGGTTCGTGACGCTGCTTCCAAATTTCCCCGACAATGGCATTTGGGACAGTTTGCATGCCTGAGTGCGTTCGGTGGAAATCTGGATTACCGACCGTCGGTAGATTTGCCAGGCTGGGGTTGAATGTCCGAAGGGTACGGTAGAAATCTGCGTTACCGACCGCCGGTAAGGTAGATTCCTGCATGACCCAAAAGCGGCCTAGGTATACTACTGTTTTGCCAGCATAAACCATACGGCCGCGAATTGAAACATTGGATTACATCCGAAGCATTACCCTCTATTCGTAAAACAGGCGCGTTTATCGGACTCGATATAAATACAGATCAAGTAAATAAAATAAAGATCAAGTAAATTGATCGGGCTGTTGACATCTAATCAAGAAATGTTACGAAAAAAGATGAACAATTACAACAAAAAGACATGCACATACAACAACTATGCGCGAATAATCAGCAGTTGTGTGAACGTATTTTAGAAATTCGTCCGAAAATTGCGGTTATGCCAACAAAACCGTCACACATGCATTCGCTAAAGATTCTTAAAATCGAAAGCAGGACAATATTTACAAATTCATTCGCGCCCAACAACGCTACATGCCCAAATGTCTGAAAACCGTAAACCGCATGCAATTCAACGAAGAGTATAGCGCTGACAATGTTCCAAACGCTATGAATGTTCCGAATCATCTGAAAGAAAAGCTGCGGGAATGCCAGACCAACTACGAAGCTCGTTACAATACTATCACTACGCAATGTGATGTCTTGGAATTAGTGGACAAAATATTGAAATTGTAATTTCCGCCGATTCAAGAATCCGGCCAGCAATTCTACAATAAAAATACGAAAAATAAACGAATAAAGAATGTTGTCATTTTTTTTTGGCTAGACCCGTTGCCCCACTCGTTGAATTATTCATGATGTTCAGATTCCCATTCTAGAAATAGATAAGAATGCTATCGAGACGCTCGAGCTCCGTCCAAAAATTTTATATACACAAAAGTAGACCCGCCAGTCTTGTATGTTTGGGTTTTTTTTGTTACGATATATGTATGTATGTAAATGCGGCATAGCTTAGAGTGGGAATTGAACAGACTGATGTAAAAACGCACGAGAAGGAACTACTACGTTCACGACACAAATCACACAAGTCTCGATCGATACCTATCGTTATAACTTTCATCGAGAGATAACGAATAATTCTTTGGTTTCTGATTGGTTGAATTTGAAGGAGAGGGGATAAAATTAATTATTCGATGTATAAATTTTACATTGATTAATTAATTTGCGGTATACTGCCTCGTGATTGGTCGAATGTGATGTAATGAGATCAAAATGAATTGTTCATCGAAAAATGTATACATCGAATAATAGTTAACGACATCGTTAGCTAATGATAGTAGTATACAGAGTCCCACTACTGGCGTTGCTCGATCGCAAATATTTCACAACCCGAGGCAAATGGCATAGACCGTTTGAAAATTGTGCAAAATTATTATTTTCAGGATAATGTCATCATTAGATGTTAGTAGAATAATAAACATTAGACGGCAGTAGAATAAATTTATTATTCTACTAATATTATTATAAAACGTTGTTAGATTAATGAGGATACCGACCACAACAACAACATTATTAACAAAAGTTATTATTGATTAATTATTAATGATTTATTGCATTAAGGACAATAATAACGATGACGATAATAATAACAATAACAACAACAACAACAGTGATAATAATGATCATAATGATAATAATGATAATAATAATAATATAAATAATTTTATTATTTTTTTCATTTTTCAAAATTCTCCTAAAAATTTGAAAAAAATGGACAAAAAAAATATTTACGAAGTTCGTAAGGCATTTGACAAACAGTTTCTCGAATACGCCCTCCAGCAAAAATTGAAACAAAAGAAGATGAAAAAAAAGTGTTAATGTTCTTATTGATCCGAGAAAATCAATAAATTATTCGCATAGGGCAAAGAAATGCATCAGTTGTTTATGAAGCAATTACGTTTTCTTAAATTTTTTTTACATATTCCTTCGGATTTTTATTATTGCATCGCAAAATAATCGTTACGTATTAAGGATGGCTGAATTTTTCAAAATTTTTCACGAAAATTTAATACAAAATTTAATAATTCTCTGAAAATTTTTTTAGATCTGATTAGGTCTGTCGATTGAACGTCGTCTAGGTATTCCAGACGATAGGTTTTTGGCGCCGCCGACTAGTAATCTGAATTGGAAATTCGAAAATATTAAATAGCGGATCAAATATGGCGGACCCTAGAGCAAAAAGTTACTTGATTCTATTTTCTTATTTATTTTTTTTTATAAATCTCTAGATTTCGATAAATACGTATAAAGTGACTAATTTCGTCGACATCGAGATAAATTCAATGTGCAATATGATATCTTGACATCGTGCATAATGTTTCATAAACAATAAAATGTCTACAATAGTGGGATTCATCTCTCTAAATTAATTATCAATATTATACGTTCTTGAAAACGCTCAAACGGGCTTCAGCATCGATACCACTGCACTCATTTTGAGAAAAAAATGAGTCCCATGTTTGCGCGAAAATTTCAGAGTATGTCGCGCATTCCGTGACATAATTATTTGCACGTGCCCTCAGAATTATTTCCAGCTGTAGTCACAAATTCATCCAAATGGAAATTCGCATACGATGCGATATTCCCCCGCGCAAAAAAAAATTAGTCTTGGCGAAAATCTCGGTAAGACGTCTCGCCGGAAATTTCGCATGGTAACGTTTCCGAAACTTTTTTAAATTCTTTCCGAAAGTCTCGCCCTGACTGTCTTCAAGATTTTTCAAAACTTTTTCCGAGGGTTTCCAAAGGTTCGCCGGACTGTTTTCGAAATTTTCCAAAACTTTTTCTGAGAGTCTCGTCGAGACTGTTTCCTGGTGTTCTCGATACTTTTTTTTTCTTTTCTAAAAAAAAAGAAGAGACCCTATTTCCTTTTTTCGAGTATTTCTTTTTTTCGAGCGTATTTAGAATAACCTTCAAACCGTGGAACCTCGAGTTCGGGATGGTATTTTAAGCAGAACCTCTTCAGATTTTTTTTTAAAACATAAATTTGATAATCGTCCCTGTCTTACTTTCCGTAAGTATGAGGATAAAACCAAGTACGATTGCAGTGAGACGTACCGTGGAATTATATGTAGGTGCATAAACCTTTTAGCGAAATATTAGATTCATTACTTTCAAAGAAGCCTAGGGAAAATCTATCATTAGCAAAACTCGCTGTAAGAAAAAATTAAAATTTTTGAAGGTCATTGCTGGAAACGAAACCATCTACGATTAGCATAATTGTGACATTGCATCGTCACACAATATTTGGGCGAACTATATTTTATATTGGTTTCATCTCGACGCTTGAAAAAAAGTATTTCTTTCTCGCTTTCTTTTCCTCGAAATATCGAGTGTCCGAGAAAAATGTGAATCCGCTTTTCAGCTATCTCTCTTGCATTCGCGCAACTGATAGAGCGTCTTGAAAGACGCTTGGGTGAATAATACCCGGTGTGTCATTCAAGGGCTGATACATATTTCTGTTTATTCGCTAAACACTGAAAGTCTCAAAGGATTCAGATTTGCAATGGGGTAGTGAGTAATTTTTTTTCCAATAAAAAAAGGCGGTAGGAGTTTGGGGACCTATGACGTAACAGATCATTAAGGGGACCGTATGGTCTAGAGCACGAAAATTTCACCTATTTTCACGATTTTTTTTTTGCCATAAAAAATTTAAAAATCGATGTTTTAACTTTTCGGGTTTATTACTACCTTTATTAAGTATACAAAAAAATTTTTTTTTAATTTTAAAAACAGTGTTTATTATCATATAATTGGCATTGAAGACGACCCTCTCGAAAAATCCGACCCGGACGGTGAAGATCGATCCGAGACTTCTACTCATCTGAAACACAAAATTCAAGAAGATTCTTAATCAGAAAGAGTGCAGTTATGGTCGGGACTAGAACAAATCGAAAAAATTAAAAATTGACAAAATGGCGCGCTTTTGAAAAAAAATTCGTAAAATCGGGTTTTTTTTTCACTAGTTTTTTAGTATAAACAATAAGAAATTATTTAAATAAAATTATGATTGTAGTTCCGACGATAGCCATACATGTTGTGAACAACATATCCAAATTTCAAGTGATTCGGTTGAATAGTTTTTTTGTTTTCACCTGCGCAGTGCCGAAAAAAGTCGTTTCGAGATAAATGAGTTTAAAGTTTGAGGTACAGATATTTTCAAAAATTGAGCAAATTTTGAATACTTACAGTTAATCCGCGATTCCGGCACCATATAGGATTCCTTCGGAACGTTCATAATTCAAGATTTCCTCACTCCTTTCATTTCTTCGAGCTGTCCGAGCCTCTTTGGAGTTGTCCGTGCTCCTACGGTTGGCGCTCGATACTCGCAGCTCGTCTCGGTTTTGCGCTAGTTGCTCCGCTTGTGGCCCGATTGTTATGCCCATGGTCTCCATTATTTTCAATAGGGATGCAAATCCTTCATTGAATATGCAAGCGGAAATGTGAGTGGCAATATCAATGATTTTTTTTCCGGCAAACAGATGTTTCGGCGCAAGGTGCCACACGCAAGCATTGAAACTTTCGTTATTGTTCTGCGTATTACTGCCAATACACCTTTCCAATAAAGTCTCTGCTGTCAATTCTTCATAAATTGGTTTTAATATCTCTTGTGCTTCATCGCACAGAGCAGGTGGGTGCTCGTAGGTGTCTAAAGTACCTGCAGCCTCACTTTGACGCCACTTGCACCACGATTCGGAACCTGGAGGACAGTACGAGTGTTGCGGATTTTCATCTGTTGAAATTTTGTGATAATATGCTGCCCATATTTCACTTCTCATCCCTTCAGTCGAATCTGAATTACGTCTAATTGCTAGACCGTAATAAGTTGACAGCTCTTGCAATAATTTATTCGTCAATTGTTGACGCTTCGGTGTTTTATTTATCGATTTCCGCTGTGTCTTTTTTCCCTCTTCTTTTTCTGTCAATTTCTTTGTTGCTTTCTTTATTTGTGCATGTTTTTTTTTCGCATCAACAGCACGTTTGTACAAACGTTTTTTAACATGCAAAACACATTCTTTTTTGCAAACTAAAAAATCATCCCCGTAAGGCTTTGTGTCCAATAAGGCTTTGAACGTTTTCGTGTCGCCGTCTCCGATATAGTTCGCGTATTTTACGTTGTACAACTCTTCCGATCTCTTGAACATTTCCACGATGCCGTCTACCTCCATTTTGCCAGCACTTCCGGTATGATTTGCGTCACAGTGATCTTCATGCTCTCGATACCACGCTTCATATTCAATCGTATCCTCTTGGCCTTTCCATTGAGAGCAGGCTTGACATATACTGCATTTGACGACAACATCTAAAATTTTATTACTGTATTTCCCTATTAACGAGGCAATACCGAGAAGCGATGAGAATCCACGTTTCGCCCACGATCCATCACCAGACACAGAAAGTTCATCCGCGGGACGCCCAGCTTTTACATTCAACTCGACTTCTTCTTTCAATGCTCTTTGGAAAACGATTTTCGCGACGGCTTCAGCTGCAATTTTTATATTGTCCACGATGCCGTAATATGTACTCTTACAAATTCCTTGTCCAAGATCCATGAGACCGCAGAAATTTTTCAAGCCTTCAAATCCTACTCCAAGCATTCTCAGGGCGAGAACAAGTCGACGGTTGATTTCAAATGCCTTATCAATTAACGGCGAAGACAAAATAAAAGTTTCTTTACACTCACACTTCACAGAGAGTTTGAATCCTAGACCACGTTGTCCGTTTTTGCTAAAAGTGACCGCACCGTTACAATCTTTACACTTCAACAACTGTTGAAACGTTAAAAATATCATGCTGAATTCGATGATGCAATAATTGAAAGTAGGATTAACGTTTACTTCCAATTCCTCATTGCCTTTTAATTTTTTCGCAGACGTGCTCGTAAAATCAGTAGTATTTTCGATAGTGAATCGATTGCCCTTGAAATATCTTTTGCGACCTACAGAAGATGGTCGTCTAGAAGAGTCACGGCCTTGCTTTCTATCCATATTTTCTGATATTTTATTTCAAAATTTTCGATGTTGGTTCGTCAAAACGTAACGTTGTACTGATCAAGTCAGGGGAAAGCGAAATGACCGTTTCCCTCACAAATGTTCGACAATAGGTATATTTCGGGGAAGGGAAAAGTATATATAGGTATATAGTATGTACTATATACAGGTATATATTTTCGGAGAAGGATTGGGACAGCTGCTGCGCTCCGATTAGGTTACCGGTTAGCGCTAGACCCGTTAGGAGCGCGCGGACCGCTCTCTACCTGCGTTATGGGCTGTAGAAGCTGTAATATTGAGAATTTCCGCATGAAAATTTCACAGTATATTCTTGAGATACTATACTTTCGACATATCGAAAAAAAAAAAATCGATTTTTTCAAATTTCTAGACCATACGGTCCCCTTAATAAAAATTTTATGCTCGCCATGCATACTTCCAAAGTAATACAATAGAAAAAAATTTCATTATTGTTTTTCATACTTTGAATGCTTAAAAAAATATCGCAAGCGAAAAAAAACTCCGAATAGGGATTCAAAAACTTTGAGATTTGAGATAAAAGAAAAACCTAAATCTTGCATAAATTTGAATGATGCTTGGACTTTAAGTACGGCTATTATTAGGAATCGTTGTATCACGTTGCTACTCTAATGCGATCGCGAAAGAGCAGATGCATTCCATTTATAGCATGAATAAATATTAAAATGAATAAATATGAATTCCATAAAATTACTTCTCGTACACGTAAGTGGCACGATACTTTTCTCGTTTTTCTACTCATTTTTTCGAATTGTATGCTGTTACCATCTAAATGCAAGGTAAATTTTTTTTTCATTTTAATGTCATATAATTTTTCATTCCATTCCGCAATGATTTTAAATGAACATGCATAATGCTTTTACGTGAGTAATAGTCAAACGTGTTGAAAATTCTTTTGACCATATAGTTTTGTTAATCTTAATTTCGCTTCGCTTTTTATTTTTATCCAGTTCTATTTGTTTTTTAAATCTCTTCATCATTTTTTATTTTCTTCGTTAGTTTCTTTAGTAGGCATTCCGACCCCGCACATCGTAGCTTCCAATGCGACGGAACCAGAATCGACACGTCAACCATCATCCCGCGACGATGAAATGATTAACACGATTTCACATTCAAAATTTCTATGGGGTCTATAGTTCAAATAACAGGTTTACGAACGAGTAACTGAAGTCTTAACTATGTTCTCGGGCAGAGTGGTCCAGATATAATTAGGATTTTAGACGATAAATGAAATCGCTTTAGCTCTTGAATGCATATCGTTCGGCTGCAAACCTTATCTTTCAATTTTTTTTGCTAATCCCCTGACAACTTCGAAGACCGCAAGTGACCGAATTTTCGGTCACCAGCATGTCGACAACTACAAATTTACATTATTTGTAAATTTACATTATTTTCTGTCTCGTGTCCCACCCTTATTAAGTCAGGACTGGTCCTGATGAAGTTCAAATTGGAGCAAAGCAAGGCTTTTTAAATCTTTATTACAAGGATCAGTTGGACTTGTAAAGATACATGAGTATTTTTATTCGACGTCTAGATACAGTGTGAAATGAATATACGAGTTTATAAGTATCATTGTGCAGCAGATAAGAGATTCGTGTCATTGTTATTAATCCTCGATGTAATAGTACAGTCTCTGATTGGGATCTTTTACGTATTTATTTTGGATGATAATTCCAGGATCATCCTCATCATGATTCTCATTATCCTGGATGGTTCCACTTCCTTCCAAACCAGGAAAATCATCTATTTTTTCCATCTCTCCGTCGAACGTCGATTGGGTCATGTGGGGTGGCACCTGCATCAGTAGATCGGCAAGTACGTGACTCTGCAAATGAATCAATAATCGTAGTTTTCGGAAATCCAGGCAACAGAAGAGATCATCTTTGTCGAACCCTGCGCGCTAAATTGGAAAACCCCTGATTGTCTCGGAAGAAAACTTACGTCTGCTCCCATTGAAGAAATCCCTGAATCTTGTTCCTCAAAAGTTTCATCCGAATTTTCGAATCCTTTCAGCATCTCTTTCGTTTGTTCGTGGTTGATGAGACCATGATGTCCAAGGGCCTGGTCCATGTTCAACGACGAATTCGTCCCATTGTTCGGTGTTATTGAGATAAACTTTCCCTTTACTCCATTCTTGTCGATTTCTTCCGTTCGGTATATGTGCTCAGGTGTTTCCTTAGTCATAATCGATACTTTTCTGATAGTCTCATTCAACAACTTGTCCCGCGACTCCGTTGAGTCGCCATTTTCTCTGTTCCTAATAACCCCTTCCTGATTATTGTCGCCCTTATTATTGTTGTTATTCAATCCTGGATATGAGGTTTTGGTTATAATTTCTTCCTTTGAGAAACGAGAACGGTGCTCGGTAGTTTTCCCCTTCGGTGTAATATTTTTCATGGCAATACTCTTCATCGTTGATTCTTCATGCTGTAAATTTGCTTGTTGAGGAATTAGTATTGTTTTTTGATATCTGGACCCAAATGTTCTGCTGGGAATTGACGTGTTTGAGCTTGTTGATCGACTCATCGGTGGTCGACGTCGTCGAATATTCCCTCCATTCGGATTGATGATAACCACGTCTTTCTGGGATCCGGATCCGAGAGATTCTTCGGTTACACTAGCATTCTGTTGTCTTCTGCGTAGAATTGGTTTTTTCGTGGTACTTGTAGTTGTTGGCCAGATTCTCTTTTTTCTTCTAGTCTCGGATGAGTTTTTTGGGGATGGCATTGTGCTGGTGGTCTGTGTTTGAATTCTCCGCCTTGTTGTTTTTTTCGGCGGTATTGTGAAGATTGGGGGCCCGTAAGTACTTGTAACTGTCGCTTTCGCAATCTTATTCGATCGAAGGTTATTGTTTCGCACCTCGCCCAGTTTCGTAGGCTCGTCCTTGATCGCTTTCTCGATCGACGTTGCAACAGGATCATTGTCATCGTTCAAAGAAAAATTCGCAGTCTTATATCGACTGCTGAATAGTGGTCGATGCTCCGAGCTCATTTCCTCGTTGTCGGTAATCCTGCTTCTACTTGCTTTTTTTCCATCAGATCTTTTTGATGGTATTTTGTAATGTTCCCAGTGATATACGCGTTTGGTACGTAATTGCGTGTCTGAGGCATCTTCTGGTTCGTCATCCTGCTCTTCGTCGTCTTCATCATCATAAAAACCATACAGTCTCTTATGCTCTCTTCTTTCCTTCGCTTTTCTTCGTCGTTCTTGTGCCAATCTTTCTCTTCGCTCCCACGGATACTCGTATCTTTCAATCTTGAGACTTTCTTCGCTCGACTTTTCGCCATCTGCTTCATCGTCGTTAGATCTGTCCACATCCCAGGGAAACACGTATTTTGAATGTTTTTCATCGCTCTCTCTGCTTTCGTCGTTTCCCCGGTTTTTCCAATATTTTTTTCTTCGATAATTCAAGGTAGAGAAACTTGGATGATAAAAATACGGTTTACTGAGTCGTGGGCCGAGGTTCATGTACTTTGAATCCTCGTAACTCTCGAACGGTGAAAATGGTCGGGAGGAGAAGCGTTCGAATTCTTTTTCACTGTCGTCCATATTGGAATCTGTCTCGTCCTCTGTCAGAGGCGAATGCGTCTCTTCGTTGCCTTCTTCTTCTTCTTCTTCTTCTTCTTCTTCTTCTGATTCTTTAACTTCTTCATTATCCTCGTTTTTTTTGTGTGATTTCAATTGTTTCAATGAGTCGTTGTCCTCGATGGATTTGGACGATGATTCTTCGTCCACGAGAGATTCCGAAGGCTTCTCGACTTGACCCCCCTCTTCATCTTCATTTTCTTCTTCTTGTGCTTCTTCGGTAGCATCATCCGGTTCTTTTCTCGTTTCAGCGCCCTTATACGATATTTCTGGCTCTTCATCACCGGAGTTCGGTGATTTTCCACCAAAAGCTTCGGAATATCCCGGCGGATCGGACTCGAGATATTTACGCAATCGATAAAACTCTGGTTCTTCAGGCGGGGATTCGTTGTTTTTAGGATTATTTGTGCCATAATCTTCCGTCTGATCTTGAACCCCGTAATTTACGCTTCGATCCTGCTTCTTCGCTATATCTTTTTCCAAATTTTTATCACCATCGTACTCTTCGGAATCTTCTTCTACGTTACGTCGCTGAAGGTTATTCGGTTGGATTTGACGTCCATGAGTCGTTGAGTACTGAATTTTGTACATTTCGCCGGGTTCGTCTAGATAATCGTGTCTACCAGAAGTGGGGTTCTTCAAGGTCAAACTTTTTGTAGTAGTCACTAGCTCTTTGGTACCATCTCTGGATCCTACACGTCGCGCTTTCGTGGTATACTGGCGATCATTGAGACCCACACTTTTTTGAGCAACCTCGTTATTTCTTGATTCTTGGCTTCTTACATCTTCGCTCGCAGAAGCTTCCAAATTACCATACTTGTCTTTTTGTCGAGCGAAATTTTCTCTGGGCTTGGAGTGCCTGATTCTGTCCCGTATCGTGTAAACGATCCTCTGCGAAGCTACGGGTTTTTCTTCGACTTTTTTCAATTTGGTGTTTAGATTATTCACGGCAGTGGCATCATTCAAATTATACGTTGGAAGTCCGCTGATGCTTTTTGATTCTGTTTGGTTCAAATCCGAAGTCTTTTTATCATCCTCGACGCTTCTCTTGTGAACGGCGACCGTTCGAAAATAACCTAATTTGGCTCCTCCTACACCTGGAGTGTTTTCCGTTCGTAATCTCGTTCTGTAGGAATCTTTGTTAGTTCTGTATGGAATACTCCGATAACGCTGAAACTGAGGTAGCTCGGTTGGCTCGGGAGGCAGCAATCCTTGAACCATAAAACCTCGGGGTCTCTCCGTAATGTGAATACTTTGAAAATCAACTTTTTTCTCTCTTGGCGTCACGAGAACATGGCTTTCTTCCGGTAGAATGGATGAGGCGGAAATAGTAGACTCACCGAACGTTTCGTACAGCCTAGCAAGATTTTTTATCGTTCCCATAACGTCCTTGTAAACTTCATGCTGATACGGCGTTGTCAGAATTTCTGGAACTTTCATCATTGTTTGTAGACGCTGCTTTCTTATTCTGTGTCTCCTCGGAATCCTCTTACTCTCGTTTATCCGCGATTGTTGGGGTCTCGCGTCATTTTCAGGATTGATTCGATTTATTTGATTATCATTACGATGAGTTAATTGATTATTTCTCGATCTGGTACGACTAATTTCCCGTACGATTAATCCTGGTTTTTTGGAAACTCTCCGAGCGACTTGGTGCTCCTCGACATTCGGCACATCCAAAATTCTCAAATTAAGTTTTTTTGGATCGAGCTCTTCGGGCAATCGCGGTTGTCCAACTTTTTCTTCTAAAAATAGTGGATTGTCCAGTGGATTATCGTCAAAATATTTGGCACGGAAACAATCGAGTCTATCTCCGAGACCGTGCAAACGAGGCCGGATTTCTTGTTGTTGCTCTTCATCATCTTCCTCCTCTTCCTCCTCCTCCTTCTCGGAGGGTAATGCACTATCGAGATCGGGTTTGACCTCGTCGCACTCTCGGTACCTATCGCGCGAATCATAAAATTCGGTACCACCCAAAGTTTTTCTGGGCACCGTACGAGGATTCGTGATGTACTTGAGTGCCGAAGATCGCGAAATCTTTGAATTTTCATAATATGGATATTTGTTAATGTCAAGAGTGGCTTTTCGTACAGTGGGTTTCGTTGCAATTTTTTCGCTCTCATTATTCTCAGTTACCTCGGAAAAATTAAAATCAGGTACCTCAATCTCGATATTTTCACGTTTCTCATCATTAACTTCTTCGCTATCTTCATTTTGTGTATCATCATCGTCCTTGAATCGGGATTGAATTTCACCGTCAATAACTTGACCAACGATCCTCGGAGCTTCGTTCAATAGTTTCTCACTGCTGCGTCTTACTCTTTTTCTCGTGCCGATCGATTTCTCCGATGCACCGTTGTTATCAGCCCCAACTAATCGATTCGACTCACCAAACAGATTTCTCTTTGGTTGCAGTTGTTTTACACTCGAAGCATCGAAAATATCGTCCCTTATTTTATTAATATGACTTGGCGACGGTTGATTATTTTCCTCGCTTAGTGATCTTCTTTGTCTCGGAAAAATTCTCCTCTCGATCGATCGATAAAAACGCATTATTTCTGGCCATGGATGAAAATTTGAAGTCGTGTCATATTTTTTCATTGGTCTTCCAACCGATTGAACATTCCAGAAATCTGGGTATTTGCTCCTGTTAATCGTAGAAGGTGGTACGAGTTTCGTTATTGGATAAAGATGGCGGGGATATTTGGCATGACCTCGAAATCGATTGTAACGAGGGTGTGAATTCTGTGCATGATTTATGTAAGAATTTTTCCCGAACTCGTAACGAACTCGTTTGCCATTGCTTATTTGTTTAGGCGTTGTTTCGAACTCTGACGTGACGCCTGGATGAGCCAGGCCCGTGTAGGAATGTGGGAGGAAATTGGCGTACGTGACCTGTCTCAAAGATACAGCGGGTAACGGTGGTTCAATGGCAGTGAAATCGTTTGCATTTGAAAAATCGTTTATCGCGTCTCGACTCACCTCCGGCTCTCTCAACAACGATTTTACAATGGGCGTCCTTTCCCCAGGCCTCCTATGAGCTTCATCATCGCACGGACAAGTTTCCGTCCGAGGTTTTTCACTGGGTCGTATTATAACGGTGTACGAAAGTTTTTTCGGACGTATCAGAGTCATCGAGCCTTGAACGTTTTGCAGATTTAATGCTGATGCATTTCTTTCGAAATCGTCGGCCTCTTGTATTTCTTCTCCGGATTTCATCGTGTACAAATCCGATGATTCGGGATCTTTTTCGGGACTCTCTTCGGAATCCTTGTTTACATCTTGACGTTTCCAGGATTCGTACAAGGATGTTGCTGAGGGTGAGTAATCTATCCCGCTCGTTATAAAACTGCTTAATTCCGTACTGGGGACAAAATTGAAGTCAGAATTAAAATTAGCCAAGGTAGTGTGAACGCTCGGGAAGCTTGGAGCACTCGAAAGTACTTCGGAACTGGACGTTTCATAGTTCTTCGTGATTCTCTCAATATCTTTGAGCTTGGTAAACTTATCCGGTTTATGATTGCTTCCCACCGATTTAAAATAATCCCAGAATACTTTTCCATAGTCAACAGAAGGATTTTCGGATGTGAATGCGTATTCATTTTCTGTCGGCTTAAAAAAGAAGCTTTCACGAATTTCATTCTTTGCCGATTCCATTGAGGCATCACGTTTAAAAAATTCATCCGAAGTATCGTCGAACTCGTCATTTTTTTCCGTAATTTTATTTTCATTACGATAATCCGTGGCAGCTCCGCTCCAAGGCTTGTTTTCTTTCTCCTCGTCGCTTTCATGAGGATTTTTCAAGTTTTCTGGAACTTTAGTCTCCGCATTTTTCTCCGACTCTTCGTATTCACTTTCCAAATCTTTCTCCAACTTTTCGATCTCATTTTCCGTAACTTGCTTAGGATTTATAGATGGATCCCGCCACAAACGTTCAAGTTTAGTAGGATTTTTTATGTCGTCGTCGTAACCGTTTAATTTTTCAGTTTTTACTCCCTCTTTGGTTTCCAGTTCTTTCTCGATGTCATTCAGTTCACTATTATCCTCTTGATCGCCTATTTTTTTGGTGTAATCTTCTTGAAAATCGGCATCTCTTATGTGTCCTCCGTGATCGTACGCGGCATCCTCGTAACCTTCTTCGGTATAAACCGTATTCGTTTTCGATTTCGTAACAACCTCGCGAAGTCTCGGAGCTGCGAGAATTTCTTCTTCGTTGGTCGCACTTCTGAGAGCATCCTCGCGAGGCACACGCTTAACTGTGTGGGTTTTACGAACCTGAGCGTACAATTTTGTTGGTACAAAATCCAGCTCTACCTTGGGGGATACAATCCCTCGATCCACATTCCCATTTGTGTATTTCGACCGCGTCGATGGTTCCTCGGGATTCTCGTGTTCGCTATAAGGCACAATGTGATCCGGTGGAGAACCCTCGACATCGGGCTCTCTCGAAAAATCATCCTCCGTTTCGCTGGAAAGTGTAGCATAATTTTTAGACACCTTACTCTCGGCAATTTCGATTATTGGAAATGTAGTGTTCAAGTCCGTCGGCACTGTTGGAACGGGCGAACGAAAAGTTGTCGTTTCTTCGAACCAACTGGATTCCACTCCGACACTGAGAATGATGCAGATTACAAACGGGCAAATCAACACACTCCTCACATCCATATTAATGAGATCACTAATTTTTAAATTGCATTTTAGAGTTTATTCTGGCACCTAATTCAACGCTCCATTTTCGTAGAATAAAGCATTGCGAAGATTTTATTATTTTACAACAATAAAGTCAAAGAGTCATTTGAAATTATTTCGGTTTTCAATTATCAGTAAACTGTAAATGTTGTTATTTTGTTACGTATTCAACATTCCATGGATTTTCACTTTATCGTATCACTTATAGTTAAACAAAAATGTTTCGTCGTAAAAATAAAAAAATAATTTTGTGTCGATTTATTGATTCTATAGAACGAACTTTTATTTTATTATCGCGCTGTCAGAGAATGCTCGGAATTCCCAATCAATCTAGCAACAGCGACTGTTATGGACTGATAGCTCCTGCGACGGTCACAGTCTAATTTATAGAATACTTATTTTCTCGGTGAACAGGAGAAGAAAGCCGGCGTCGCGGTAGGGCGTCCTGTCACGTCCGATTATTTTGCACCACGGACTCGATCGAATAACAATATTTCATTGAAAACCATCTTCCTACTCGATTCACAATTCGTTCAAATATAATTCATTTTATACACAATTATTGTGATTTTCGTTTTAGCCTCGTTCTCCAAACCAAAAAATGAAGATTTTCCATTGCTTGTTCGAATTCGCTTTTTAAAAATATTTAGTTATCCGTTGAATACGTTTTTTAATTGAAGACAAACATTTGTACAATCAACTTCATTTTGAAAAACTTTCCATTTGCATTACAACATATATATGTATATCGTGTGAACGACAATAAATCGAGATTTGATTTTAAGAGATTGCTTTGTTGAACCAGCGACGAGCTGTCGATTTGATTTAGTGAAGTGGAACGAGAGACCTCAAATTAAACATTTCTTCATTTTATCGACAATTTATAAAGAGAAGAAAGTCGATAGTTCGAAGGATACGCTCGGTGGATCAGCCGTGTGAAAGATCGTGATCGCAGCCCGAGCACGAAAAACAAATTTATTGCTGAATCAAATTTAATTGGTATTCCAGGTGTCATGGATTTTTATTTCCTGTAGTATCAGCCGTGATCATAATAATTTTAGAACGAGTTTAATAAGTATGAAAAAAAACTGTAAGGACAGCACAAAAATACAAGTACAAAAACAAAAATAGCTTATAACTATATAATATAAATAATATGTATAATAATTTATCGAAAAACTGAGATTTGTACAATTCGCATTTTCGCAGCTCCTACGGACTACGAACAATAGTCGAATAAATGTGCCAATAAATTAAGATTAAAAATCTGTCACTCGCACTGTTCTTCCCCCTACTTTTTACAAAAGAAATAAGAAAACAAAATAAGTATTGTCTCGGGTACTTCGGAAAATCTATACTACGATTTTAGGTGGATATCATCGGTTTCCAAGAGTCTGAATTTATTTGCTGCTGGCGTGTTGAACTCTGGGTGGCCAATAGTGGCTCGGACGATTGCAACATCGATGCTTCCGGCTTGAAGAAATCTATGATTGGATGATAATTGTAATTTACACGTCTGTTTGGCTCCTGGTATTCCTCGTCAAAACCACCATTATGCAATCTCGTTGAGGCATTCATATCTTGGTCGTACAGCTGGCTGGACCTAAACAGAACGGAAGAGAAGTGAATTTTTAATACATTCTTCATAATTATAAAGAATGTATACAGTGGCGTGCAAAAGTTTCGGGCCACCCTATTTTTTATGCACATTGAATAGAAATATGGTGGTGGGAGAAAAACAAACGAGTAATGATAATACGTAATCACTTATATTTAGAAACAATAGGTTGTATACATTGATATCGATCTTAAATCATTAATTTTTCAACAATTTTTTATGACTGGCTGTGCAAAAGTATTGGGTCGCGTACTTTTGAGTATGAAAAAAATAACAAAAAACATCTGCAGCACTTTTTCGTGGATCTACAATGCACTTCCTTTTTATAATTTTGTAGACGCGATTCAAAGTTTTTCGCGGTCTACCGTTCCGATTTTTGTCACACAGTGAGTTTGTTAATTTATATTTAGTAATAATACGATCAACGGTACTTTTGCCAATAGATAAAGTCTCCGCAACATCATGAGAACTTTTTCCTTCTGATGAAAGATTTAACACGATTTCACGAAGCTGAATATTCGTGCGTTTCGGCATTGTGGCAGAAAGGAGACTGATTTTCCATTGTAGGACATGTTTTTAAACTAATGAGGAAAAAAATGTAAACAAACCGTGCGTATGAAGCCGCGGCGATATAGTGGCCTGATACTTCTGTACACCGACCAATGTCATTCCACATAGTACACGAAAAATACGCCATAATTAAATACAATATACGACGTTGTTACCTTCATTGTAACTCTCTTGAATATTTTGAACAATGAATGAGTGGAGAAATAAAATATTTTATCAATTAACTGGAAAAAATAGGGTGGCCCGAAACTTTTGCACGCCACTGTATATTGGTATCAGAAAAAACTGGATTTTGCACAGTTTTGAATATTTTCGGAATAGGAACAAAATTGATTAAAATGAATGTTTGTTTGTACTGCTGCGGCGTGCTAATTTGTTACGTGGCATTAAGTTAATTATTGTTCAATCGTTTTTTGCCGTGTTGTTATCACACTCGTAAATATAGTGATGAGGAAATCAAGGAAATGTATATTTGGTAATATCGAAAGAGTTAACTGACCAATTACTGAGGTTGCTGGAGCTGGAATCGATGGAGCTTGACGCATTATCATCGAGATCCGCGCTCGATTCTCTTCGGTATGGTCTACTCGGTCTCGCTGGTCGCTTGCTTTTAATAATTGGACCTTTATAGCCAGGAGCTCGAGTATTAGGGGCATGCTGGTGTGGAAGTTTGTCAAACGGTCGTGGAGGTGATGTTGGCTTCTTCCTTCTTCCGGGTAGAGCGAAGCTCGGCCGATTTGCTGTTCCAGCATCGGTGAGTGGCTTTTTCGAACTCGAGACTTCAATTCGAAAATTTCAAGTAAAATGACTCTTGAATCCAGGATAAAACTAACTGGATGAATTTCATGAAATATTTCTCAATAACGTACGGTAATTAGTGTCCAACGAGGATGAAGGCTTGAATTTCGTCAAATAACTCGAGGGTCTTTCGGAGTATTCAGGAGGACTCGAGCCCTGATCTTCCGTAGCAAATTCTGCTCCGGGAAAACTCTCGTGATGGGACGGTCTTGGATCCTTCTGGATCGGTGGAAAAAGTTCGGTATAACCGTGCACGTGACAGCTGCAACAAGTAGGCACTTTGAAAATGTCCATGTGAAGACCGAGAGAAGCCTCCCACGTTAATAACCGATGATAATTGTACACTTGGGTACACGATGAACGATAATTTTCCGATATGAATGAGCAACTCGCTTTCGGCTTCCTGTTTAACAAAAAAATGAATATATTATATTTATATTTCATCTACATATATACTGATTGCCCGCTGCTTGTGAAGAATTCAATAATTCCATAATGTAGGGTCCCACGTTACTCTAAGCAAATATTGGACATTATCGAAGAAAGTTTTATTTGTACAGTAACGCTATAGGTCCGAACGTGATATTTGTCTATATTATCAACTTTTTTCACACCCATTGCGAAGTTAGTGCTGGTCCAATGCTCCTTATTTACTATTCGTGTGAGACGAAAGAGAAAAAAAAGCGATAAAAAATGTGTCTTTGGTTTTTACGGGTCCAGTGTCCGAAATATCGGAGAAATCGACGATGGATCGAAGCAAAAAAAATCTAACAAAAGCAGGTCTAAATTGTTTCACTCCCATCTCTATATTTTCACGGCGTCGCGTAATTGAAAACTTGGCGACCGCGTAATAAGTTGGCTTGATATTTTAAAGAACCGCATCGATTGAACATGATCAACAAACAAACTTGAACTCATCATTTTTATTTATTATAATCATATTTTTTTTTTTACTCCAAGTGTAATAAAAGAGTCAGTGAAATCGGAACATTCACCGGAGTGTACGTGAGGTTCTTTGTATCGGTTCAGCCCGCAATGTGAAATTGAAATCCAAATCGTAGTAATGTTATTCAAAATCTGTTTATATTGTTTTGTAGAAAATAAATAAATTATCATCTCGACGTGATATGAAAATAAGTGATTATTACAGAGATTTAAAAATGGCTTACGAGCATTTTTCCATACGTAACGTTTGCGTGTGTTCTCCTGTATTGATGATGTATTTCCAGATACCGGAAACAGCTCTTGCCAATTGAGGACGGGCGTACATAACGCTGGACGGACAAGTAAAACCTTCTTCAACGTTTTCAAACGGGGATGGATAATCGGATCGCCTAAAAAATGTTAATCATCAAATTCCATATTAGTATTATATTTAAGTGGTGCCTATAAAAAAGTTGTGCAAACTGCGTTGTTATCTTATTACAATTTTTTGAAATGCATTTTTATCGTTGGTAATCCAAATGCCTATAAAGCCTGACGCTTAACGACACTGTTGATTCGTTGATTTCTGTACTCTTAGTCATATAAATTTAGATGAAGACACGTCAAGGGTAATTCCCGGATCTTGCGATCCATGGAAAATTAAATGAATTTTCACAGATCGTTGACTTTCGCAGTAATATAGTAGTATTGTCTTTCTATTTTTTTCTTCTTCGTCCGCAACTAACAGGGAGAAATTCAATTTTACTCTGCGGTCAAGAGTAAGCACAAAATAATTGCGGGAAGTGAAAGGCCGGGAACGTGTCTTCTGCATGCTGCGCCTACCACTTGTTAACCGTCCGTGCACCAATGGTAAGCCTGTCGTTTTGTCAAGCAGGAGACTAGTGTTTACATCACTTTCACTAGAAATTCGTATTGCAAAATTCTCGGCTATACGTGCAAAACTATTCGTGAATTCGTACTAACCTCCTAATTTCATTGTTCTCAAATAGATTCTCGTACCGATTTTCCAGTGCTAATGCCGATGGACGATTGCTATCGTTGTCAGGATCGTCTTCTGATTTATAATCGGTTAGTAATGCTGCAACCATTTCCTTATTTCCCCTGATGCTTCTCGTGATCGCTTCGCTGCGTTTACAAATAAATATTGAATTTAATAAAAATGATTAAGAAAATCATGAAACTGTATAATAAAACTGCGAATAAAATAGTGCGTTTTTTATTTATTTGCCATTTATATTTATCGTGCAACTATATTGTTGATAAAATCGTAAAAACTCTTACTGAGGATAATTCGTAGCCTCGAGGCAAACCGTTTTCGTGAAAAATGTGCAATCCTCGCTCGACGGTTCTTTCTTCGCTTTAATTTCTATTGGTCGTCTTCCCGGTTGTTTCAATGAAACTCGAGATCCCTCCACTGAATCGAAATCACAAAAAAAAAAATTATTTGTACAATTCCGATGTATGTTGAATATTCTCTTAACTGTATCGAGTGACTTGTCGAATACCCGAATAAACATTACGCCGATTTAGGCTGGGAGAAGATCGTGGCGGTGACGGAGGTCGATAGTAAGGACGTCGACCTCTTCCGGGTCTCACCAAGAGCCTCAGTTCCTGCGCCTGCAAAATTCATGCTATGTTATTATTTTTGGTATTAGCAAAAAAAGAATTAAAAACTTGGATATTTCGTTGAATAGGAATATGCGATGTTCACAAATATCTCATCTCGATTTTCTCAAGTCACGCGCTGATTAAGGACTAGCACGGTTCTTCCGGTTTCGATGCGTGTATAGCAGCGTGAAGACAAGATTTTTAATGATCAAAACTATTTTTTTCTATTTATTTTAACAAATTCTAGAGACGATATTCTCGATTAACTGACTCATTAGAACTTATAGAGATTCAGATCGATATTGGAGGTCTTTAAAAAAAATGTTTTTAGCGATTTGGTACACGATAAATTTTAGTCGAATGTGATATTATATATCGAGGGTAAGACCGAAAAAAAGTGGACCACTCTGCGGAGTCAATTGAGGTTTCCAGGTAATGAAGGTTCTACGATGACTCGACTTGAAATGAAGTTTACTATACGGAAGATCGGTTAAAAGGAGAGGTTCGGTCCTCTCTCTTTCTCTCTCCCTCTCGTTGACTTTCTAGCGCGATCTCTTGAGCATATATGTAAGAGAGATAAACACACATTGTTCATTGGTTTGAGACAAGTAGGTGAGAGTGCTACGTACATTACACTTTAATGGAATGATGTTGAGTATTGCGTATAAGAAACAAAATGTCCTCTCTGTATGAAGAACTATAATTTTCAGTTATAGTCTCTCTCAAGGATAAAATAAACCATATGACGATACTTGATATTTTAGTTTTGTTGTTAAACGTAGCCAAAGAAGTGTTACGAATGGGGAGTTACTCTGCTGCTGCCATTACAGAGACATTTCAATGTTCAGGCTTATGATAATTCTCATGATAATTGGATACAATTATCGCGATACTAACGGAGGGTCAATTTTTTTTATGACAATCTTTCGTAAAAATATATACATCGATTCTTTTGAAATTGATTGGTAACTATGATAATTTTTATATTGTCGTTATTTCCAAGTTAATCTCATTCGATTAGTGCTCCGAATTTCTTCGTAGATTACGAAAAAAGCTAGCCGAAACGAAACGGAGATAAAAGTCCGTTGATTAGCATGGGAAATTGGTTGTAATCATAGGATAGACGGAGAAAAATACGTGCGTTCTACTTTCGACATAAATGATTTTCCCCTTTCTATGCTTGGTCGGAGCAAAAAATGAAGAAAAGGGATAAAAAAAACCCCTCATATACGGAGATAAGTATGCCAGTGCCTAGTCAAGTGTTGATACGTCTCACGGTTTCTCGCCCAATTGCGTTTTGCTTATATTTGGGAATGAGTCTATATTCTATGATCTGTGAATTCAAATCTTTTAAACAAACATGCTGAATATGGTTGGCCATTAAAGGACCCTCATAGCATAGATATTATTTTCTATGCAGTCATTAAATTTACTTTCAATAAATGTTATTTTTATTAATACGATACCTCCGGCAATTCTTCGGGTAACTCATCGATATTTTCTTTCTCCGTCAGGATTTTTGCAATGTCCATGCTAATCGGTAACATCAATTCTCTAGTTGCGTTGATTCTACTATCGCTTCCGAGTAACGAGTGGACCTCGTCGTAGGGTATTGACAGAGATTCGTTGTTTGATATTCTCGACGACACGAGAGTCGCTAATGCGAGCTTTTGGGGTCGTGACATATTCCGTATTATCGGTAAAACTTGACCAATCTGTTCCCTTTTTTCAGCGACTTTCATTGCCTGTAAAGTCGACCTTGTTGTAATTAAAGTGAAGAATCATTTTTAAATAATATCTCATTATTTAAACATGTATTACTCACGATCGTAAGGACGTCACGAATTTTGTCAGTTCCATTTGTGAGAAAATCGTCCTCGAGCCTAAGGGACGTGGAAATCTTCTCGCTCGGATTATATTTTACTTCATCCGCAAAACTCGCATCATCCGGGATATCTTTACTACTGGTATTCACGGCTGTCGATGAAGAAATTAACACCGACGTCTGAAAGAAACAACAGTTTTTTTTCTTATTTAATCGATTAAGCCAGGAGAAATCAAGTGATTATCCTGGAACGATTTGGCGAGGTATAGAAAATGCACGGGAAAGTATTTCACGTATGATCGCAGTTTGCCAGTGAATAGAAACTTTTACGAGGTGAAATTCTTCCTCGTATTAAGAAAAGATTTAAAAAAGCCTGAGACTTTTGAATTACCGCAGCACCAGTATATTCACTAAGAGACAAAATTACTAGAAATAAAGCCACGATGAACGATTATAAGAAACCAATGAGATTACTTAAATAAAACATAAACAATATTGTTACTACTAAAAATAATATCAGAAACAATTATTTAACTAGAATTAACTAATAGAAACAATTGTCTGATTCGATTCGAAAATGAAAATTTTGTTTAATTTAGTATTATCGAAGCGATTGTATAATAAATAATTCTTAGATATAAAACTCACCAAAAATGGCAGCAAAAATAGTGCATGGCCGAAGATCATCTTGTCGGCAGCAAGGAAGAAATTTTTTCGCAAAATAGACAACAGTCTAGCTCGAATTAATTTGTCACCCAATAATAAAATGTCACATTTGTACACAAAAACATTCATGAACCACTAAAGTCGAAGATTCGGAAGCTTTGATGCACTTGAAACGTCAAAATTCCACGTATCACGGAGATACGATGAGTCTCTCGAAGTCAGGAATCCACAATATAAAGGTGCAACTCGTGTTCGACGGCGAGAGCGAGCGGTTTTCTGGCCTATACCGACTAACACCAGATGAAGAAGAGTCGTTTCTCTTTCTCCGTGTAATTTCTCTTATCTCTCTCTCTCTCTCTCTATCTCTTTCTCTCACTCGTTAACTTTTATACGGTTACAGGTGTTCGGAGATCGCTCGATGGGCTTTTTGTAGGTCAAAAATCGCTCACCACGCGGTGGTATACAATCCGATGGGATGCTGTGGTGGGGTGAGTCAATCTCGCTGGGATCCGAGAGAGATGATGTTTCTTCCGGCAAAAATGGGACGGAGGAAGGAGGAACTGTCCGCGGTGTGTACACACGATATGGAAGCAACGTGAAAAAGAGATTCAGAGGCCAAATATACTCGTCAAACACATTACACGGTGTAAACAATGGGATTTTTTTCTTTTTTTTTTGTAGGAAAGCAATTATTAGTTGATTATAAATGGTAATAATTGAGAGAAGCATGTTATCGTGAAGTGCAAATTAACGCGAATACAGTCATTTTTATGTGCCGTACACAGTTATCCCAAGAAAATCGGTGTTTCAAGTCCTTAGAAATCTCGTGGGTGTTTTGAAAGAATAATGAAGCAAAATAATCACCACCATCAATTTCAATTCTTTTATGCTACTCCTGATTGAATATATTTTTTTCCATAATAGTTGCCGCTGTCGATTTGGTCGGAAAAACTGCAACTAATAATAGATTATATTAAACGGTCACGCATCAGTTGAGGGAGTGCAAAAAAAGGAAAGAAATTAAGAGGGAATTTGTCGAGGGCAACGAACACTGTGCTCGTGCGAAGCAAATGCAAAGTAGTAGCGGCTCGTTCGATATCAGACATTATGACCAGCTTCGAAAGAAGCTGAAAGAAAGAACGTGCGCGGCACGTACTGGGAGCAATGGAGAAACATTCGAAGCGTGCCTGCCAGCGTATTCCCCTACCGTTCTTCCTCTCTCTTTCTCTCCTCAAGTGGATAGTAGCCGTGACCGAGAAACCCGTCTCGTTGTCGGTTGTTGTCGTTCACTCGGACGATGAGGAAGAGCCACGCGACGTTTACGCGGAGGCAAGTCGGCCATACGCTCAGCCTCACGGAGTTTTGCAGCTTCGCCTCTGCTTCCTTTTTCCCAACAAATAAAACAGGCAACGTTTCTCACCGAAATCATTACGAATTTTCGCACCGACCTTCCTAAGCATTAATTTTAGAAATTCTAATAATACTAAACAATGAATATCAATAAAAAAGTAAACACCAAGTGCCTTGCGCAGCTGCTAGTCAAGTTTTCTCTACAATTTCTCTGAAAAGTCGAGAGAAAATCACAAGTTTTTCCTAGTAACAAATGGAAAGTTACTGCTAAACAATTGAACTATGTATCCGATAAAGCCGTGAATAGATGTAACTGAAAAAATATATAAACATGCAGATTTGAATAGGAAAAAGAAATCAAGGTGTGAGAACTGCATGAAAAAGATTATACGTTTGAAAGATAATGAATCAAGTAGAAAGTGAAGAACTCAATGATGGAATGAGAAGATGAAAGATTACTCTGGCAATTTATCGGTCAAAAAAACCGATTAAAGCATGAAAAATCCTTTGCATCTGTCGAGAAGGAACCTTTTTATTTTCGATTGTCTTCTCTAAATGCGGTAGGCAAGAAACCACAGGACGAAGCTTCGGAAGAGGCAACAGGCTGTAGAAACACCCAATCAATTTATAGTACTACTACCTTGTATACAGAATCCCTGTTCTCTGTGATCACGCCAGATGGTGCGCATCTATATACATAATTGTTATACGTGATGTACGTACACTGTAAACTTTGGTACACACTAGAAATATCCGTACGCAATGTTGGTACCGAGTATTACTCGTTGAGAGAATGCGAAAGAAGCAAAGAAGACTGTTGAACATTGTGCGCTCGTGTACTACGTATAGGCAGGATCTGCATGGAAGCGCGAGAACTTGGACGAGCGGAATTACGAGAGTCGCTCGGAAGATTGCGAGAGCCGAGGACATGTTGAATGGGTAGGTACTGAAATCGCCGCGTGATTTAACGCTTAAGCCTCAATAAGAGAGCACTTTTATTCTTTTATTTGATCTTAATTTATGGACATTATTTTATATAGAAAAAAGGTCGTAACTCCAGACTTGCACTTTGCTACCTCGTAAATTTCGGAAATACACAAAGATACCTCTTGTCTCTGGCGAGGGCAAGGATCTTCTTTTTGTGAATCGACGGCACGCATCCTTTTAGAGAAAGTCATGAGCATCGTTGAAAACTAGAGAGAAATAATCAAGTCAAATGAAAGCGCTGTGCGTTGAAAATCATCAACTCTCTTTAGGATTCAATCTCAATCAACTCTTTGTTTAGGATTACACAAAATATATGACAGATTTAAACTCTTGTTTATGCGATAAACTTGTATCGCGTCTTTATTTAAATCACGATTTAGAAATCGGAAGATATGACTGCGCGTGCGAGATTCGTTGACCAGTCTTCAAATGGATAATAAATAGAAAAATAGTCCCACTGAGAAATAAAACCCAGAAGTGAATGTGAACGCGAAGATTAGCAGCGGGTTTGCCTCTTCCTTTTCATTTTTTTTTTTAGTGCTCTCGCTCTCTTCGCGCCGCGAATACATTTGAACCGAATTTCTTGGCGAAAGTCTTTTTATCGAGCTAATACGAGCTTACAGCGTCCGACTACTGACCCAGTGATATTCAGGAGAGCAGAATCAATCTGCGGGTTACATGTGCTCTCGGAGCCAGAACCGATCACGTAAATGATCAAACACACCGAGAGAAATGTATGGAATAAACGGATTTTCCCCCACCTTTCTCTTGTAAAATCAACTAAATCAATGGCAAACCATTCGATGACGCTCTTGATTACAACATGCAAAATAGTATTTTTAGGGTTCCGTACCCTAAGGGTAAAACGGGACCCTATTACTAAGACTCCGCTGTCCATCCGTCTGTCTGTCTGTTCGTCTGTCACCAGGCTGTATCTCATGAACCGTGATAGTTAGACAGTTGAAATTTTCACAGATGATGTATTTCTGTTGCCGCTATAACAACAAATACTAAAAAACAGAATAAAATAAATATTTAAGTGGGGCTCCCATACAACTGACATGATTATTTGCCATTTTTATAGATAATGGTACGGAACCCTTCGTGAGCGAGTCCGACTCGCACTTGTCCATTTTTTTGTGATACCTGCCTCTAAAGTTTGATTTTCGATTGATGTACAGCGTGCAGAAAGTGGCTTATTTCTCAACGATTCTTCTTTTGTCTTACTTTACCGCACGGGTTGACGAACTAAATATAACCACAATTGCTTTGTTACAATGCCTGCCCCGAAAGTGCGATTTTCGATCGGTGTTTAGCGTGCGGAAAGTGGCTTATTTCTCAACGATGCTTACTTTCCCGCACTAGTGCGGAAAAGTCTCACTTTTTCGCACTAGTGCGGAAAAAACTCTATTTATAGCTCACTTTACCGCATTGATTCACGAAAAAACGGCTTTTCTCACGGTTGATAGTTTTTTGTTCTACGATTTTGGACCGATTGAACAAACTTGAATATAGCGAAATTCATGTGATATGTAACGTCAACTTATAACAGTCATATTTTCTGACAAGGACGGAATGGATGAAGAAAATGGGTGTCTGAAAGCGTCTACAACGGTGAAACTCATTGAAGCGGCTATATCTGTCGAAGGGAAATTATTACCGAAGAAATCAAAGGACAAATATTTGAACACTTATTCAAAATTTATGGAATGGAGAGTGTCTAGAAAAACAACCTCATTTTCGGAGACAATTTTAATGGCGTATTTCGATGAGCTATCAAAAAGTGTTAAACCATCGACACTTTGGTCTCAATATTCAATGCTAAAAAGTACTTTGAATCTGCATCAAAACGTCAACATAAAAAATTACGTGAAACTTACGGCCTTTTTGAAAAGTCAATCAACGGGATTTGCAAGTAAAAAATCAAAAGTTCTGTCATCCGAAGAAATTGAAAAATTCATAAATGAAGCGTCGGACATTAAATATTTGGCTACGTAGGTAAAATTTGACATTTACACTCTTACATTTATAAATAGTTCAACGGCAATGATAATTACAGGCTGCTCTAATTGTCGGCATAACGGGCGTATGTAGAAGAGAAGAACTTTGTAACATCACTGTCAGTGATGTCGTGAATATCGACTCAACGACAATTCTTGTGACCCTCCCAATTACTAAGACGAACATCAAGCGATCGTTCACAATCACCGGCGCATTTCACGACATTTTGAAAAAATACGTAGCGTTACGTCTAACAGACCCGAAATCTAACCGTTTTTTTTTTTTAATATCAAAACGGAAAATGTACCCAACAACCGATTGACATAAATAAATTTGGGAGTATGTCGAAAGAAATTGCGGAGTACTTGAATTTACCAAACCCTGAAAATTATACTGGCCATGTTTTTCGATGAAATTCAGCAACGTTACTTGCCGATGCTGCAGTGGACATTACAACGTTGAAACGTTACGGGGGCTGGAAATCAAATCAGGTGGCTGAAGATTACGTACAGAATTCAGTGAGCAACAAGAAACGAATTTGTGATAAAATTACGCAATTCGTTAATGTATCAAAACCCAATGTTTCTGCGACTTCAACATCGATTCCATCAACGTCAAAAATGATCAGTTTCCAAAACCTTTGCGAAGTACATGTTAATGTACCGCAATTGAATAATGCAGATTCCGGAGTGCTTCATGAAAATTCGGATCAAACTTCGCAACAATCATCAAATACAAGAATCATGACATTTAATATAAATAATTGTTTAAATCTCACATTTCATGTAAACGAAAAATAAACTTAACCCTGATTATATACGAGTTCTTATTTGAATATAATTGTCATTGGTTTTGTTGAATCTCAAATCCCACTTTCGAGGCGGTTATTGCAAAAAATAATGTATGCGATATGTGCGAAAAAACGAACCGCAAAAAAACAGCATAAATGCTGTAAAAAAAGTTGAGACAAGTACATTTACTCCCCCCAAATAGTTTGTTCGGTAATAAATCTCAGTTTCGACACAAAACCTTCACTAAAAATTACAAAAGAGATTTTCTCCCAAGAAAACCAACCTTGCAAAAATTCTCTGATTCATATCAAATCTCTCAAAAAATGATAGGAGAACCCCACAAAAATTTTCTCAATAAATTAGAAACTCACAAAAAGTTATAAGAGCCTCTCAAAAATTTATCAATCAAATCATAATTTCACAAAAGATGCCAATTCAAACCTGCCCAAAAATTAAGTCTAAATTTCACAAAAAGTTATTAAATAAATAAAAATGATAAAAGCATTAATAGTCAAATACATTAAAACCTATTAAAATCCAATAAAAACACTTTTAACGAATTGAAAATACAGTTGTTCTACCCAACAAGAATAAGAATAAAAAATAATTATGAGAAAAAATTTGGATACAAAAAATATTTCAAACGCAAAAAATTAGATTGAAAAAAAATGTCGGCTGAAGTACTTGGCGAGTTTGTAACCATAAGTGATATATTATGTAAATTAAGCGAAAAAACTCACCAAGTACTGGACCCTTAAGCGTTTAACGGGAAATTCGCCATTCGTAAAATATAATAAATAATCATAATTGTACTTGGGAGATTATGTCAATTTGTACTGCCCTGTTACTTCGAAGGGATAGAAGCGCTCGCCGGTAACGACGAGGAAAAATCTCGTTTCTCGTACTCTCTCGAATCTTCTTTCATTCGAACCTTCTCCTCCTTCGCCTGTTTTCCAAATTCTTCTGGCGGGAATCCTCGATTCATGTCGCCGGTTGGACACAACTTAGCCATGAAACCAATACAAAGCGAAAGATGGCCAAATGTATGAGCCTGGCTCGAAATACATTACTAATATATGACGATGATTGGCCTTCCTCATCTCCTTTTCCTCATTTTTCCTCCAATCGCTCATGAAAAATAAAGAAAAGGTGGTCGCGGGACGCGGATTAATTCCCTATTACTTTATTCATTTTACAGAGAAAGCCTTGCGAGGTCGTAACGTGGCCGGAGCATCGAGCAAAGGAAACGGGAGAATATTTTTCCTAATTTACTTTGCATTCTTGTAGACGGTATAAAAAAAACCGTCACAATATACAAAAGTCACTTTAACCAAAAGTTGAAACTGACCCCAATCTTTATAATCTCACGACAAAGATATTAAATAATCATGGAATACGAGTTTATCCACCATTCTCTTAGTTATAAAAAATAAAAACGGAGAATGGTTTTTAAATAAACCTTATTATTGCATTCGAGGAACATTTTATGGTAAAAGATAAAAGGTATCGTTTTCGACTCCGTTATAGAGTTAGATGTGGAAAATAAAAATTACAGGCTTAAAAATAATAAAAAATACATATTTGTTCAAGCACTATTCGAAAGATGATTGAAATGAATTACACTTTATTATTTTCGCACAATCACTTTCTTATTATAATAAAAGTCACTATAATCAAAAGTCGATCGAAACTAACCGCGATCTTTATAACCTCATGACTGTTCAAAAATATAGTCCGGTTGTCGGTAGCTGTCATATCCAGCGATCGTTTGAATATTACCAGAGTTTTACCAATATCACTAGTGTCACTACTAGACAGCGACTGCGAAAAAGACAGTTGCGCATCAAAATGTGTGCGAAAAAATGCTCAATTTTTCGGCACAACGAAAAAAAAAACATTGATATTTTTAATACTATTTAAGCTACGAAGTTCTAATTAGTGGCGATCGAAAGAGAAAAGAAAATAAAAATATGTGAACTTAAATGAACCTCCAAAATGCTGTAATTTAGTTTATATTAAAGAAACAATTTTCGAGAACAAGTAGAATCACGGTCCTTCTGGTAAAGTGTCTTGTGCGACTCGCTTCGTAAATGTACTTGTCTCGAGTCGCTACCGCGACTCTTAATTACATCGCGCATAAGTTGCCGCATTCGCCTCGATTTATGGTGTATTTCACACTCGTATTCGTGTGGTTACAGCACTCGCCTTTGGCTCGTGCAATAAATCACACTCGTACTCGTGTGAAATGCACCATAAGCCTTCGGCTCATGCGACAACTTCATGCACGATGGAATTCGTTGTTTCCGCACTTGTAACATAAATTACTATTTCAATCTGAAATCAAACTGTGGAAACAGGTATCACAAAAAATATTGTACGTGACAATTGCGGAAAACGACGGATTAAACCGCGCGGATGCTGTATTCGCCTCGACTTATGATGCATATTCACACTCGTACTTGTGCGAATATGCAGCAACTTTTCGCGTGATATAATTCGACGTTTTCCGCACTTATTACATAAAATACTATTTCGAGTTTGCGCTCATTTATGATTTGAAGTAGGAATTAGTATATTACGCCACTAAGGAGGGAATGTAGGCTATGTCAAACCGCGTGCGGAATTGCCACCCGAGCCGAAGGCGAGGGTTGCAATTCCACGCGCGGTTTGGGTAGCCTCTTTCCCTCCTGTGTGTGCGTATACTATTTTTCAC
>OZ022422.1:17683400-17709153 GCA_963989365.1 Rhimphoctona megacephalus | reverse complement strand
GTTATCTCGTAAGCGTAAGCGTATTGCTGTTTACCATGCTCGCTTTTCTCGCTCTTGGCCGATTCAATCGTATTGACTGGTGAAACAGGTCGATTTTGATAATTATGCATTACCTCTGCTCCCAGTGATGATGGCGATTGCGAAGGCATCTCGGAAAAACTTCTATCTTCCGTATAGTCAACTGCGAAAACGGAAGTAGTTGCAGGTTGGTATGGATCTTTGAATATCGGGAGATCGCTCGTATTCATCATCTCCGTTAATAGTTTTATTTTTTCTAAAAAACTCTTGATTGGCGGTACTTTCCGCTTCACCACCATGGTAGTCATTCTGATCCATTTTCTCTTTCGGCTGTCTCGTAACCGAATTGCTCTTTCTTGTCTTTCACATCATAGCCCACGGGCTCCGTAACGATGATCCTCAGCGAGAAAGGGGCCACATTCGTTGTAACCGTAGGAATGATCGATGATAGCTGGAGTCCGCTGGACCCGTCAAGTCGTTTATAGTGCTGAAGGACATTCTCGCATCGTTATCGGGCTCGAAATTTGCCGAGAAAGTGGTCGTTTCATGGATCGAGTGAACCGACTGCCACGTCGTAATCCTATTGATTAATTCGTTCCGGGAAGTCGATGCCACTTCCATATTCGAATAATTGCGATCGATTAACGAGCGAGAATCGATTCGTCGGTAATTCGTGTTCTCGGAAAAGATTTGGAGTCGTCGATATTGTCGTTGGCGGAAAAATCCAGAGGTTATCGCCTCTCGGCATCGGTGCAACATTTTTTCCGCGTTGGTGTCGCCTCTCGTCTTTCTCCGCCAACGTGAGCACGAAACTGGGGTCGAACCATTCTCATTTGTGAGGTTCCATGCTCGGTGGGCCGAAGCAGCCACTGCGATTGAGTCTAAGCGAGGTTTGCTTCCTCTGTCTGACACGATAGCCGCCGTCGTTGCCGCCGCCTCCACCACCACCTGATCACCGTGAGCGCGAGTGGTGGGGTCTCCCTCCGCCGCCGTAAGTCCGCCACCGTTCCGTGACAAAACGTTCTCTTGCTGCTGGTTATACGATAAGACTGACGAGTTTCTTGGTGTTTCACGTGTAAGTATAACGTTCGATACGATTATAGAATCGGAGGGCCTAATGGATGATTTTCTGAAATACGTTCCGGATCCAGCATTCCTCAACACATTCTTCATCTTCGGTATTTTATTTCTCTCGATCGTGCTGCGCTCGAGCTCTATGTTCATTTCTTCGTTCATTATGTTCTCAAGGCGCAACACGGCTATCGGAGTGGTTGTACCGAATCTTTTTGTCGGATAGCGTCGTCTGGAGTTCACACTGCCTGAGGACGTTGCTGTTACATCGACCAGGGAATTGTTGTTGTTTTTCGATGTGGTATTTTGATTGTCAAGATTCAACTTTTGCCCAAAGTAGAGAAATTGAGACATATCTTCAACAGGTATATTGCTCTCGACCGGTCGAAAATGATTGTAGAGAGACTCGGGCATTGCTACAGTATTTTTTCGTCTGTTCTCGTTTTCCAAAATTTTCTGAGAACGAGACAACGCTTGCGATATGTTTTTTCCTCCTACTGTTTCGTTCATTTTTGATTCTGGTACAGCCCACAGCCTATTTGTCTCATTTATCCTGATTAAAGGAGAATTCTTCGTTGAATCGTCCATGTTTTCAAGAGGCTGTTCGATCCCCCCTGCGCTCGCTTGCGATCTTCCGGTCGTTAAATTTTCTTGACTCAATAATTCTAACGCATCCTCTTCGTCACTGCTCATTATAACGGAGACTTGGTCACCCACCGGGGCTGTAACGTAAACACCGTGACGCGTCTCTTGTGCGTCCAGCATGTCTAGGGGATCCTTCGAAATAACTATGACCGGTCTTGAAGTTTTTGCTGATTGTTTTTTTGATAAATCGGGAACCCTCGGACCGAGAAGCTGTCGTCTTCGAGCCGTGAGGATGTTTTTCAGTGCTTGTTCTCTCTTTGCTTTTGAAGATGGTGCCTCGGTCACAGTCAATCCCATTCTTCCCTGACGATTGTCATTCGTATTACCATCTAGAACAACCATAAACAACGAATAAAAATTTATTTTTTATGAGATATATCAAAATGATTACAGGCATGACAATTTTACATGAGTATATTTCGGCGTGTTGCTTTTTTCACCTCGATTGACTACAAAATAGGATACCAATCGTAAGGAAGGCAATAAAAGACATTATAGACCTCGACCGCGATCGCCTTATAACGGTTACATTTTCGATCACGTCTTCACTACTCTGGATATCGGTTGAGAATCAATTTAAGTAGAATATCTCGATTGGGCAGCGATGCGCGGTAGAAAAACTACGAAAGGTATAGTTATACAAGGAGAATCGGGTCATTGCGATCTCAATGTCGCATGATGAAAGAAAATGTCGATTCACGTTTAACACGCCTATTAATCGCGTACACGTTGAGGAATTCAGAGTGCGGAAGAGCTAGTTAACGGTAAAATAAGAAGTTACGAGAAGTCCTGTGCTGCAAGCAGGGGAATGGTATTCCGTAGCGTAGAGACTTACGATTCACAATTGCAAGGTTGGTCAAAAATCATCTCACAACGTCGCGTTGATCTTGGTAATACGGTTAACGCTCGGACAAGCGTATCATGTGTCACGCACGAAGAACGGGGGCGCGGTGCGGTATTCGAGCGTAGCAAAATGATTCCATCGAAGATTTGATTAGAATATCGTGGTCCAATTGTATAGATTAAATTAAATATTTATTTGCAAACGAGGAGAGAAACTCGTTAGTCTCCGCGGGGTCAAGCCACGAGGTTAACGCGTCTCATTCTCAATGGATATCAAACGACATGGTAAACGAGTGGAAATTAGCCCCGGGGCTGAATTGCCATAGCCGTGGCGTGTCTATCGGTACATCGGTGCAACGAGAGAACCGAACGTGAGGGTCATTGTCACGATCGTTCGATCCGATCGATCCTGTTTGTTCCACGACCGCGTGCACTTTGTGTACCGTCCTTTTGATAGATGCAAGGTCAATTCCTATTTATACCGGTCGACTATCGTAACTACGTGCTCTTCGCGAACAACTCGATCTTTTTGTTGTTCGATTCCTTTGAGAAGATTCTCATGAAGCCGACCATTGTTATACCGAATACTGAGAGTTCGTTAGTGAATCTCAAGAAGATAGACTGAATTCATGTATTGCACAATGTGTTCTTACAAATTGAAGGACTATTTTGAATTTCGTTCACTAGTATATTATAAATCATCAATCATTCATTTTATTAGCTGACTGAGCACGGTTTAAACAATAATAACAATAGTAATAATTGGAAATACGCGTTTACGGAAGGCAGAGATGACGAGGATCTGAATCTAATAAAAATTTGAAGCGTACTAGAAAAAAAAAAATGAGCAAAGATGATGGTCGTTGTTCCGGAGCCGTACGGAAAAAATATCAATTCTGAATCAGATTATAATGCACGTGGAAAGAGAAAGAGCCACGCAAACGTGAATCATTAATCGTGCGGTTCCTAGCAACGATCACGATCGCTATCGGTTTCCTGCACCGTTACAGTAAGATTCATGGAGGTCAAGATCAACTGTGAGCAGAGACCACGAGCTCTCTTGACCGTTTTCGCACAAGATATCAATCCGACTCGCAGAAAATCATTTCCTCTTCAAAATCCTTTCTATTTTAATACACAAAATCATTAGATTTTTTAGATAAACTTGATTACTCATCGATTATAAAATGATTTCTCACGGTCGTGCGATATATCTCTCGAACAAAAGATAAATGATATGCAATTTGTTTCGACTCATGATTGGTTATCGATCATCACTCGCATTCAAAATTATGCATTATATGTAGATATTTTCCAAGTAGATTACGGAATAATGTGGCTACTGTAAAAATTACGTATATACTAGCTGCTGCAATAAATGGAATTCAACAAGTTTCGTGTGCTTCATGAATATATTAGCTTGACTCGCGAAAAATACAAATCATAGGAAATATAACCATATGCATTTTTGTATAACTATTGTCAAAGGAACAAGTACATAAGCAACAGGGCTGATTGATCGGTTTAGCTCATCGCTACGATGATCGATCCCGCTCAATTGGTGCAATTCACACAACGTCGTGGTATCTAATCATTACCATATTTGTCAAATATGGCCTTTGACGAGCCACCGTTGTGCGCAAAAGTGAAAATATATAACTCTCGTACATATACCGTGGCTGTGTATACTCCCATCTGGTTGATCGTACGTTATGGTACATAATGGTCTCCCGCTAAGCCATTACCAACGACGTTTTCAGCGTGTGTACTCTTGTATCTACAATCCCGTACTAACGCACAATTCTCGATTGAACTTCGCGCCCAATGTACCATATACGCGTAGGCTACATGGGATCTACCAAGCATGCAGACGTACACATTATACGTATACATTTTAACGCTATGAACGTTCTCATATTTGCCCTTAGGCTACTTACACCCACGCAATCGTAAAATGTACAATCCCCCGGTGGCGTTCCGTGTCTGGTAAGTATGATCTACGTACGTGGCTCACCTGGGCCCTATATATATGTAACTATATTTCCGTCTCTCTCGATTTATTGCATCGATCCAGCTACAGGAAGAAAACTACAAGATCCAAAGTGTTCGTGTTCTCGTTTACCGATGGAGAGAGAGAGAAATATTTTTTCGTCTCCTTCATGTCCGGTAATGCACAGCGGGTTCTTTCACACAGAGTCCTCTGTCCTTCATCTTCCGTCTCCTTCTTTTCACTCGCTTCAACCGTATGCATGAACGGTGTGTAATGGTTCTACCGATGCTGCTGCTGTTGCACCAATTCTCCAAGTGTAACCTGCTGTGTCAGACGTTCAATTTTTCTCTCGCCCTCTTCACTCAGTATTCCTTCGTAAGTGTGTACGCATAGATCTATGTATGTGTATGTGTGTGTGTGTGTGTGTGTGTGTGTGTGTGTGTGTCCGAGATGCAGTAGATACCTACGCTACACGACCGAGGGCTTCGTAAATCATAAACAAGCTGAAGTTACATGTCGCGCCTTTCCCGCTTAACTTCTTCGCTATTTTGTCACGCGACCAAGTAACGCGATGATGAACACGTTTTACCTTTACTTTGTAGGCTTCTTTCTCAAAGAGTCAATCCCTTATAAAGTTCCAAGATGATGCTGTCACGAAAACCATATTAAATACATCGATTGGAATAGCAGTTTAGGCAGGAATTGATGTCATTGTACAACATTTGTGAATTACTTTATTTTTTTTATGAAAGATTTCAAATCTACACCTGAACAGAATGAATTTCAACGGTACGAGCGTAATCGAGAAATAAAAGAGAAAAAAAATAATGTACAGAATTATATAGCGCGGATTTAACGAGGTGAATACAATAAATATGAAATGGGAACGACACTGACCTCGCTAACTCATGCACTCACGTTTGCACGTTTTGTTCACAAAAAAACACTGACTATATGAAAAGAGCTTTATTACATGACCACTCGACTAGATCCCTTTCGTTGACTGCAACGGACGGATCCTGTCCTCTCATGACTCTTTATATGTGGTCACGTAGCGACGATAACCCTGCGCGATTTTGACTCGGCATGTTTCTGTGTGTCTGCTTGAGGATCTTTGCTTCTCGCGAGTACATAAGATGCACACGCTTCGAAAAAAGCGAGGAGAAGGAAGAGAGTACGGACCTATGCATGGAAGCAGCAAGAGAGTCGACGACAACGCGAGGTCCCTTGTCCTTTGTTCAGCTGTATACAATCTGTATTTACGTGTATATTTGTATGCATATGTGTATATATCACATTGGAAAGCCATTTTATTTACCTCTGTGCATTTGGTATAATACGATAACTTTTTATTATTCGCCAAGTTTCCCGACCTTAGAACCTCGAGAGATCAGCGTAGGATCTCGCATATCTATAACCCAGGATCGAGAGCTCAATTTTTCCAATTCCGTTTGCTGCCCTATCCGTCAAGGAAGAAAAAATTCATCGCTATTAAATTACCAGTCGCATTTATCCACGCATACACTAATGTTAAAAAAAAAAAAAAACCATTCAAGAATAAAAAAGAGATAACACGTAAGAAAGGGCTCAAGGTATGATAATAGATTCTTCGAAATAAAATGGAAGCTACACAGCGCAGATAAGAAAGTCGAGATTCACGACACAGATTCCTTTGTTTCCCGAGAATTTTCTGCGAAGCAAGTTTCTAGATGGAAGCTCTTGAGTACGCCCTTTCTCTTGTTTCGACACAACCACAACAACAACAATATGTATGGAATATAGTACGGAATAAATGGAGCAGGGCTCCTGAAAACTCTATTCTTCTTTTATCTTTACCATTCTTCTGTTGCATTCCAATCCCTATTTACCTTCTTCGATAATCGTGAGCTATCCGAGTCCCGAAGTCTCTTGGTTCCATCTATCCAGGGTGCATAATGCTATGGGGCGTAGAGGTTAATAGACCCGCCTCTAAGGCTGTTTAAGGAGGTAATCTTATGATATAAATCGTACCCTTTTAGTCAAACAGTTAAGGGCTCTGTCTACTTTAAAACTTTCAAAAAATCGATTTTTTTTTGCATTTTTCGAAAGTTTATATATTTAAAAATATTCTCTGAAAATTTAAGAAAGATCAGAGCATTCTAATGGTATTTTTCCATACGTTGAACGCTACCTGAGCACGCTTGTTCACCCCAACCGCTGCGTATACCGTATTGCCCGGCCGGAGCGGAGAGCTGGTGTAAATACCGCAAGGCCGAAGCCACCAATACTTTACATAATTTCAAACATCCTTCTGCTCTTTCTAAAGATATTCAAAAGGTTTTGAAACCCATCTACGAGGACTTGACGAGAGACGAATTGCTCCAAAGCTGTCTTGGCGGCAACACCCAAAATAATAATGAGAGTTAGAACAACTGCGTCTGGAATATTGCGCCAAAACACACTTTCAATGGCAAAGTCATTGTTGAAATTGCATGTTATATTGCAGCCTGCATTTTCAATGAAGGGTACCAACCAGTATTAAAAATAATGAGTGTAATGGGCATCAAAATCGGTGAATGCGCGAATCGTTTCGCCAATGCGCGCGATATCCAGCGCATCAACTTTGCGAATAGACACTCATTGGAGGCTTTTAAGGAGAGCAGAATAAAGCGGAAAAAGGCTAAATCGCAAGAAATTGAGTTACAGAAAGAGGCAAAAGGGATTATGTATGGTCCAGGCATTGCTGATTAAGTGTAAGTCAGATTTTTTTACGATTTTTTATAAATTAAAACTTTAAACGCGTTTTTCTCGAAACAACGTTTTCGAACCGCTTGTTGAAAAAATCTCAGAAACTACTGAACTGATCCTTATGAAATTTTAACCACATATTCTGTATATTTATCGCTATATCTGGTACCAGAATTATTGCAAAATTTTAATTTTTACTATTTTTTTGGCAAAAAACATGCAAAAAAAACACGTTTTTTATTTTTTTTTGTCCGCCATTTTGTTATCTTTGCATATAAATTAATATTAGAGGTACGGGATATAGCCACTGTCATACTAAACCTAAAACCAGTCAATTTTTTTGTTTCAGATGGGCCGTTGTTCAGATTTTTTCAAGAGCGCACACTTACCTACTTTTTGAGGACTCCTGTTTACCTGGCATTTTCACACTAAAAAAGTGGTTAAAAACCATAATTTTTTTTTCTAATTTACGAATGTTTTTGTTAAGCCTAACAAGTTTTATATCAATAAGCATAACAGTATTCTTTAAAAAAATTAATAAAAATAGCGTTTTTTTCATGCATCCAAAGTAGATAGAGCCCTTAAAGAAACGACGAGAATTGTACGAAGAGGTAGATCAGATTTGGAAATAAATAGCGCAACGAGAGTTCTGAAAATAACTATTAAATAACCTGGAACGTGTACATACGTAAAATGAAATTTAAATAGGATTATAATTGAGCCAGCAGGAAATGTTTCGGAGCCCCAAGGTTATGCCGTATAAATTGTGCATTTCGCGCAATTCTTCGAGTTCTATAGGTTATAAAATTCTTAATTATCTACTAAAAATGATTTTATGCTACAAGACTAACGGGTAAACGTTCATAAAAAAAATCAAGGTAAAACCCGGTCGAGCAGGATCCATATATTTTTTGATATTCGCTCATTCGACAAATTATTTATTGCCAACTTCCTCCAACAAATTGCATGCTATACAGAAAAAATAATTATGTTACACATTTCGATCTATGCGTGTTTCTTTCCGCTACTTTTTATACTCCGGATGAGCAATACATTTATGAAGTACACTAGTCTCGCTCCTCTGGCGCGTTGATCGAGCCTACGCGACATTTCTCGGCTGCATTTCCATACATGACAACGAGGTTCATCTCCACTTTCTATGTCAATGTACTAGGAAACATGCGAGGAGATACTTTACATAAGATCCAATACTATCAAGGAAATACGAAATAGAACGCAGAACATCGCAACACATATGTTAGGGTGTGAATAACTACGAGAAAGAAGAGGAAAATAAAACAGGCGGAAGAAATGGAAGAGCAGTCGCAATCATGATCGCAATACATCAGACTCTCGTCGAGAAAATGATTCTGTATGAGAGAGGCAATTGCAGAAATAGAAACGAGAGAAGAGAACTACAATACTCGTTTTACTATGTGTCACGAGCTCGCGAGCAGGCCCAACGTTCCGCCAATTTGACGCAATCAAAGTCCCACGTCCGTTCTTAATCAATCCGTCCCCTCCTCCTTCTCTGCTTTTTCTCGCCAATAGACTCGCTCGTATTCTCTGCTCACATGGCGGCGCGATCAGCATATGTATTTGTAGCGTATTATTTTCCTTCATCCTCACATACCTCAATCGCGCTTCATTCATATCGAGAAAAATGAAAATTATGAACAAAAGCCCTCGATCAACTCTCGTCTCTCCTGAGAATCCGATTTGCCGCCTAGCTCAGGGTAACATTTATTCATATTTTCCGAACACATCCCTTGCACCTCTTATGTAGATTCTATGTACATGCATACGCATGCACATAAATTACACTTTAATATGGCACTTTGACTGCATCTTATGTGTCTATACCTGCGCGCGTATGCATATTTCGAAGAATCCAAAAGAAACTTGCACATCGCAATAATTACTATATACCGACTTGCTGATCGTAGACTTCGCGAAATTTCGGTATATTCGTAGAAGAATGGCTTATTGATAACACCAACATGGAGTCATTTATTTATTTTAAAGCACGTATCAATTCGACGATGCACTGAGAAAAATTTATGGTTCACAGTACCATATTTGCATATTTCCCTGAGAGGATAGAAATACTTTTAAGGTAACGCTAACTCAAAAAAATATGGTTGCATTTACTGTATTTTATAAGTCGTTTATATTACGCGCGTATATTAACAGCAACAATGATCTTGCCAAACATATGTTGCGTATTTGTTACCAAATAATAGTGATATTTTTCCTAAAATAAATATTACTGTTAACGATCAGGAATAGTACTCTCGACTATACTCACGGTACGCTTGGCAAAAATTTAAAGTAGACCATACTAGATATTTCCTTGGTGCCATAAACATATTATATTGCTACTATAAGATGAAAATGTTTAGTCAGATTTATCACATTTTAATAAGAAAACCTGATGTGCACATACGTTAATAGTAACATTCATTTTTGCGGATACAAAATAGTGTGATCGGTAATGTTTATTGTAAGGACCATTGATATTTTTTGAGGATACCATTTTTGGATTTTTTAATAAATTTACTTTGCTCGTGTTCTTAATTATCACACATAAAAAGTGCGTTTTACTTTCTGGAAAGATGTGTTTAATTAATACTTCGTTTTTGCAGAAAAACCATTGTCGCGTCGTAATTTACTCAGGTGAACGGCATAAATATCCCTTGCGGTATGGTTGATATAATGACAACAAATATTAGTCATTGATAGTAAGAAACACAAGTCTCCGCGACATTACATAAATTGTTACTATTATGAGATATTTTAATAATGCTAATCCATTAAAAGATATTAATTACCATATAAATGGTAAAATTCAGTGCAGGTCAATCCAAAAATGAATATGCTACAGTATACCATATTTTTCATATCCATAGTAACTTACTTATAATGTTACTTGGATTATTTGATCATTGTAAGGGTTTTTACTATGATTTTTAGTCCTTTTTAAATAACACATGGTTATCCACACCATTGGGATTATATGTTTGGATGAACACTACAGATATAGTCCAATTAACTATAACATAATTGTCCTCACAATATTTTTTGGTACATTTTACCATAGAGCGGACAACTATACGTGTATAGTTGCGAGAACTAGTGTCTTTTTTCTCAGTGTGACTCGTATATAATGGAATACAGTTGAATCGGTTGACTCACCCAGTTTTTAGTTTTTTATTTTTTCAATTTCCTTTTTCCGCCATACCCTTCCTATGCCTCTAATCTTTTGTATAATGTGTATAATTATGTATGTGTTGTTTGCTATCTATCTTTTACATGTCCGCGCGTATACAGAAGAATATTTTGTAATAAAAAAAGGAATCGTGTTTTCACAGTCTGCTGGTCAAATCTCGTGTGGTACATCGAACGTTCATCCTTATTCGTAGTATACGATATACCGTGCAGTGGGCACAGTATAATGTAGTGTATAGCAATGAAAAAGAGAGGAGAAGAAACCAATGGAATTTATTCTTGAGCACGATTTCGTGAGTCGAAACAAAAGAGAGATACAAGAGAGCTTGTATATTATACATCCATAGACTGCTATATTGTATGTATACTATATGATAATATTAAGTGTACTGAAGGGTGGCCGCGAGGGGGTGGGGGCTACGAAAAAATAGAGCAGAAATGCTACACGTCCATACTTTTTTTTCTTCATTTGGTTGCCATGATCGACAAATCCTCCTCACCTTCGTGCGCGCAGGGATATTTATGTGGACCACGTGTACCACCACTACTAGCACTGCGAAGACGAATAACTATTCCACGAGTTGGGAACAACACGAGCGACACGAGATCGCGCAGAGGCCAAGTTCGATGCATATACAGAGGGCTCTTATTAAAAAATGGCGGTTGAGGTATGCCGTGAAGACTCTCTGCTACCTCCCTCCCGCCCTTGAACCTCGGGCCCCAACAAAGAGACATTTTCTTTACATATAAAGCTATATGTGATATTTATACGTGATATATATGCAGAGACTTGGCGCACACAGCACGTGGTCCGCGAAGCATAAATTCGCGATCGATAATCGTTATTTGTATAAGATGTGCACATGTACAGAAAGAGCTTGGAGCAATGTGGTAGCATCGTCAATGTGGATTGATAATCGTTATTTGTATAAAATGTGCACATGTACAGAAAGTGCTTGGAGCAAATGATACGAGTTGCGACAAGCATGAGGATGCATTCGTAAAATTCCTGAGTCTCCAGAAATATAGCTGGACGATGGCCTGAAATGTGTGATACACCTGTGCACGATTCAGTAATGCTTTTTTTCTCTCATTCCTATCCTATTCGTTTATGATTACGGTAAGACTTCGAGTTTGGTAAGAGCAGGTAATACACAGCAACGACGCACATCTCGGCTTAGCCACTGCCATGTAAACGTCAATTATACTCCGTAGCTCGCTCGTCATAGAGTCATTAGAAACAATTATATCGTGGTCGTGTGCTCCGGACAAGCGCGTTATAATGATCGTTTGAAGCTGCTGTTAAAACACGTTTCTTTTTTTTTTCTTTCATTTTCATATACATTTTTTCAACGCGAAATCAAGACACGTGCTACTATCTAATGATTCACGGAAATAGAATTCTTTTCACACCAAGGGCGCGGATCATAGAAATTATAAAAACTAAATTGGTTTTTGTATAGAGAAGTTAAATTCATTGCCATATCATACTATAATTAGCATTAATGGTTATATACTTTTCTCGATAAAATTCTTTTCGATATTTATTGTTATGTACATTGAAAAAAAAATGTTTGCTCATCGAACATATTCGCATTCAGTTGGATGAGAAAATAGTGGATCCGACTATATTTTTTTGTTGGATGGCAAATGATTTAGTTTATTCAACAACAAAAAAGTTGAATCCACAATATTCTAGTCCAACTAAATGGGATTTTATTCCACGAATAAATTTTTTTTTTCAGTCTAAAGTGAGGAACTCATTTTTTCAAGAATTTTAATTAATGAGGAGGTTTGAAATTGTATTTAACGAATTTTTGCGCAGGTAAAATAAGGTGAATTCATTCGCAAGGACAGCGAGAGCTCGCGATATTCGTTCGTTCCCTCTCTATTTCTCTCTCTCTCTCTCTCTCTCTCTCTCTCTCTCTCTCTCTCTCTCTCTCTCTCTCTCTTCTAACCATCTGTTGGTCTTTCGTGAAGCGTATATCCGTTTCCGGTGACAGAGCAGTGGACTTTCGACCACTGTATGTATAAGAGAAAAATCAGTAGCCCCATCATCGTCATCATCATTTTCATCAACAGAGGACACTGCGGTCAACTGGTATGCGCGCATAATACACGAGCGATAATTATGTAACGCGGAATCGCGAGGTATGATCGAATCACGAGACTGCTGCATGTTTTTCTAGCTCGTTGCACGCGAGATTCACGAGAGATCTATGAAATTTTATTCTATTATATGTTACCCTCTCATAGGACCTTGACCAGACGACTGCAACGTTGTGTTACAAAACGTATGTAACAACGATACGGAGACGCCTCCATTCGAGCGATGTTTAAAAATTATTATTATTTTTGGCCTTGTGTTATATTCCAATATAACAGACGATTATACAGTTAAAATAATCGAAAAGACAATGGCCAAATATGTTTAATAACGCAAATTTTGTCCGTAAACTTTCTCAAAGCGAGTGAATCATTTTACTCCATTAAAAATCATCTTTTCCACCTACATTCGAAGTTTGAAAAATTATTCCATTTACATAGTTGCATTTGTGTTCTATATTAACCAAAGAGGGGTGTTACTAAAATAAAGTGATAAATAATGATGTAGTAGAATTTTAATTGAATTTTGCTATGTTAATGAATAAATAAGCTGATGGGAACAACCGTTAGACTAACCGATCGATTGCAATAAAATTAATTAAAATAATCTGAAATTTCGCTATCAGGTTTTTCCGTTCAATTTTAAATCAGGATGAATGGATTAGTCGACGATTTGCGGGTGGGCAAGAGGTATTTTAATTTATAAAATTGGCACGATCCATCGGTCCATTGCACGTTTGCATGGAGAGTTACATGTCGAAGATCCTATCGTGGGTGTACGACGAAAGATCGAGTCGATGGTGCGTCTCTGCGTTATATAAGTCTTTTACGTGTTTGCCTGCAGGACTCTCTCCCGCTCTCCTTCTCACTCACATGCAATAGCGACTCCCACCACTCTTCTCTTTACTCCGCCGGAGCAGGTCCATTAAATTGTATGTAGATTCCAGGCTGGAAACAATGGGGGAACCCACAACGACGAAGGGTTGGGCCTCTTCGAGGAGGCCATTCACGCCCGTTGTGGATCAATGCTCGACAAAATGTAGTGCCTCTTTCTCCCAAAGGGGCAGTTGAAGAGTACATAGAATATCTACTTCCTGGATCGGGATTAAGACGAAAAGATTGCTACATGAAAGAGCGTATGTTCTTTTATTTTTAATACACTATGTAAATAATATCATTTTGATAAGAAAAGATTGGTATTTTTTATTATAAAAATATTATTTTGAATTGTTAATGTGTTGCGGATCTTGAAAACATGCAAATTAAATCAGTTTTACCCTGGATCGTGAATTTTGCAAATGGTTAGCAGGGTAGGAAACGTTGTTAAGAGCAATCGAAAAAAAGGAATACGTGAATCGCGTGAGCAAATCGATACCGAAGATATCGAGCGAGTATCGTACATCATGTATAGTAGGTGAGTGTTGTATCTCAAAGGGACCCAAAACTGATTCACGAGAATAAAAAAAAGCAGGGTCGCGTACGTGCTCCAGAAACGAAACACGCGAAGAATCATAATCGTGTCTGGCGCACGTGCATCTGGGCACCATGCGGACTAACCCCCGCCACGAGCTGCTGTAACGGAGAGAAAAATAACAGTGTGTGTATGCGGCATAGCGCGAATACGGTTTGCGAGGTATTATAGTATGATCGTCAGCGGGAGCTGGCAGACGCGGGGGGTTTCCCGATAATAATTATTTGCGTACTCAGCACGACAAAGAAAATGATAATGATAATGATAAGTTTATTTGATGCCCTGGAAAAATCCATGGGGCAAATGTAGCATACAAAAGATAAACAATGTTTACAAAATAATGCTTAAAAGATTAATGACAGATGACCATTGTATGGGTTAGTTTGAAAATAAATTTAGATATAATTTTATATACAAAAATAATACTTGACTGATTAAGGAATGAGAAACACAGTAAAATAAAAATAACGATAATATGATATCGTTAGAATATACATCAAAATCGGGATTGTATAAATAATGCCAAATTATGGCACCGAAACGAGAAATAAAGAATAAGGATTAACAATGAGAGATAAAACTTAAAATTTCAGCTATAACAAAGTGTAATAAACATAATTTGACGATTAATATGTAACGCCAGTTGTAACTAAATAGTTCATGGATTAATGTTCAAAATATTATCGTGGGAGACTAGATATCAGTTTCAAATAAGTGGTTGAAAAAGAAGAAGAAGAAGAAGAGAGAGAGAGAGAGAGAGAGAGAGAGAGAGAGAGAGAGAGAGAGAGAGAGAGGAAAAAAGTGAGTGCGATAGGTCGTGAACACGCGAATAACGCCCGACTGGCGAGTGAAATAAGAGAGGAAAACAGAGAGCGAGAAGCTAAGCAATTTCTCAGTGATGTACGAGACCTACGTGTCTTGCGTCTGTTCGATGCAACCGGCAAATACGTCGTAAATTTATATTGAAAATAAAAAGATTAAGAAGGAATCGTGAATTCATGAGAGCACGTAGTACATATTATAAAAGGTTCGGCACGTAACCCCTACTCCGGACGTCCCTCGCCTGCTTTTCAACGAGTACATATGGGTTTGCATACATATCCCTCGAGCTCAACAGTGAATCCTATATCTTACAATACTTCATATATGTATATATACATGTATATAAATGAATATCGTATAGCGGCGATTCTCTCGCAGATTCTGGCACACTTACAGTCATCCTCATTCTCGTCCTCGGTATTGAGAGTGGTCAGGAATTTTTTTCAGCGAATTTACGACGACGCCATGCAAGTGCACTCGAGCCTCTCGAAAAAGTTTTGCTCTTTTCTGCTTCTTCTTACTGCCTTCGTATATTTCGTCGTTGGCTGGTATGTATTACGAAGTCATTCGCTCGCACGCACTCGACAGCCGCGTGTACCGTCAAGTGGTAGCATTTTTATTTCATTTTCATTTTATATCCTCGCTCGCTGCTACTTTTTGTTCCCTTATATTCTACTATTCGAGCAGCAATAAAACTTGTACTGCTCCCAGTACTCAACAGCGTGCAAATGTTTTTTTTTTTTTTTTTTAAACGCAATGAGGAGACGGTACGATAAATTTCTTCGTTGTTTATTTTTTTTCTTCTATCTCAGGTGAGCGTGCAAATGTTTTTTTTTTTTTTTTTTTTAACGCAATGAGGAGACGGTACGATGAATTTCTTCGTTGTTTATTTTTTTTTCTATCTCAGGTGAAGGAACGAGAGCAAACGTGGCATAAAAAGTCGGAGGGGGGTGAATGTGAAGGTGAACGAGCTTTCGTATAAATATACATACATATATATATATATATATAGATGGACGTGTATTTATATTCACGGAGGGATAACGATCAAGATCATTGACTTGCCCGCGGCGATCGCGCGTGAACGTAATACGATCTCCACCAGTGAAGAGATGCACTCTCTCACTGTATATGGACATGCAGCTGCATTCTTGCCCTTTCAAGCATCAACTGTTACCACAACAACAATAACAAAACAACAAAAACAAGATCAGCAATAATAACAAACATCAAGACCAACAATGATATTATGTTGTATGCAGCAAGGTGGAGAGTGGTTAGTCTAGTCGGTAATGGCTCGGGGTAGTATGCCGCGAGTTCCGGATTCGATTTCCGGCTAAACACCAATGAAAAATCGATAAATTTTTCATGTGTTTTTCCTGTAATCCCGGGTAGTTCGCGGACTCGACCTTCATAAATCCAGGGCCAAAAACACCCTCACTGTGTAATGCATGTGCGGTCGGTGTGCGGATTTGAGTGCATCCCGTGGACGGTTCTTATCGGATGGATGTGACACTTAAGCCGTACACCAACTGGCCCATTGCATCACAGCTGAGGAGGTTTCTGCCTAAGCGTCCCTAGTGGTCGTGCTCGAGCGTGCTTGCATTGCCACCCAAGGAAATTAGTCAGATGCCGGCTGTATCGGCAAGGTTTTCTGCAGTTTCCCTTCGCCCTCGGTAAATGCGATACAGTTAAGGATAGGTCGGTTGTTAGTTAGGGATAAGTTACGAACCCTAATAGAAAAATATATGTAACACTTATCATTCCTTTCGTTGTAGTATAAATGTAAAAGTAAGAAAATCGAGGAAAATAAAAAATGTATATATTTCACTCTGAGGAGAATCCAGCAAAACGTAAAATGTAAGTGTGCTCTTTAGTTAACATTCACACGAAATGAAACACGTAGTAACAATATCAAGAAAGTGATATCGTGAGATTGAGAGACGAGGAAACGATTCAAGTACGAGATGAGCGCTAATAGCTTTAGTGTACAGAGATCTGTACACATATCTGCTATGGACGTACAGCAATCGTTGCTTATATATACTAGACACGAGTGATTCTCTAACGGTATGGAACAGGCTCGCCGAGCACAGCAGGCGGAGAACGCGCTTATCTCGCCGAGTTCTCTCGCGAGCAACCATCTTTCCTCCTCGGTTCGCTAAGCATTAGCGCGCTTACGGACAACTCTCCTCTGAGATAGTGCCAAGTAACCGTGCAAGCTTTCCTTTTTTTCTATCGGTTGGATAAAATCTTGGGAGCGCTCGGAGAAATTCTTCCTAGTTCGATTCGCCCTATCGGACCATATAATACACACACACACACACACACACACACGCATATATATATATATATAGGGGGGGGGAGAGAGAGAGAGATAGAGAGAGAGAGAGAGAGAGAGAGAGAGAGAGAGAGAGAGAGAGAGAGAGAGAGAGAGAGAGAGAGAGAGAGAGAGAGAGAGAGAGATAGGTGATATGAGATATTATATGAGATAGCAGAACCAATTAGCCGAATTCCTAATTGCCTCTAACGATACAACATAGAGATACGTGTATTCGGGAAGATCCTATATTGTACTGAAAAAATTGTTCTACATAAAAATTCTATTCAAATTCAAAAATGACATCCGATTGGTTTTTTAAGCTAGTTGGGAAAAAATAAAAATGATCACAAATGAACACTGTAAAAACAAGTGTGTCGTCGAAAACAACACACTTGTGCGTTATGTACTCAACGCCGTAAGCAAACTGTAGATTTTCAACACACTTTAAAACGTGTAGAAATCGGCGACAAAGAATCTATAGTTTGCTTATGGCGTTAAGTACAGAATACACTTAATGTGTGTTGGCAACAACACACTTGTTTTTACAGTGAATTGAGCGAATTTGAGATCGAAAGTGATTGGCACGAAATTACCAGAGAGACGCTGTTTTTTTTTATCTGGTTTTCAGCTTATGTTACCATCACTCCCCTCCGCCCCTCCCTCAATGTATAAGTATACATAAATATATATACAGACAGTTATATACTCGCACCGTGCAATGCTGAGAGAGACAAGCGGAAAGAACGCGAAGTATATTTACCTCGAAGGCGAACTTTCAAGGCCGTGAGTCAAGATCAGGGTCTTTAACGCCAGGGTACAGCCAGTCATGATTTAAATGTGTGTGTGAGAGAAAAATATTGCAAAAGAGAAATTATCTCAGATATCGAGGTGTTTCTCGGTCATCGATTTTACTGCTCTCACAAGAGCGTCCTTGTCGCACTGTCTATATATCGTCGCATCAGTATGAAGGGAAATCACATAACAATCGGCCGATACGTCGTGAACGTTAGACAGATTGATGGTTACATGTCATGTGAATCGATATTAAGAATAATGTATTATCAACGCGTAAATCGATCGATTTATTTCGTAACGAGAATTGATTTTCGGGAGAAAAGGACACCAATCCTACGCGATGTTGCCGGAAGAGCAGCGGCGTATCGCACTCGATCAAATCGACGTAGAGGCGAGATATACTATATCGCAAGAGCGAATCGTTGGGCCGCGTATAATATGTGCGGTGAGGTGAAAAGATCGAGTATATAACAGCAGGCCGAGGCGCGGCTAGGCGGGGCGGGGAGGGATAATTTACACGGGACGTTGTTGCTTCTGCCGCAAGGCATACGAGCGGAGAGCAGCCAAGAAGGTGAGTTTAGTTCTCTTCCGGCATGTGCGATGCGCCTCAGCTAACGAGACCACGTGGTCCCAGGATGCAGAGGACCGTACATCGCCGTAGGCGAGTCTGCGAATCTGTGGCGAGTACGATTCTCGATCCTATCCAAAGGTAGAGGAAATAAAAACAAATATTGTCTGTTACATAAAGGCGCGATCGAGCAAGAGCAGTAGAGACACGAGAGGTACGGAAGGCGTGCCACACACACACACACACACACACGCGCGCGCGCGCGCGCGCGCGCGCCCGCCAACCTACAGTTTTCTTCTCTGCGCGTTCTTCTTCCTCTTACTGTTGTTTTTTACCATTAATACTGCAAGAGAAGAACAATCGATCCACTTTTCGCGAGTTGTTCCTATACCAGCTATACCTACTTGCGAACGAGAAAAATCTATTTGGAAAAAGCAGAAAGAGGAATATACTTGCTGCAGTAATAAGTTTCGAATAGTTCATTGATCGTTAGATAGTGATAAGCACAGTCCTCAAAAACGAGTAAAAATGAAGTTCAATCAAAGTAGAAACTGAAGTAAAGTTAAATATTAGACAAGTTAGTACTAGTGTGTTATATTGGGAAAAATTTACTCATCGAATGATCCTCGAAACTGCTATCTCTTTTATATATCAAGCATTTCTCCTGTTCAAAGAAGGGGACAGTGTAGAAGCTTTTAACTGTAACTATACAAGTCATTCTTTTGTTTTTGTACACCCTCTTCGTCTTCCGGCCGTGACAATATCATATATGTATATATATATATATGTTCGTGTTTTCGCTTAGAACTGCTGGCTGCGACACGGCGAAACGTTACTCGAGAAAAACAGTACACGAGAGGGAAAAGATCCCTATTGTATTTCTCCGGCAAGAGAAGCGATACTTGGTTGGTAAACCTCCCAACGCGACAAGATGATGTATCGGTTGTGACTGTAGCGAGCACGCTTCTTCAACTTATCCCTTTTCCGTCCATATACATTCTCCCAAGCTCGAGTCATCGAATAACCCTTGCTTCAAGAAACCTTGCTGTTTTACCTGTTTTGGGCTCGCGTCCCAAAAGTGGCGCGAGTCTCGGATCGCGACAACGGAGACACGTAGGTATACACGCATCATTGTACCTCTGTTTCTTCAGGCTCGAGGATACTATACATTTTCCCTTGAGAAATAAATTCTTGGGACCATTTGTATTTCACGGTTTCACGAACTAGCATCTATCGTCTGTTTCTCTCATATCATTTTATCACTGTCTCGTTCCTCTTTCTCTCTCGGGACTGAGAATCGCGAGGTTGGTGAAGGAAGGTACACGCGATACGCGTGCATCAGGGAAACACGGGCTAGTCAGAAAAGACTTAGCAAAAGCATCTCGCGAGCATGAGTTCGCTCGAGGAGAACTCTTGTAGTCTTCAGCGCCGCACGCACGCATATTCCGGCAGCTGGTTATAAATCGCCGATCGATATCTCGACAAAGGAGCGTTGAGATAGGGAGGAAAGGAAGCTCCCGCGGCGTACACTGCAGAAACGTGAGTTTGAATAGATGCCTCTTCCGGCGATGGATGACGGATAAAAACGAATAAAAACGATATAAATATATAATCATGTGCTAGTGCTACTGGTGCATGTATATATGTATATAGATATGTAAACTATTCACCCACCGGTTGGTATTTTCTCGCCAGTTGGAGGATCATAGATCGAAAGTCCAATACTCGCGAAAGAGTCCGATGCTTTCGTGCGAGCAATGAGGTAGAGAATATCGAATTACGTGCGTGCAAAACCAAAGTCAAAAAACTCGAGGACTACACCCTCGTGACTTTTTGCAGGAACTGTGGTTATTTTCAAGATTTATCGAAAGTGTACGGTATTAGATACGCCTGCTTTACGTGCATGTATTTGTACGTCGGGTATATTATGTACCCAAAGCAAGAGCATTGAGTCCTCGAATTTAATCCACGATGCACACACGTGGCACCACTCAAAAGCGCGTTGTATATTACTACTTTTATATGTACACCCGGATAATTTATAATATACAATGATGGTGTTTGTAGTGGTAGTTGATGGAATTTTATTTCCATGCAGCGGTACGAGCAGGATATAGGCACACCTTTTTTCATATACGTACGAAGAGTAACGTTCAGCATTTCGGGCACAAGGGCCAAGCCCTTAACCGTTAACGCGTGTAGCGATAAATCCTGCTGAGCCCGCAACACGCCCACGATCATCCTGCCGGCGATCATTCTACTTGATTTAAAAAATTTTTTTTTTATTTTTCTTATTTTCATTTTTTTAACGACGGGACTGTCGAATATTGTACGGAGGACCGGCGTGTATGGACAACAATTCATCGGGTTCATTTGAATTTGAAACTGAAATAATTTATAACGCGCGTTTCAAAAGTGTTACAATAAGCAAGAAAACCAATGAAAGATGCCTCGAATATATAGCTGAGAATATATACAAGTAAATAAGGATCCGAAGTATACTCACTCGATCTTGCTCTTCGAGCGAAAATCTCACCAACAAACGAGTACTTAAATGCATGCAGCAGCAGTACAGGAAGATGCGCTCTGTGGCGTTGCCTGTTTCTCTTCTATACCGGATTCTCGGAGTGAATAAAATAAAAGTGAGTATTCCAGAGAGAATACAACGATGGAAGAAGAGGTGGAACGCTCGCGGGCTCTTGTCCCGAGTCTGATTCCTGAGTTTTTCGATTATTGAGAAAGCAGAGAAGGAACTGTAGAGGGAGGAAAGAAGAACGCATGCATCGTGTTCGGGAAATTCGTGCTGGTGAGGTAGAAACAAAGATTTAAAGCAAGCAGTTAAGAACAATACCGGGTAATCGTAAATTATCCAGCAAGCAAGATTCTCTCCTCACTCCGCACTTGTCCTCTGTTTTTCCTTCTTCGTTCCACACGATATAGCTGCTTCACTTTAACGTTAGTTCCATTCACATAAATGTCATAGTGGGGTGGTGAGTTGTGGCCAAAAAAATTTTTTAAATAAAATAATCGACCAAGAAATTTACTGTTTGAATAGCAGAACATTGATGGTTGATGGTGCTCACATTGCGTTTGGCAAAAGAGAGTTCGTGAACCTTTGGTGGCAATCTCGCCTGAAGCATTCGCCTTGCGGCATTCGCCAGCCCATCTACCGAGAATCTGCATGCCGTAATGACTTCCTGCCGTAACAGCAGCAGCCGCAATAGCAGTGCATGGATAAAAGAGGCTCTTGCGGCTATATCCTTCAGCACCTTTTGCAGCCTGAGGTGTAGCTCGCCTCGAAAGTACCACACTTTAATGCATACATACATAATCGTAGGGTACTACCTATATACCTATATACGTGGTAGTTGTTTTGCATCTATCTGCTTGGTTGACGCTTGAGGCGGCGTTTCGTACATAGAGACCGTGAGGAATCGAGCGAGACTCGTTGTCGCTTATTCCTTGCTCGCGATAGAGCGAATCTTTCGCTTTATTCTCTCATGTTGCCGCGCTGAAAGTTGCCGAGTGGAATAAACGCCGCCCGCTATGATGCGAGACGTTGACGGATGATGAGTCACGTATGGATTCCCGTCGTCATCCCATTCCTCGTCGGCTGTTGGTCCTCTTCGAAAAATGCTGCGACGAAAAATCGAGGAGTAATAATTACCGAATGACACCGCGCGATCTTCCCAGCTTCTCTTTTGATCTCATCATCTTTAAGCTGTACATACCGTATATCTGAGAAGAGAACGAGGTGCCCAGGATCTAAGGATGTCGCAAATCCCGATCGAATGTTCTTTATGGATTATGATAGGGATGAGCGACTGAAACCGCGACCTCCGTTGCTCGATTGAAGAGCACCCGGTAACTTGTTAATGTAACGAGCCGCGAGAGACTCCTATTGCAGGAATAAGATTGCGTTATCTCCACAATTTTATCTCAACTATCCCTGAATTTCGTCCACTTAATTTTGATAAACAGGAGCGAAAGAATATCAAATATTGACATTTGATCGTACATTTCTCGAATATCCCATTGTTATTAGGGAATTAGACTCTTTGCTAAAAATTTCTTGATAGCTTGTAATTCCTCCAAGTCTATCAAGTCCAATGAATAATTCTCGTTGATCGCATTCGCATGCCAAATATCGACAAAAACATAGAAAAAAAAACTGAAATAATCAGGACATTAGGGATTTTTATTGGAACTTGGGTTTCTGCGAGTGGGACCCCGCCGGATTCCCGCGGTCCTTTACTAAGCTGCTAAGTTTCTCAATAGACGCGATGGCTAGAAAATACACTGAAGCTAGGTTAGTGGAAGTACGTGTCCCTTCGCGGCGTACGTCGACACCAAGTCGTTGATCCCCAGAGCCGTTCCGATGCTTGAGACGACATATGGTGTACGCGACGGCATACATGCACACGCGGGCTTTATATACCGTCTTCTGGGACGTGAGCATGAAATGCACAAGAAACCGTACGGCGCGTAGAAGCTTGAGCTATGCTGCAGCAGGTATACAGAAAACGACGAGTTGTAAGGACAGAGAGAATGATCGAATGGCTGTGGAATCGCAGCAGCGAGTAAGACGGCGAAGACGATGACGTCTCGTACTATAAAGAGCTAGGCGCGAGGCGGGTTCGTTTAACTAGCTCCGGATACTTTGCTGCTGCCACTGCAGCAGCTGATGTCCGGCATAAGTGCAGGAACGGAACGTTGCGCGAGAGTGTAACTCTTGGTGCGCGAATCCTCGAGAAGTGAGCGCACATACGACGCGAGATCAAGTAGAATAGAAATAAAGCGGAAGATACGAGGAACGAAAAAAATATCGGAGAATTGCCGGCAGGAGAATAAAACTTCTCGACGTACGTTTATTTTAATTGGAAGCACAGCACTCGCTTCTGGCTAAGGATTTCTCAGACAATTCGCGTTTTACGCTTCTCCGGCTTTTTATTTTTCTTTGAGGAGCAGATTATTTACGAACATTATTTTTACCAAGTCCGGGAGACCGGTCCACATAATAACATAATCGACCGACATTTCGTTTATTCCATCATATATAGCTGCCGTAAAAAATGTAGTGATGAAAATAACCATATTAGACATTTTATACCAATGCGTATTTTGATGTAGGAAAACTCGATATCACTGCGGTACTCTTGTGTCGTATAGATATTTTTTCATTACAAATTCAAAAGCAACGGGGTTACGCTTGCGGTATAATACGGGTGTAATATTTTTTTATTCTTCCGTCCGGCAGTAGCGTATAGGCATTTATTATTATACATGTTTCCTCGTCTCATTCTCGCTTCTTTTATTATTCAACTCTCTCAAATTCTGGCTAGTTTTTCTAGTCAGCAAGTCGGGGAATAGACGCGGACCTCTCGTAAAAGGTGGTGAGCCGTTAACGCCAACGGCAAGAGGCTCCGGCAAAATTCTTTCTTCCTCTCGCATACTTTCTCAAGGAACTGACGAGTCGCGGCGAAACCAAGGCAACTGACGTTTCCTCGAAGAAGAAGGGGTCGTTGCTGATGAGAGATGCCGGGACGAATGATGCGACTGTGTGTATCCGCGTACTATATATATGGGCTATTTTGAGAGGAGCTAAGTGATTTTTTGCTTCTTTTTTTTGTAATACAAACTTAAATACTTTGAAATAATAGTAAGGGAGGGTCGGGCAAAGCGGAACACCCCTCCGAAAAAAGTGAAATTTCTTTTTTTAGTGAAAATCTGAAAAATTCCATCATTTGACTCAGGACATGCGTTGAAAAATTAGTATTCATTGGAACGACTGATATTTCTAACATGAAAATTAAAATATATTTATTAATAAAAAAATGAATATTCAATGAAAATTTGTATGAATAAATATTTTTTATTTTCTGTAAAACGGAAATGTGAATATCCGACTAGCATAAAAACAGTACTAACAGTGCTGTAAGCATGTTTGAAAATGATTAATAGTTCATTAGATTGATGCGAAATGTTTTTTTTTTTTCATTTTCTTGCGCCTACTTGTGTTTTCTTCGGATATTGATAAAAAAATCTCTTCTATAAAATAAGCTCAATATTAAAAGGCGATAAACACCATTTTTTAAATTTCCTTGCTTCCTCTCGTGTTTTATTCAAAAATATTGATGACAGATAAATTTTGTTGAAAAATAATTATAAAAAATTTTCATGCGACCTGTTTTCTTCCGATATTGCTGAAATAAAAGTCTCATTAACAAATTAGCGTAATTCTTAAGATTTTGGAGATTTTGACTTTTATTTATTTATTTACTCGTAATAATTTTATTTGAGTGTAGCCTCCCATCAAATTTTTCGAAATAATCGATTTTTTTTTCTTCAATACTCTTCCTGTCATTAGTCTCGCTATAGCGCTGTCCCGAATAATTAATTTCTGTCTATCAATTTTTTTTTATAAACAAACGAACGTAAAATTTCCGGGTTTTCGCAACTCTATTTTTAAACCATTGTTAAAAATCGTGAAAATTTTCTTCGTTTTTGCTTCTTTTTGCGATAACCATCCTCATATGGTTCAATTTTTTTCATGGTATTTTTACTTCAGATCCGTCGGGTTCTCGTTTCTTTGGCATTGTAAAAATGATGGAATATGTGGTGTACTTTTCTATGAAAAAAATTCTTTAAAATCTTGTATTTTTCAACGGATTTGGTGGGAAAATGCCCATAAAACGGTTCCAAAAATGGCATCAAATGATCATAACACAGGCTATCTACAGACACCTATGAAAATTGATGAATTAAGGTCATGATTGGCCAGAATTTTTATACAATCAATCTCAAAAGGAAAACCTAGTAGGTGACCGAAAATAAAAATTTTAAAAATCGTGCGATAAACAAAAATAAGAATTAAAGTAGAATGAGACACCTCTGAAATTAAACCTATTGAGCTTATTTTTTAATAGAATTTCCCGTGCATCAATTCAGTCGAGACTGCGAAAAGGTCCCGATCAGGAGTCCCTAATTTAGTTAGGGCCCTTGTGTGGAAACCCATACCGGCCCCTGAAAGGGCAGTTATGCTTTTTAAACAAGGGCCTTTAAAAGCAAATAAGTCGGGGCCTTTATCACTAGCCCGGTCGGAGCCTTATGAAAAATTGAACATTAAAAAAAATATTTTTTTTTAAT
>OZ022422.1:17595732-17683200 GCA_963989365.1 Rhimphoctona megacephalus | reverse complement strand
TGAATCGACCGACTATGATAATTTTCAAACAATCGCCATTTTTTAAGGCATATTGATATTTAAAAAAAATAGCTACGAAGATTTCGTTTTGGATTTTTTTTCAATGTTTTTTTCATAAAATACACGCACAGATTATTGAATCTAATTAGGACGACGATTGTTTAAGGAGTTTCGGTACAATTCTATTGTTGTCAAGCAAAGCGCCAACTTCACATAGCAATATTTCGTCGAAAACAAACAAAAAAAGCCTGTTCGTTCGGTCGATGGGGGGAAAATTCACCATTTTCGTTGATGAATAAGTGAATAATTAATAAACCATGTAGATGAATTATTCAATTTTTGGACACCGGAATTGCAATAGTATACATAGTGGTTTGGCAGTTTTTCAATTAGGTTTTAACATTTTTTCTCAGTATTCCATACGTAAAACTGCCGTTCATCAATGACCGTAGACATCTCACCATGTTAAAAAATGTTTTTTTGATATTTAATTTCACAAAAACGGTGTAGACGATCGATTTCAAATTTGGACGGTACATCCAGTATATGTCAAAGAATATACTCTGTAAATTTAAAGTAAATGGTAACATTTTGTCACTTGTCCCGAAACTCCTTAAGCAATGTAAAAAAAATCATTATTTAGGAATGATTAGGATGAAAACGAGTGAACGCGATAATCGCCGTGTTATGAAAATCATTAAATAGTTTATAAAAGAGGTTTGCATGCTTTCATCGGAGAATGATGATAAATTTTGAGTGTATATGCGAGTAAAGTGATCGCGTGTCTCTTGTTGCCGCAGGCTTCAAAGTACAGATGTGAACAATTGTGAATACATGCGAACATGGCAACGAGGAGACGCGAATGTGCTGTGTACGTATGTTTAACTATAATATGCTGGGAATATTCAACAACGAGAGAGTTACGAGTGCATTCGTCCATGGCATCCTATACCTTAGAGAATGCATACCAAACCGTATGTATATACACATATAATATCATTGAATATGCACGCGCCAATATACGTATGTTGGAGGCGAAACGCATCGGGTTGTGCGAAAGTTATACGATTTCCCGAAAGCACACTGCTCGAGCTTAAGGAGGTTGGATCACGAAATCAAAATAATCAGAATTTGATCAAATTTGGTGATAACATTCTTTGGCTCCAAGTATACAAACACAATTTTTTTCAAAATTTTTTACCACATGGTTATCGAATAATTGAGCGTTGAATCGAAGTTCTTATGCACGAGATGTATAACTGTATATATGTAAACTCTATGCTTATACACGTGAACTTTAGTGTTCAATTACTCGAGAACTATGTGGTAGAAAAATCTAAAAAAAATTCTATTGTCATATATATTTTTACAGAATACATTTACCAAATTTTATTAAATTCTTATCATTTTGAAATGTTTAATGTTTTTAACATGATTTAGCTTGGCAACATTGTATCGTCGCGATACAACCTCCTTAAGAGTTTACGCTCCCAGGCCAAAACGCATAAATGACCGAGCGATCATTGAGAAATTGCCTATTTAATAAACTTCGTTCCAGAAAACCCGCGCGTTATGCGTCGCAACGATCTTCTGCACTGATGAGCGGCATGGGCCATTATCAACTCGATCGAGATATTATTTCGAGAGCTCCCACCCGCCATCCCGAGTGGCATTTTTTGCTGCAAATAGATTTCATTTACACATTTTTACCAACGGGTTTACCACCACTAGTCTCGAATAATCAAGCTCGGTTGTTTCTCGCTGGAAAAATATGAATGTTTTCCTAATATTTATGGTACAGATGTTTCGATCGATCGAATAAAATACATCGGATAAAATACTATTATTACTGTGATTCTACTGCCTCTGTTTTCGATAGCACACGGGACGAAGCAAAAAGTGAAAGTCATGTCGTTCTTGCTAGCTATCGTTGAAAGCATTTCTATGTCTCTTGGAGTAAGGCTATGTCGTGTATGGGAAACGAAGAGTTGGTGGCTGAATGCGGGGACGACCCGCATTCGCACGTTACATCCTACAAACGGTATGTAACATACTCTCTATACACGCCGCTTATTCATATATCTATATATAGGTAGTATCAGTGCGTCTAATGAATTTAGAGGAGCACGACAATCGGTCTTTGACGAGCCTTTTCAACCATTATAATTATCGCGTTTCCGCCTTCTCAAAAGGGTGTTACTGTAATACACGGACATAATTTAACAGTATCATCATTTTTTATTTCCGACCAGAGAAAGATTAACGCCCCGAGAGAAGGAGTAAGAGAGAAAAAGAAAGAAAGAACTGGGAGTCGTCATCCTGGTGGGAACAATTCCACGATTACGTGACGGTCAGGATCGTAAAATACTATATTTCAGCGCGTTAAACAAACTTCAGTTGTGGCGGCCAGGACGAATGAGTTTCATGCTTATTTAGTAGAGGCGGATGAAGAAAAAATTTAAATATTAATTGCTTGAGGGCAGATCCATCATTACTTACGAATGGCAAATGCCGAGCGCAGCTCACATTTTCGCCTTCTTCCTGTGTCCATCTCCCCCCACGTCGTGCTTCTCTCTTTCGTTCTCTACACTTTAGTTACCAAATGAAGTAATGAGATAATTTGATTACAAACCACATCCCAATGGGACCCTGTGGCGCGAGAATAAATTTACTTGTATACATTTATAGTGTTGCGCAATTGGCGAGAACTCACGGGTCTCAAGGCTACCGAGCCTCGCGATAGATTAATTTATATACAGATATATTTTCAGTGTTTGCAATACCATATACGCTATAGTATTCTTATAATTACCGAATTAATTGTACGTGAGAGCGTGGAGAAATTTTTATGTTCGGTTCTAAACATTTTCTTATTCCGAAGGAATAATAATCCGTTATTTTCCGACAAACACACTCACAGTGGACGATCGCAATTAATTCTACGTTTGCCGAGAATTTCCCCACAACCGGCTTGTGAACAAATTATTGTTTAAGCATTTTTCATCTCGGTTTAAGCATTTTTCATCTCTATTTATTTTTCTGCAGTTTATCTGGTCCCTCCTCCCCCCCGTTGACCCAATCAACTATTTATGTTATGCGCAGAAGCCTGGTATGCATGAATACTCACGGCCCAAGGTAATTAATGCAAGTGTAAATAGCTGTAAACGTCACAATCAATTAAAGTATCGATCTGTTATTAGCCAACCTATGTAATTTAATTCCAGGATCCACGAAATATGAAGAATTTCCAGTTTGCAGCAGAAGAAAACGGTGAAGAATATTTAGATAAATCAGAAGACAAATTAATGGATATCTCATAGATCTCGCTGCTCCTAGAAGAGAATAGTCAAATAGATTCAATATATAAAAGGCAGAGTGAATAATTACTGATACTTTAAGTCCGTGTGCGAAGATAAATAGTTCGTGCGAGTGTATTTAAGACCGGATACTTGAAGCCATATCGTGTTTCCGGTGCTGAGAGAAGAAGCGATTTTCTCACGACCGGTTGGATCATCGAGCATCGCGGGTCCAAGGATCTCGAGGGAAGAGGCTCGATAATACTCGTGAACGTACCTACAACAAGAAAAGAGGAAAAACCGGACTTTAATTAGACCAACCAGAGTAAGAAGAAGCAGAGAGAAGCTGCAGCACCGCCATCTTCTCTCTGCGTGTTTGTTACAGTTGTAGTGGCTGGTGTCGTAGCTCTCTCTCTCTCTCTCTCTCTCTCTCTCTCTCTCTCTCTCTCTTTCGACCGCGGATAAGCGGCCTTATAGATCTCGTCATAAGAGTTCTCTTGGGGTAGTCCGCTCTCCGTACTCACGCGAAAGAGCGTGTATTATAACCCACTGTGCAATCCGTACTCACTATATACATATATAAAGAACAAGCCCCAGGCCATTATACATCCCTCTGATGGCTTTTGTAAATAGCTCTGCGATCCTGCGAGACGTCGTCTCGCCCTGTGTGGGGCGCAATCAAGAAAATGCGAAATCGTGTTAGTGTGTTATACTCCTATCCCGAGAATCATCGTATTTTTAACTATTTTTTTCTCAACCGAAATGCCGTCTTGCGCTGAGAATTGATGCTATAAAATAGACCAAACATACCGAGGGGAGAAAATCCACGCACGTAGAGAACGTAATCTTTATCGCTTCTGTAAAGTGCATCCTTCCAATGGGATTCTAATATTACCCGCCAATGTACGATGCATTCGACTAACGCATTAAGCTTTTTTTCCAATGAAAGCGGTGATTCCATAAATTAAAAGTAAAACGAAATATATTACAGTAATGGAATCGCCTTTGAATTGTTTGATGAAATCGAGATACAGTGTTGGTATATCTTGGTTTTATTTGCCTCTGCTGGTGCTATTTCTGTAACTCGCTCTGAGTATAAATTGTCATTATTCATATTAAATAAATATTCACTGGAAAAAATGTACAACTATTGTCCCAGCATTTGCCAAGTATCGTTCCAACAGTACTTGATGCTTGGCCAATGCCTGGCGTTACCACCGGTCAAGGACTGTTTCAAAACCGAAATGATAGCTACGGTCCAGGAGCTGGCAGCCAGCATTCGGCCAACGTCGGCGTTTGATATTGGCCCAATACTAATAATCAAAGGTCGCCCAGCATCGATTCCCGATATTCAGCCATGAATGGCTGTTATTGAATGATTTAATTTACACTTTTTGATTAAATTTTTTTTTCTTAGTTGCCCACGATTTGTTATGATCATAAAAGTAATAGCAAATTGAAAAAAAAACAGCTTCATCAAGATTTTCTAAGTTACTTTTTGCATCAGCAGGGATTCGAACTGCCTGCCCGACCTTCTTATCTAAGTAAGGCCTAACTCACTAACCCTGGACGCTAACCACTACGTTATCAACTACATTGAAATTTTAAGAATCTTATTCTATGTATAAGCTGTATGTTTCTATCCACTAAAATAGATAAAATTAAAAAAAATACTTTCAGTAGAAACGTATATCTCATGGTTTTCAAGGTCATTAAATTGAACTCAATATTTAAAACAAAGTATTCATTGAATTTTTGTAATCCAAACTAATTGAATGTATAAGCTGCCGATAATAATTTGAACAACATTTACAATTAAAGTTTATTGTCATAAAAAAATTGACATTGTTGGATTGAATAGATGGTGAATACAATACGGCGGAAATATATTCGAAAAACTGTTACATAGCTGTTAAGAATATCAACGGACTGTATGTATAACATAATACTACAAATTAGAATGTCGGTTGTCGTTTAAAAGCTTACATTGGCCGAGCATTGGCACAGAACCCACTGCCATTGTGTGAATATACTTAAATCGGCACATATTATTCGCAGCAGATCGACTACCATGAGTCCACGGAAGGAGGGGAGGGGCAACGTCACGCTCGTACGGCTGGTTGTTGTTGAGAAGCCGATATTGGCCCAGAGTTGGCACTTTGTTGTATACCGATTCTAGATGCAAGCGTAGACTAATAAGTAACAATTCACGTTAGGGACACGAAGGGCAAACGTTGGTTGCCAGCCGTCATTCGCCATTAAAGCGCCATAACTGGCACAGAATTGGTAAATCGTTATTTGCCGATATTGAAACTAAACACAGAATAAGCTGCGGGTTCCAATAAATTGGGTTCCAACGGTCGTTTGCCATTCAAAAGGCAATACAGGTCCCGGATGGGCTATTCGCTATATGCCGGTAATGCTCAGGCTAGCACCGGCAAGCAGCATCGACCTAACATATGGGCACATGTCAGTCACCAAGCGTTTGCTGCTATTTATATAACAATACTGGCCCAGATCAGGCAGACTGTCGGATGCCGGTGCTCAGCCTGAGCATAGGCTAAACATCGACAAATGCATTGACCGAAGTTCGGGGCTAGCGCTGACCCCCAACGGTCGTTCACCCAATACTGTGCCAGGCATCGGCAGTATATGAGGCATTGACAATACTTTCATGGGTTTCAGCTAGACAACACAAAACGTGTTCCACAATTATCACAACAAATGTTATAATTTTCAACGAGTATCGCGTTCAATTGATCGACGATACACCTGTTAACTGACACAAGCGACCATTTGTCGTAAAAATGCATAAATTTTTCCGCGTGAGGAATGTGACTTTGGCAATCCTCTTGCGCACTCATCATCCAAGTTCCTTGAACCGAGTTTATTTGTGCCACATCAATCAAACCCTCAAGCTCAACCTTTTTTATTCTGCTCGCTCCCCGCCGTACCGTCTGCTTTTGCCGCGCGTACACGTACGCGCCCGCTCGCTTTTGCTCTCTCTCTCTCCCCCCTGTCCCCCTTCCCCTCCCCCTCCCCTCCCTCTCCCTCCCTCCCTCCCTCCCTCTCCCTCCTCCCCCCCTCTCTCCCTCCCCCTTTCTCCTCCTCTCCCTCCCCCACTCTCCCTTTCCCTCTCCCCCTCCCCCTCCCCCTATCCCGCTCCCTCCCTCTCTCCCTCCCCCCCTCTCTCTCTCCCCCTCTCCCCCTCTCTCTCCCTCTCTCCCTCCCTCCCTCCCTCCCTCCCTCCCTCCCTCCCTCCCCCCCCCCCCTCTCTCTCTCTCTCCCTCTCTCTCCCTCTCTCTCTCCCTCTCCCTCCCTCCCTCTCTCTCTCTCTCTCTCTCTCTCTCTCTCTCTCTCCCCCCCCCCTCTCTCTCTCTCTCTCTCTCTCTCTCTCTCTATCTCTATCTCTCTTTATCTAGGAACAGGGATGGTTCAGTTTAGCTGGTTAAATACTTATTCCAAGTGGAGAACCTAGAGTATCGTTATTTCAATGGGAGCAGAGAATGTAACAGTACACGTGTACATTTTGAGCTCGACGATTTGCCGTGAAGCGCGAGTTATGCCACTTTTCTATTGAATTATCGGTTATCATACCTGCATAGCGCTCTAAATACGTGGAGAGATCTTGAAAGGTTTGATGCTTCATTTGCACTACCGAGAAATACTATTGTGGCTCAACTACGCGGTCATTCGAGAGTTCACTCTTCGCACATGAGAGGCGCTTCTTCCCGTCAGGAAATAATCTCTCTCCTATGCATTCAACAAAATTTATAAACAGTGGACATTGTCCGTTCAAAGAGGTATGCGCACGGATACATGCACGAAACTATGCAGCGAGAAACGATGGAACTGTAATAGATGTATTGAGCATGCAGAATGCGACCCAAAGATACGTCGCGTCGTCGCGGCGGTTTACCTAATTTATATATTTCTCGGCCTGGCTATTAAAAAAGACTTTACGCCTACAAATAATCACCGTCCCTTACCATCCTGAATGTGCGTTTCATCGAGATAATGACGGCGATTAAATACTCGTCACGGTGCAGCGGGTATATCGAGTCGAAATATAAATCGCGATAACGCCAATTTTTCGTTTTCAAGTTGCCTGGGCCCCCTCCGGGCCAATTACACACCACGGACCACTTTACCGATGAGTCTGCTGCATGACGAGCGATTTCAGCCATATAATAACCGGATAGGAGACGACGAGAAGCCCGGATCAGAATTTAAAAAAACTTATTCCCTGCCGCCGTCTCGAATCCGAACCCGCAATTATATATTGCTTTTTGTTCCCCTGCCGCGTGGATAACATACCATATCACGTAGTCTTCGTACCGCCCCCGTTACAAATAATATTATACACAATGCCCCACGAATTCTACCGCAACGCTGATTCCTGAATTTAATTTCCATCTCGTGCCCATTTTGGTACAGCTGATTTGAATATTTCGCTTTTACAATAATTTTTCTATTCACCAAAGATTTTTCTTCGGACAAATAAAAATCATAACAACTATGTTGAAGCAATGACAACAGAACCTACATACACGAATTTGCTGATAAATCCGAGAAAATTTTGGGGGCGATACGTGCACGTCTTAATATCTGATCATACATAAATATATGCGATGGAAAAGCGGAAGCGATAAAGGCGACCAGCATCATCTCGGAGGATCAATTGATATCAGCCTGATGTTGCTGCGTGCATGGCTAATTTTATCGAGTACACACGTTATAATATCCCAAATAACGTTAAAATATCCCAAATAAAAAATATCCCATGTCCAAAATATCCCTGCCTACAAAAATCCTCACAATTTAATATCCCCAAGAAAATAACCCAGGAATTTGGAGAATATCCTTAGAAGAATCCATGAAAAAGATATCATCGTCACATCATCATACAGCATTATCATACCATATAACACATACATCATCCTATCACATATCATTATATCACACCAGAACAGATGATCATTATGCATCATAATACATTCACATACGCATACATAGAAATTATTTCATCGTTATTATCATTTATTTACAATAAATACAATACCATAAAAGCCATGAATTTTTTGCAATATCAATTTGAACATCAGTTTTCATCAATAATAAACTATGTTTCTTTACAAATTTGCAGTACAATTCAGAACGAAATGTTATGAGCTACTCCCCACAAATATTGTAGTACATCACACTTCTTATATCCCGAGACAACGTATATATTATTTTTCATAGGATATTATGGCATATTATGGAATGTTATTTTGCTGGGACGTTATAGTATTGGGATATTTTGGCATTGGGATATTTTATTGCACTGGAATATTATCGCAAGAGGATATTTTTGGTTGGGATATTTAAGCTGAATTATTTTTGGTGAGAAATTTTGGTACAAGTTATTCAGGGCGACACCTAATTTTATCACAGTTACTGCATGCTTCGCACTTGGTTCATTCCCATCACAACAAAATATAAAGAACGTCCGAGCGCGAGCGAAGCGATCCAAAAAGTAGCACGAGGTTGCTCACTCGACCAAAAGAATCGTGGACACACTAGCTTCGTTTTCTCGGATTTATTCGCTTCGTCGCAACTGACAGAGAAAAACGAAACACGTACACGAATATTACTGAAAAGCCCAGTACCGTGGAGGGCAGAGTCGCGGCAGGCTATTATTTTATTTTACTATTTTGTCCGTCTGTCGCATTTGTAGCTGTTTTTTTTTTCCTTTTTTCCCTTGTTCGCATTAACACAAGCGTTTGAGTAAACCGTAAGATCATAAACTCTGATTCTCGGACGAGCGCAAATGTGAAAATATCCGAGAAACACCGGGTGCCTCGTTTATGTGTACCAACAATTAAGCACGTACGTTAGACATATGCGATGCCTCGTGTATATCAGTTGGACTCATACATACGCTCGTCTCTACATATTCACGCTACACATATGCAGTCACGAGTTGGCAAATATATTTAAGAATTACCGTGAGTATTTTATATATACTCGCTTTTGTCCACGTATACGTGGCTGCGTAAGGAAGATCCTTCATATATTACAACAGATTAGACAGTTTTAGCAGCGTTTTTCTGAGATTTATGACTCGGTTTTCTTCGTACAGTAAATTTCGTTATCTTTTTTCGTTATTTGCTTCATCACATACAGTATATGCACGAAAAAGTGCATTGGTTTGTGCGATTAATGTTATTTAAGAAATATTTCATTCCCGTTTTTCCCGTTGGGCCTCTACCCGCGATATCTCTAAAGATAAAGAAAATTAATTTCCTTTCCCAAGCGGATATCTTTGTCGGAATATTATCAAGTATTTAAAGCGAATGGATAACATAACTTACGATTTCACTCGCAATCTAATCGAACCAGTTAATATACCGCAGGGGAAACCCTCGAGTGTCTCTTTAATGGCAGTCCAGGAAGAGCAAAGTCAACGGTATACGATAGGGGTACATGAAGGGAAGGAGAACTGAAGATTCAAATTATACGAGGATACGGCAGAGGCCGGCTCTACGGACATAATATCCGGACGAGTTTCTTGGACGGAGCGCGTGTTTCTTGGTAGGGAGCGAGGGCACATTTATTATGTTAATTGCGAGAGATCTGATTCGATCGCGATATCTCGCGAGGGACGAAAGGGTGAATTTTCAATGAAACGAAAATGAAAGTAGTCTGATAAGTATGAGACCGTTTGATCGAGAGATATATTGGAACAACAATTATACCAAATCTGTTTGTCTAGATAATTCGTGAAAAAAGGAGTTCATTCATTCGATGTATAAATATAAATGACATTGAAAAACACACATTTACTTGTAGAATATTCATTGTCGAGAGGCTTTTTTGGAACTGCCGTCTATATAAGTATCGAATAAACAACACTAATACCTACATTATCCAATATTGAGCAGACAGCGTACTGTACTCTGCTTGAGTTTATTGGCGCGGTCTGTGTAAACAGCGTTATAATTATCTCAAACAAATAATTCATTTCGGAAAAGAGATAGAATCAGCAGGTAGCTTTTGTAGCAGCACGTTCAATCTAGTTGCAAAGGGAACATTTCGATTGGGTTCTGAATTCATTTGTTAAATTGGTTAGAATACACAAGGAGAGTAGTAAGGGGAGGTGAAAAAAATGAGAAAAGAAAACACTCAAACGGTAGGGTGAGAGGTTCGATTAATTACGCGAGAGGCCTATAATTGTGTGAGCGTCTCTCATCGTGTCGAAGAATGGGAGCATGTTCTGCTCCTTTATACATATATATGTATAGTCTTGCTCCTTTATACATATATATGTATAGTCTTGGATATATTCGATATATTCAGTATGCGTATAGGCGACCGTGCGGAGCTTCTCGAGCGGGTGGTTGGCGAGCTCTCCCGCGTGGAGCAGAACAAACGGGAGAGGTATTCTGAATCTCGGATCCTTTACTACACTACATACAAAGGGATAAATATACGAGCAGAGGAGAAGTTCAATGAAACCAAAACGATAAGAGCAAAAGAAAAGACGATCTCCTCTCTCTCTCTCTCTCTCTCTCTCCCTCTCTCTCTCTCTCTCTCTCTTTCTCTCTCTCTGCCTCTGTATGGGGGACCTGCTCAACCATGAACAGAATTTTACAGTTAATTTTTGCGTTACTTATGCTCATGCACGTGCGAGAAACAAAACAAATGGACGACTGGTGTTTTTCGTCTCATTCAGTCTCTCTTGTCTTTCTCGTATCCTTTTTGGTAGGTCTATGCATAACGTAACTTATGTAATATTTATTTTGCTCAAAGAAAATTCATCTGTCCAAGATGCCGTTAGCTTCATTATACGTAAAAATAATTGAAAACATTAGGTGCGCATCTAATATTCGAAAGGACGATCGCAATCTTTCGATCCTTTGAATTTCATATGTATTTGCAACCATACACATCCGTATACTTGTACTGATATTTACCGATTTACGATTGCAAATTGATGCTGCTTTCCCGCCCGAGGTGAACCACGAAAAAGAAAGAGTGCTTACGTGCGTGCGTGGAGTTGAACAAAAATGCATTGCCCGAGTGCGGGAGCAATGGAAGAGGCAAGCGGGATGCTTGCGTATCAGCGGTGAATATGTGCATGGACCGTTATCCCGACCTCGCAAGAGACTCTTCTCTCGCTCGGCTTGCCAACACAACATTCTTCGCAATTGTTGTATACTATATATTTCACGTCTATACGTATATATAAAAATCTGTAAGCGAAAAACGTTTGTTTGTTTGTCTATACAGCTGACAGTTTACGGCACAAGGAATGCGGGACGGATGAAAAGTATCCTTGAGAAATTTAGAACCACTAAAAATCGAAAAAATTGTGAGATCCTAAAATATCGATTTTTTTTTATTTTTCATGCATGTTTTTTCAACAATCTTCTTACAATATACTTTGGTCGAGAAATACCGAAATCGCCGATTATTTTTCGTTGAACTTGAAATTTTCGTGAAAAAAACCACGAACCAACCACTTTTCAAGTATACACTTTCAGTTTTATCGTCCGGTGCGAGTCGGAATTGAAATTATTCATCAAATTTTTCGAAAAGCTCATGAAAAAAACAAAGAATATCGTTTTTTATTTATCCCGATAACCCAATTTTGCAAAAAATTACAGTATGTTGAAAGTTGACTCTCCTCCGGGATCCTTCGAAAAACCAAATTTTCAAAAATTCAATTTTCGAAAAACCAAAAAGGGAAAATTTCAAATCGTCATAACTGAATTGAAAAGTATTGTACAGAAACGAACTAGGGATACTTTTCAGAGCTTTGTAGTAGACTTAAAAACAGCGTTTAATTCATATCGATGGTTCAATTAATTCTTGACTGGAAAAACGATCAAAAATTTTGAAAATTCAGCAAAAATCGAAAAATGAAGTTAAGTGAGAGAAATTGAACGCCATTCTAAAAATGATTCAATTACGAATCATATGAGCATCCGATGGAGCCTCGATGCTAACTAAAAAAAAATTATAAACATATCGCTGAAGTGTCTAAGATGGTAAAATTTTTTCGGTTAAATTTTTTTTTTGTAATTATGTCGAATCGTGGATCCAGCTCAAAACTACACTCAATCTTTTTTCAATCTTTCTTGTGAATAAAAAATGATGTAATAAATCATTTTGGAGTGGGGGAAGAGGGGAGGGATGATTTTCATTATCAAATATTTTTTTCCGATTTTTTTTAAATTTTATTTTTGTCAATCACTTTCGCTATTGTCATCGTGATTGATTCTTTGATTGTTCGAACCACCCGAGGTTTGAATTATATACCATATATGACTAAGTGTAACCAAGTGTAAATACTAAATACTGTACGACCAAGTGCAAATAGTATTTCCATGTATTTACTGTTTCAACCACCCTAAGTTTGGATTATATATGGTTTTAAACCAAATTTAATTCAAACCTAGGATGGTTCAAACCTAGGGTGGTAGAGACCTTAAGGGGCCAGTCCACTTGGAAAATTTCAAAAACTCGATTTCTTTTTTTACTATTTTCGATAGCACATACATTCAGAAATATTGTGTCAAAATTTTATGAAAATCCGAGCTCTCTAATTATTTTTTTTTTTCACCTGAGCGTCAGGACCTCATTTCGTCTACCTGAGCGTATAAACTTCAAACGCGTTTTTCTCGAAACAAAGTTTTCAAAACCTAGCTCCAACGTATCTCTAAAACTAATAAACCGATTCTCTTGAAATTTGAACCACATATTGTAAACATGATTCGCAACAAGATGACCCTCGATGGTTTTAAAATTTTGATTTTTACTCTTTTTTTTGTGAAAAACTGCGAAAAAAACGCGTTTTTTTTTACTTTTTTCGTTTTTCATCTGCCATTTTTTTATTTTTTGATAAAACTTTATATCCGAGGGTCATTTTGTAGCCGGTGTCATATTGAATCCAATGGACTTTGATTTTTTCACTTCAGACAAACCGTTGCCGAGTTGTGATGGAGCTACCTAGCCCACCTATTTTTGAGGCGTTACGTTAAACTATAGTTTTTGTACTTAAAAATGAATAAAAATGTATTAAAATTTTTTTTTATGTATTTCGAGACTTTATTCATCAAGCTCAACAACTTTTATATTCATATCTTTTATAAAATCCTCAAAAAAAATCGCGAAAATAGCCTTTTTTCGTGACCCCTAAGTGGATTGGCCCCTTAGATATATGGAAGTACTATTTGCACTTGGTCATATACTATTACATTTTATACATTTATTCACGCTTTTTAATTTTTTTTCACGTTCAAAGCCTTCCCCCTCCTTAATATTACTTCGGATACCATTTTGTAACGATAAAAAAGATTAGAAAAAAATTTGGAGCAGTTTTGAGCTGAAGCCGCGATTCTTACCTTTTTTTCGAATCAGCTTACCGTAATTACCGATCATTTTATTTCACACCGAAATTTGTGTGACAATAGCCCAAAAGTCACATTTTTCAACGCTTTTTCAATATTTTCTCAATTATCTGCTGAGGAATAATTTTTTCTGAAAAATTATCGCGAAAGCTAATGGAACTGTTATTTTATTCATCTCAATATCTGCATTTTTACAGGAATGACATTTTGAAAATGGAAAAAAAAGTAATCTTCCGCCGTGGGACACCTCAGATCCGATTTTCGAAAATCCAGGCATTATTATTACCAGATTTAGATTTACTAATAAGAATGCGAGTGACGCCCTGGGCGCAACTAATATAATATAAATATTAGCATATAGATGCAGCAGCGTGGACTAAAGAAGCGTGATTTAATACACGTATTTCGCGTTTATATACGCACGCGTGCGAAGAAAACACGGTATTCAGGTAGTATAACTATATGTATAGCTGTATCTGCGTGTGTGAGTAGTAGATGCATACAGTAAATCTTGGGACTAGAGAGATATACGCGCGATAGCGAAAAAGTTGCGCGACTCTCACCTGTACGAACCTTGCTGCTGCTGTTGCTGCTGCTGCTGCTGCTGCTGCTGCTGCTGCTGCTGCAAGAGAGAGGATCACGTGGGAAATTATCTGGCTAGAGTAAAACCTCGACGTGCCGACCCGTACTGGTATATGACTTTCGCGCGAATACATAACGTATAGGCCCTCGAAAGGCTGTCCACCGACGCTTTTCGATTGAAATTAAAAATTACAAATAAAAAACTAACTGTTAGTGTTAACTCGATTGTTTTACGTCCTTTTGAAATATATAATTACGGCGTGTATTGTTTAAAAAAAAAATAATATTTGAATATCCTCGCGTTGAACTTTGAAATGTACACGTGTGAGTTTTGTGGCTATTAAAAGAACCTCGTTATTCCCGCGCGTATTCTGTTTTCACTATACATATGATGTGAAAACATTCAAGACATAAAAATACTTTGTGATATAATATTATTTAGTTTACTAGCAACCATCGATCATTATTCAAATAAATACGTTTATACAAATTAGCTAATATATCTTCTGTTATTTACTACAATAAATAATATTGCATAATTTCTCCGGAGCATCACGATATATTCATTGAAATATAGCTAAGCGCGTGCAAATAATTCGATGGCCGCGCGACTGGGCCTTGGTGGTTGAACAACGTTGCTGAATTTGCACACTTTCTCGTGTATTATACCTATAATTTTCTTTGGCTGCGTGAATGTTTAAAATCTGGTTGGTTAGAGGGCTGCAAATTCTTACAGCGTGTTTGAATTTGTGTAGAATCGGTCATCGTAATGAAACGCATTTATCCTCTTGCCTGCTCACTCGTCCTCCTTGTATATAGTTTCATCGACGAAAACAAATTCATTTCGTGTTGGTTAAAAAACGTTCCCCTATCGCCGTATCGCTGGACATTACTGTGAAAAATTGCATCGATATGTAAAGGCCGTGCGCCACACGATTTTTACAGCATCCGTAAAAAGAAAATAAACGGACTAAAGGGTTTTGATGCACCTTGGGGGCCAAGGAGAGGGGAAGAATTAAATTTGGAGAACGTTTCGTTTGTATTTGTTTGACGGGCCAGGCAAAATACAAGAGTATGCATGTATTATCGTGGACCAAAAGCAATGAGAGGGAGTAGAGGGTCTGAGGATTGGAACACTTAATCACACCATGGACCGCAGCAAAAACGTACCTTCGCCACTGCCGTCGCCGCCGCGACGCAACCCGAAAAATTCATCGCCGGTCTGTGCAACCCTCGAGTCCCGCCTTTTTCAAATTAATACTGCCGTTGAAATAAACATCGAGTGAAAAATGCACCCAGGAAGTTTCACTAGCAGTGTCGTTCATTTGTTGCCCAATCGTTATCATTATTTTCGTGGCTCACCGTCATTCCACCCGAGGAAACGAGATGATAAGGCGTCGATTAGTGAATTAAATATTTTTTTGGCTGGCAAATCGCACATCTCTCAATACTTATCAAATAGATATAGGGGAGGGCCGGGCAAAACGGAACACCCCCCCAGCCCCGAAAAAAGTGAAATTTCTTTTTTCAGTGGAAAACTGAAAAATTTGATCACTTGACTCAGGACATGCGTTGAAAAAGTAGTATTCATTGGAAGGACTGATATTTCTAACATGAAAATATTAATATGAAAATTGTTAACATGAAAATAAAATGAAAATATTAATTAATAAAAAAATAAATATTCAACAAAAATTTGTATGAACAAAAATTTCTTTTGCTACAAAACGGAGATGTGAATATCTGACTAGCATAAGAACGCTACTAACAATGGCTGTAAGCATGTTTGAAAATTATTTATTGTTCATTAGACCGATGTAAAATGTTTTTTTATCTTCTTGTTCCTACTCGTGTTTTCTTTGGATATTGATAAGAAAAATTTCAGCTAAAAAATGAGCTCAATTGTGCTCAATATTTAGAGGCGACACTTTCGACTTTTATTAATGTTTTAATTGTTTAGAAATGTTTTATATTTAAAAGCACAATTTTTTAAACTTTCTTGCTTCCTTGCCTTTTCTTTGGATATTGATGAAAAACAAATTTTGTTGAAGAATAATTATAAAAAATTTTCGTGCGATCCAACCTGTTTTCTTCCAATATTGCTGAAATAAAAGTTCCATTAACAAATGAGCTTTTCTTAAGACTTTGGAGATGACTATTTTAATTTTTTTAAATTTATTTATTTACTCGTAATAATTTCATTTCAGGGTACCCTCCCATCAAATTTTTCGAAATAATCGATTTTTTTTCTTCGATATTCTCCTTATCATTAGTCTCGCTATACTGCTACTCTAAATAATTAACTTTTATCCATCAATTTTTTCATAAACAAATGAACGTAAAAAGTCCGGGGTTTTTGCAACTCTATTTTTAAACCATTAAAATCGTTAAAAATCGTGGAAATTTTTTTCGTTTATACTTCTTTTTGCGATAACCATTCTCAAATGGTTCAATGTTGGCAATAGAATAATTTGTTGATGAGCTATTGGCATCACTGGTGTAACGCGCATGTGCACTACACTATACTGGGCAATGCTCCGGTTTAACGGTGCCACCTCACTTCCGTTTAAGTCATGGTGATAAGAGCAATGTGCTCGTAAAAGTAAAAGTAATATATATCTCACATTATTATTGTGTTACTCCAAAATATATATAAATACAAAGTTTTTCTTTTTCAAACACATTTGCATGCTCCGGTCTTGACTTATTTTCAGCCCTTTCCAACATTTTTCATGGTGTTTTTACTTTAGATCCGTCGAGTGCTCGTCCCTCGAGTGACATGTTTTTTTGGCATTGTGAATATGGCGGAATATGTCGTGTATTTTTTTATGAAAAAAATTCTTTAGTATTGTATTTTTCAACAGATTTTGTGGGAGGATGCCCATAAAATCGTCTCAAAAGTGGCATCAAATAATCATATCACAGTCGATATAGATACCTGTGAAAATTAACGAGTTAAGGTCATTTTTTTGGCCAGAATTTTTGCACGATTAATCTCTAAAGGAAAATCTAGTAGGTGCCCGAAAATAAAAATTCTAAAAATCGTGCGTTTCAAAAAATAAAAATAAAAGTTGGGTGAGACACCTCTAAAAATAGAGCTATCGAGCTTACTTTATAACAGAACTTGTTTTTCATCAATATCTAAAAAAACCATGTACGAGAGGGAGCAAGGAAATTAAAAAAGGATGTTAAAAGAAAACATTTAAAAAAATTGAAACATCAATGCAAGTGAAGAGACTCCCTCTAAATATTGAACCATATTGAGCTCATTTTTAAACAGATTTTTTCCCTTAATATCCAAAGAAAATACGAGTAGGAACAAGAAAATAAAAAAATTAAATTTGCATCAGTCTAATGAACAATTAATAATTTTCAAACATGCTTACAGCACTGTTAGTAGTGTTCTTATGCTAATTAGGTATTCACATCTCCGTTTTATAGCAAAAATAATTTTTGTTCATACAAATTTTCGTTGAATATTCATTTTTTTATTAATAAGTATATTTTAATTTTTATGTTATAAATATCAGTCGTTTTATACTTTTTCAACGCATGTCCTGAATCAAACGATCGAATTTTTCAGTTTTCCCCTGAAAAAAGAAATTTCACTTTTTTCGGGGGTGTGTTCCGCTTTGTCCGGGTGTTCCACTTTGCCCGGCCCTCCCCTACATATGGGACATTCCACGCCAAATCGGTCACTTCAAAACCTTTCATTTTTTTATTTGGCTGAAATGTTTTTGGCTCGTTATACCTATCAAAAGAACTTCTCTTGATTTGTTCAGAATTTTTTGTCCATCTACTGATGAGAAACGATTTTTTCCCCAAAATTCGATTTTTTTCTTCAATTGTCTATAACTTGCCGAAAAATGGACTAAATCACGATTTTTTTTCAAATGTCAGTTTTTTCTCGTATTTTAGCAAGGTATTTTTGAAAAAATAATTGGTATTTATTTATTCAATGTTTTTTTAGTTAAAAGAAAAAAATAATTGATTTCAACAATTTGGACATTTTTATTTTTTTCAAAAAATTCTCAAAAAAATTTTGACTAATTTAATAATTTTTAAGACCAGTTTCATGATGGGTAAATTTCTCCTTTTATTTTTTTTATAATAATAAAAAAAAAATTCATGTTTCCAGTTTTACTGCTACAATTACAGTAATCTGATATACTAATTTCTGCAATTCTAAAAAATGTCCATCCTTTTTTCATCGTAATTAAGAATTTTTTTTTATTTACTATGAAAAGAAATTTAATTATGATTAAAACCGTATTTTTAAACGTTAATCGAAATCCGAACTCAGATTTTCTCAAGGGATATTTATATTTAAAAAATTGAACGACGATTTCACCACGTTGGTGGAAAAAGCAATTATTTTTATTTTTTAAATCGTCTTCGAATAAGTAATTTTTCAAAATCTTTATTTTTTTATCTTACAAATTACGAGCTGTCATCTGTTAACTTAATCTTTAACTAAATATAATTTTTGGCTGCCTATTTATTGGCGCCCATCCCGCCAAAACGACGCCATCCTGCCAAAACGACGCCATTAACCGCTGAGATCGCCGATTTCAGCCGTATAAATCGTGTTGGAGCGTCAACTGAGACGCTATATGTAAGGTAATTAACTCGCATAGTAAAAAGACCATTTCAAAATAACATGTGCATTCATTTACATTGAACACATAAGGGAACGTGTATTTTCAATGGGCACGTGTATTTTCAATGGGTTTTTTTCGATATTGGAGATTAGGCCAATTCTATTGCTTATTTAATTCGTTTATTCTCTCAAGCTGTTAATTGTTTGAGAGAATTAATATTTTTATTGTCGAAACGAACTGTTTTATGATTGAAAGCATTGTAATAATCATGATTCTGTTGCAGTACATGTTTTTTTCTAAAATAGTAACGGATTTTGTGAAAAATATTTCCCGACAAGCTAAAAAGATTTATTATTTTTCTGATGGCGCGCCGCAACAGTCTAAGAATTTAAAAAATTTTCTGAACTTATATTACCACGAGGATGATTTCGGAATACCAGCTGAATGGCATTTTTTTGCCACTGCGCATGGCAAAAGTCCTTGCGATGGCATTGGTGGGACTGTGAAGAGGATGGCAGCGCAGGCCAGTCTGCAATTGCCAGTCGACGAACAAATAATTACTCCACGTGGATTATATGAATGAGCCTCTAGACCGAACAATCTTTTAAATATCATCGCTTAATTTTCAACGGAAAAAGATTATAATGCTGCTGAGAACAAACTGAATGATAGATTTTAAACTACATCAATGATCAAAGGGACTAAAAAACTCCATTGCGTTATACCAAACAAAGATAGTGCTCTTATTGTAAAAAATTACTCCAACTCTAAAGAATTCAGAGTATGTAAATTGTTCAAACTCCAGAAAAAATAAACTTATGGTTTATTAAAAACAAAAGAGGCAAATGTAATGGTTTTTTAATTTTGTTGACTATCTAATAATTTGTCATTTTTTATTACGATAATTATTATATTTTAAGCAAAACTTGTTAACTACGATGAAAAAAGGATGGAAATTTTTTAGGATTGCAGAAATTAGTATACTAAATCATTGCAATTTTAGCAGTAAAACTTGATTCGCAAAAAAACAATTTTTTTTCAAAATTATAAAAAAAAATATAAGGAGAAATTTGCCCATCATGGAACTAGTCGTGAAAATTATTAAATTGGTCAAAGTTTTTTTGAAAATTTTTTGAAAAAAATTGAAAATGTCCAAATTGTTGAAATCAATAATTTTTTACTTTTAACTAAAAAAACATTAAAAAAATAAATACCAATTATTTTTTTTAATATCTTGTTACAGTACGGAAAAAAACTGACATTTGAAAAAAAAGCTTGATGTGGTCCATTTTTTGATAAGTTATAGACAATTGAAGAAAAAAATCGAATTTTGGGGAAAAAATCGTTTCTCATCAGTGGATGGACAAAAAATTTTGAAAAAAATCAAGAGGTTCTTTCGATAGGTACAAACAAATGGAAAAATTTTCAGCCAAATCAAAAAATTATAAGTTCTAAAGTGGCCGATTTGGCATAGAATGCCCCATATATTTTTTTTTGTCCATCACTCGTTTGAGGAGACAAGGAAAGCATCGTTGAAAGATAAAAATTGGTGCACATCCGAGCACGAGTAACGCTGATGCGCGGGGCATGCAGCGTGGTTGGTACTGGGTCCATCAAGCACTCGACTCGGGGACTCGAATCAGCAAAAAATGATCTGCAACTCACTACGTCGCGAGATTGACAGCTTCGTAGAATAAAGCTGGGTCTGGGGTGTTGAATCGCATGCATCAATGGTGCCGTTTCGTTGAAGGCTCAGTGCGATCTATCGGACTGATTTAACTTCATGTATCGCCAAGTGAAGCATTCTCCTGATTGTGTACTATACGCATTCGCAGTACGAGCAGAACTGAGAGAAAAAAATGAGACATTGATAAAATCGATACGCGTATGACAAGTCCTCGACACACCTCGCCCTGACTTTTCATAACGTGTATCGTGCGATGAATTGGACCAAACAGCGCCAAAAAGCGCATCGAAACTATAAATATGCGAGAATCATCCGCAGTTTCCAGATTACGAGACGCAAACCGATTCTCAGACGATTCAACCCCTTCCAAAAAAAGTCTTTAAGGGGCTATTAGAGTTTGACACTTTTGAGAAATCGATTTTTTTTTTCATTTTTCGAAAGTATATACATGTAATATGGTTATGTAAAAATTTCAAAACGATCGGAGCAGTCTAAGTCTTTTTTTCGAAACACCATTTTTGAAATTGGTCTTCGCGAGATCTCAAAAACTACTTGACCGATCCTTATGAAATTAAAATCACATACTCTACATATACAGGGTGTCCAATAGGAAGTTGCTAAAACTAAATAAGTGTCTCTTCCCTCCATGAATTCAATAGGGGTCCCTTTTTCTAAGGCGCATACCTTAGGCCCCGCAGTTTTATTCCAGCCGTGGTTGAAGCAAGTACGCGCGCGTCAAAATGAGTGAGCTCACCACGGAAGAAAAAGTATATCTTATTGAGTGCTTCTTCTCCAGGGGAAAAATTTATAGTAATGCGTATAGAGGGTTTCGTACTAAGTTTGAAACTCATAGAGTTGCCAGCGAAAACACTCTGAAAAGGTAAGAATTTAATATTTATTCATATTCATCTATCACACAACTTGTGTTTCAATTCAATTAAACTGCATTAAAGTAATTTTACGTTAATTTTTGTAGGATAATCGATAAATTCGTGGAGTATGGTACACTCCAGGACCGTAGACACGAGTTGCCAGGTCCATCTGTTACGGTAACTACACCAGAGAAGATCAACGAAGTTGAGAATTATTTCAAACAAAATCCAAATGATTCGATTCGGAAAGCTGCTCAAGCATTAAAAATAACCAAATCATCATTACACAACATTTTGAAATATTTTTTAAAGTTTCATCCGTATAAAATAAGCACTCATCAATTGTTAACTGAACATGCCATGACGAAACGCATCAAATTTTGTAACACTATTACGGGAATTTTTGAAGCCGAAGAACTTAATGAAAAAATAATTATTTATTCCGATGAAGCACATTTTTGGATGAATGGGTACGTCAACAAGCAAAATTACCGGTTTTGGGGAACGGAAAATCCCAACATATCGCTAGCGAAGTCCCTTCATCCACAGAAAGTAACGGCATGGGCAGCGATTTCAGTAAAAAGAATTTATTTGCAATTCTTGGAATCTACGGTAACAGGAGAGAGTTACAAACAGCTTTTGGAAACGAAATTCTTCCCTTATGCAAAAAAGAGGAGACTGGTTAAAAATTTTTACTTCATGCAAGATGGAGCGAGGTCGCACCGGACTCATGAGGTGTTTGAAGCTATTCATCGCGTATATGGGACTCGAGTAATCGGTCTGGGGTACCCTAAACTTGCTCAAGGTGGACTAGAATGGCCTCCGTACTCACCGGACCTGAACCCTTGTGATTTTTTCTTGTGGGGTTACATTAAAGATCATTGTTACGCTAAAAACCCCAGCACAGTAGAAGAACTGATCGCGGCCATCCAGGAAGTGGTTCGCGGGATTACGAACGATATGTTGGACACAGTTTTTCACGGTTTTCAAAAGAGAATTGATTTTTGTGCACAATCTAACGGTTCGCACTTCGGAAATATCTATCATTAATCACTGTACTTTTTCGTTATTTTTATAAGATGTAATAAATTGACATAAAAAATATTTGACTGGGTTTTATTTATGTGCGTTTAAAACTGCAGAGTTTTCTCTATTTAAAGCAATTTGGCTTTTCTGATTCTGTGCACGTGTTTTGAAATGACAGCCGATTAGTTTCAGCAACTTTCTATTGGACACCCTGTATATTCCTAGAAATTAACACACTACGAAGTTAAAATTTTGATTTTATATTATATTTTTAATATCTTTTTTGTACAAGAAACAGTGAAAAAAACGTGTTTTTTATTTTTTTTCTGTTCCCATCCGCCATTTTGTTATTTATCGATAAAAATTAATATCCAAGCGTCATTACCTACCTGACGTTATACTTAATCCAACGCACTTTGTTTTTTTGGTTTCAGACAAGCCGTTCCTGAGATATGATGGAGACCGTTTGCCTTCTACTTTTCGAGGCGCTTTGTTCAAGTGCAGTTTTTGCACACAAAAATGTAGTAAAATGAATAAAAAAAAAATTTTGTATATAAATAAAGACTAGATTTATCATCCCCAACAAGTTTTATTTCAATATTTTTAACAGCATGCCCAGAAAAAATTCCCAAAAAATAGCCTTCTTTTTAAGCGTTCAAACTCTAATAGCGCCTTAATGCTCTATATGGTATTTAGACATGAACCGAAGTGAGCTTCCGTAAAAGTAAATTTAAATTATATTGATAACTATACTATACACGTATTTGCGTGTATATATAGAAGGCGATGCGGTCACGTGGGTAGATGTACGCCGGGTATTGCGAGGACGGGTGTGTATACGTAGGCGTAGTCGGTTAAGGGGCGCGTGTCGCCGGTTTCACTTTCATTCACGACTACTAAAACTCGAAGGATTTCTCGCTCCGTATAGACGTTCAACGTAACACACGAGGCTATTCGCGACGTCCGTAAGAATTCGGCTCAACGAGAAAGCAGCCGCGCGAGAGTATTAAAGTCGTGGGTCGATCGTCGCCACGACCTGGCAACGACTGATATCAAAATATTCGTGTGTACAGGCACCGCGACCACGCGCTCGTATCCAGTCATTTTCTTATCACGATGCTTTGGTATTCTCACACCGTCGCACTCCATCACAAATTAATACAATAATTCCTCTATACCTTACTAATTATTTCGACAGATGCCGTATTTTTGCGAGTAGATTACGACTAAATAATTTTTATTTTTAATTAAAACAAACGTGTATACGAAACGAGCGTACCGGAGATGACACGCAAGGGAGAAACCAAATTTTCCTTGCAGCACCGGATGCTCGCGTTACGGAATTTTATCGCGGCGGTCTCGCCGTGTTGTAGTGCGAATAAAACACTGAATGTATTATACGTGGATTTCATACACGTATAATACGTACGTTTCACGTACTCGTGCATATTCGTTTGCATTAAACGCTTCAAAAGAAAATGGCGTAAGCCGCGAAAATTAACAAGTACAACGATACAATGTAAGTAAAGTGATGCCCTTTCATTTTTCAGCCGCGCGGTCAGCGTATATATATAGAAAACATCTTCCGGTGTGGTCTCGACTCTCGTCTCAAGGCTTCATAGTGGAGCGAGTACCGGTGCATGACTCGGGAGTCATTGTTGTACGCACGAAGAAAAGAGGGCAAACCGAATAATTATATACCAAGTTTCCGTGGAGCGAGAGAGAAAAAAAACGATAACGACGATCTTGCGACGCGCGCACTCGTCGGTAGATGCAGCCGTCTCGTCTCTCAAATCTTATTTTATTTCGTTCTCTATTTTTTTAAATTTATTCTGAGTGCGACCGATGATGATACGCATTAATGGTAAAAGATGACTCTTGCTACTCTCCCATGCAGGGTACGTGCTAGGGAACACGAGAGAACTCTCGGGGCCGGTCAGAGGCCCCGCAACAACTTTTCTCTCTATCTCTTTCTCTCTCCCTCGTATAATCTTTCAAACATCTTGAGAACGTACAATATAGAGGGAATAAGTGCACAAGGGCATATGTATATGACCTCTGTACGATGCATCTGCATGCATCAAAGTACATACATTTTTCAGATCTGTATAGCTGGCGCGAGTATTACCCGATATGCTGGCTAGCTCGAGGTGCGCATCAACGAAACCTGCTCTGATCAAATAATTATCGGCACAACCGTATATTGACGAGAAGCGAAGATATTTTTGGTTTTTTTTTTTCTCTTTTTCTTCATAATGTGCTGAGGGAACGCATTGATGAGTGAGAGTCGCAAAAGATGCAACAGCGTAGCTAAATTAATACCCGCGATTTCATACGACGTTTTTCTTTTTTAATTTTATCTTCATCGTGACTCCAGAGATTCTTTCGTCGAGATACTGTTTGCCTCGTAGAGTATTACGTACCACAATAATCTCGTGTCTCACGGAGAACCGAGACTTCGAAATTTAACCACCATGGCATACATTTCATTTTTTCATTGTTTTCTTTTTTTTCCTCTCCATCCAGTTCTTTTCTGCAGTCTTCGATGTAACGCTTGACGAGGAATGGTGCGATTGATCGGTGATTCTTCTCGGGCTATTTATCTACACTTGTAGTATTTCGTATGTTGGGTATGAGAGTATATAGATATGGCCACGGGACTGCACACCTCGTCGGTGTGCATCGAAATGCGCAATTATGCGTCACCTCACGTACCTCCCGAAGGACACGTGCAGACCGTACGAACCTCTCGGGCATAATGTTCATACGTAATATATGCGAATATGAATCTACGGGTGGGAAGAGGTAATCGCGAAAATGGCTGAAACTATGCATCTATGTAATGGTCTATTTCGCCACCAAGAGGCGACTCATTCAGCCAATAACAGCTTGAGAATAATGTTACTCGAGATTATTGAACAGCACGTGGTTATTGTTCCCCCCTCCACTCTCATCAATTCAATTTTTATTCATGCCGAAATAATACAATTACCACTTACTTTATTTACCTCCGAAATAAGACGAAAAGTGATGTCTCATCATATTTATAAAAAAGTCGCGGGAATGCTGGCTCTCAAAATGTAAATACCGGCGTTATGATCAACCACGATGCAAAACGCGAAAGGAGCGTATATAAATGTACGTGATAAAGACATAAGCCGGGAAGTGAAAAGGGTTGTATAATCGATCGAATGTCAAGGACGAAATCATTTGATAGCGTTATTAAGAGTCTGCGTAACTTCTGTCTGGCCACACATAGCCCTTTTCCACTGTGGAAGCCAAGCGAAGAAAGAGGTGGAGTAAGCTCGCGCGACACGCGCGCACTCGCGCAGGTGCACGGTTACAGGGCGTTGCAAAAAGACCAACCAGCTATAACGACGATTTTATCAAAGACGCGAGAAAAGAGCGAGTCCACGTGCAACTTTAACGTGAATCTATACATGTATATAAGGAGAGGAAGAAAGATGGAGAAACGAAGAGACATAACCTGTTGGAAGAAGTGTTATTGCGAGAGAGGGCGCTCTCGCCTATCTCACTCTGAGATCACTAATAAATTCTCGAACGGCCCTGAACTTCGGGCTCTTTGCCCTCCTCCTCGATCAACCTCCCCTCCTCCCCGTACTATATACCGGTATATGCACTTGTGTACCAAGCCTGGAACTATGTTTTGCGGAGTAAGCAAACCTGAGAGACTCTAGCTCTCGCAATATCGCGGGCGATATCTCCATATGTACGATCCCCTACGATTATCACGCCCAGCAATTATTTTATTGCAAGAAAATAGTACCTATTTTTGTTGCGTTCTTATTTGCACTTATGCTAATCTAATGGGACGTACGCACGTGAGTGCATTCATTAAACCGCCCTCCCGCCTCAGCAGTTCTCTCACTCACGTATTTTTTCAAAAATCTCCGATTTAATCATATTTTAAATGATGGAATTTAATTTTTTTACCAATACCACCTTCTGCTATATGTAATATGTTGAGGGCTTTTTTCTCAATTTTCATATTCCAAATTTTTTTTTTTTGTTATCTGAAACTTGTCCCTATCCACGATTATTCCATGAGCCATTAATTTCTCAAAAGTAAACTCTCGATTTCGTGATGTCGATCTTCTCTCAAGAGGAAGGAGAGTGTCCTCGTCGACTTGAGGGGAGGAGAACGGCAGCGTTAGTTGTGGTCCCATTCTCGCGATCGATGATCGGGGAAGGCTTCTCGATCAACGTCAAGTCGCGGTCTTGTGTGAGTCTCTGAACTTGCTCTTGCTGCCCATCGGAACATGCGAGCACACAAAGTCGCGCGGATATTCTCGAGGGTATGCAATTAAGTCTCCAATCGTAAAAGTCATTCTCCCGCCGATCCTCGTCGAAACATCGAGACACACACACACACACATACCGACGAACGGGGAAAAATATATCTTCGAAGGGGGGAGCTAAGAGAGGCATTTTACGAAGCAGGTGGATAAGAAAAAGAATCTCACCAAGATCGATTCACGCAATATCTCATTGCGAGTTTTCGCGAAAGAGTGAGAGAGAGAGGGAGCGGGATTGAGCCATCACTCATGTGGGTTTTCGTAGAAAACCGTCGGGATCGTCGTAGGGGAACCATCGGACAATTCAATGTTTGGATAAGAGACCTTGCTGGTGGATATTCGGTAAAATTTGGAGAAGAGCGTACACAATGGAAAGAATGGTGACGCTTACCAAGACAAACGGCGGTGCAGCAGTGATCAGCGAAAAACTCAGACAGGCGTGCACGGTAGAGCGGTATACATGCGCGTCAGCTCGATTTGCGTAATTAGTGCCATTCACTAAGGCGCCTTCTCGCGACTATCGTCTGCGACAAGAAAATAAAATCCCGCAAAGAATTTTCGGTAAAAAGAGTCCACATGAGCGCTGCGACTTTTCTTAGAATTCTTTAACCTCACCGTTGCACTTTTTTCGGACTCAGAGAATGTACTACTCGCCTACGCTGATGCCGACGTCGGCCATGTGTATTTTAGGCAAAATAAAAAAAAAAATGTCCAAAAATTGCTTAAGCGATCGCTACATTTTTTTTTTAGAAAACCCAATTTTTGGAAGAATAACTTTTTCATCGAGTATTATCCTTTTCTGTTGCACAACTCTGAGAATAATCAATATTTTTATATCATGCTTTTATAATTGATATTAGAAAAAAAGGATAGTTATTTGAGCGGTCTCTAACATTTTTTTCAGAAATCGATATTTTGATAGAATTACTTTTTCATGAATTACTAACATATTAACCTGCAACACCGAGAAAAAAAGTTGGTTATTTATAATCACTCTGTAATACACATATAAACTATTATATGTTACGTATCGACCCGATGGAGTTAATCAGAGAGCCATTGTTCAACTTGAGACGATTCGCAACAATTTTCCAACCGTAATCGAGGTTAATTGACAGTTTCGACAATGTACACTTGAAGCAACCTGCAGAGAAAAAAAAACCATGCACCGACTGACAAGAAATGTTTGCTTATAAGAGTCAGAGGAAAATCTTCATATTCCCGATCGTTTCCAACAAACGATCGGAAGAGCTTCGAGTGGGCGAATATGACCGCCGCGTGAAGAAACTCTTTCCCCAGCTCGTAACGTTAATGCTGTTGCGCTCGTATATATATGGGTATCGAAGCACACGAACATGCCACAATGATTTGTGTAGAAAGAGAATATCGTCGTCGAAGTCCATGATGCGTGGGCTATCGGACAACAGTATATAGTGAATCCAGGCATATTCTTAAATATCCATAAATTAAACATTTGTACGGTCTTTATACCGGTAGATTAAATTTACAATTTTTATCATGAAACGTCCTAGTTTTGCCAGGCTCATAAAGATATTAAGACGAGCAACCACTTTAAATGCTTCAAAAAATCAATTTTTTTTAATTCCATAAATCGTTAGCAAAATATCTTAAGAATACACCCTGAAAATTTCAAAACGATATTCGGATTCCTTCTAGCGGTATGTATATAAATGATAAAGATTCTCCGCTCGACTGCCAAGCGCTCTAAAACTTTAAACGTGTTTTTCTCGAAACGACATTTTTTCAATTTGCGGGAATCATATCTCAAAAATTAATTGATGGATCATCTTCAAATTTGGAACACGTTTACATAATATAATTTATTAAAACATGAACCTAATGTTGGAACGATTAGATTGTTTAAAACATATTTATTATTGCAAAATGCCGGGAAAAAATGCTAAAAATCGATCATTTTTATTCAAACACGTTCCAACATTTAATTCTCAATTTTTTTTTCAAAATTTAGGTTCATGTTCTTAAAAACATCTCAAGAATGTATAAAAATTTGTTGGACTATTTCAGATGTGAATTCAGATGCTAGCTGCACAATTCCCGTAAATCGACATCGACGATGAGGACATGTCAAGAGACACAGCGAATTACACCTTCATTAATGCATGAAATAACTTGAAAAAATTATTAGAGATGTATGAAAATATGAATAAATTATTGTCGGAGTTGCAGAAATTTCCGTTTTTTTTTTCACAATAAAAAAAAAATCAAAATAATTTTTCTCTATCTAATTTTCAGTCTCCTAAAGTGGTTGCTCGCCTTGAAAAAATAGAGTATACCGATGTATACACCGCGAACTCTTAAACAAAACCGAATGACCTACATTTTGAACTGAAGATTATTAACGACAGCTTGAATATCGTGAAAACGATCTTCCCGCGAAAGGAAATCCAAACACCGTTATCGCAAGCTTTAAAACCGTCATACATACAAACGTACATTGCATGTACACAATACAGATGAAGCTCGCGATATAAGATGCCCGGGGTTCTCGGCTTTTGCTTGATTTGAGAGGCATGCACCATCGGAAAGATTCTCTCCTGCTGTTACATACATGCTCATGCAGCGCCCTGTCCAACGCTGCCACGATTGCCAGCAAAATTAACCACCATGCAACTCAAAGTAGATACAGTTACTTGGCCTCACTGTATCTATATGACGCGGGAGAATACCATAAATACTCAAGACAAAACTGCGAGACTCCCAAGGTGATAGTAAATTTTTGAGCTACTAACAAAATAACCAAGCGAAAGAAAAGTTGTATTATAGAAATCGAAAAAAATTCGTCACCGATATTCAGATTTTTTACTCAAACGGTTCGTCCATGAGAGCGATTTAAAAACGTTATGACGTCATAAAACCGGCATATTCGCGTATATAAGAGTGCGGCAGGGCTCGCGCTGGCATTTTTTTTAATACTTGGCGTCGAGCCGCTACCGCGTCTCTTGATTCAACAATTCTTCCAAATAAAAATGTTTTCACGAGAAAATATCAAAATAAATACTTTAAGCAATACAAATTACTGTAGAGTCTGTATCTCTGAGGCACGCTTCCTTTGAGCCAAAATTTCAATGCTTTGTTATTGTTAGCGAGATCTCTAATGGATCTTGAAATTTAAGATTATATGTTTTCAGTATGTAACACAAGAGCATGAACCCCTGATAACGGGTTACACGCGGTTCCATTCCAGCTAAAAGGTTTTTGTAAAGAGAAGAACCATCCACAAGGGGATTTGAAAAATGTAGAGAGACACGCGGAGCCTGTAAGATGAAAAACTTCTCATAATAAAGTCTGAACAAGATGAGAAGAAAAAAGCAGAAATACGTAAAGAATTGACGTTGTACCGCGCGGCGCGGACGGATCGGGCAGGTTGTGTACCTGTCGCAAAAGCGAAGCAAGCAACAGCAGGAGAGTCCGGTCGTCGTGAAGCCCAAGGGAGGAGAAATGCATATATCGAACGACGTACGCAACACGCGAGCTCATCCGGTGGTAGAGAGAAGTGCTCGAGAGTGCACTTAATAATCATAGCGTGAAAAAGTACGGTGGAACGCGCGAGTGAGAGCTGCCCACGATTTGCCGTAGGTTTCTTCTCTCTCCCTCTTGGCCTCCTCCTCTCTTATTCGAACATGCAAATGCTCTGATCGCTGGTGGCCCCGGTCTTTGCCATTTCTCTCGAGGGCATAAAAGTACATTTAAAAGTGTGTATCTGTATAGATATGCTGCCGCGGGGGAGAGATGCAACACCGAGAGCAACGAGACAGCAGGACTCTCCGTGCGCTGAATTGCACGCAAACTTCTTCTCGCTGATGTAGCTAGCTCGACTAAATTTTGCACGCTCCTTCGATCCAACTACTCGGTCATTATTTATAGAATGTTGTGCTCAAGAGAGTAATTATTTTTTGCCTCTGGGGTGGAGAAAGAATCCAACTGAATATGAACCAAGTAATCGCAACGACGTATAAATAAACCCCTTGTTTTTTTCTGACATCCATTTAATTTTCGATTATAGGCGCCTTATTTCATCTTTATCCATCATCGATGCAAAATTCAATCGGCAGACTGCTTTCCACCGCGAGAATTGCATTCTCGCGAGCAGGCGAGCTTACATCGCATCAGCAACACGCGATACAACGCAGCAAGGTCAGTGTCAAGGTTTAGAAGCAAATGACACCTGTGCCTCGGGATACTTTGGTCATTTATACTGTATAATAGTTGAAACGATATACGCGGAGATATAGACTTGGTGGTATTAGCTTTCCAGAAGATAATTATTTATCCACACGTATATGTAAAGCTGAATGTATCTTAGTTGTACGAGGAGGCCGCGAATACCACTTGAAACTGGTGCCGGGAAATGCCGGGAGCAAATTGCGCTATAGTCGTCATTGTATGCGCAAAAACACAGGCGCACACACGTATACGTATAGAATGACAAGAATCATCGCATCGCGAGTACGAGTTTGAGAAAGTAACCGGGTGGAATAATCGTAGTATTCGTATACGTGTACGAGGTGAAGAGCCCGCGGGAGAAGAGTTAGCAGCTCTTAATGGACCAAGAATTATCATCATTGTACCCTACCGTAATACATGATGTCTCCTTGTAATCTGGTATGTACCTGTATTCGTGTACCGGCTATGGAGGCGCATGCAGATAAAAATAAAATTTCGACGAGATAAAAGAGAACGCTAATTCTTACCGCCGGATATTATAGGATACGCATTCGCGCATAAATTTAATGTAGCAAATACGCGATTTAACGAGTACTTTTCAATTATCAAGTTTTTGCAAAATGCTCTTAAATATTTAACAATTCTCAATCGCCGAGCATACAATAAATTCATATGGTCAAGTATTCCAGTATCTTGGAGTATGTCCGTATTGAAGCAGACATATGCAGCAGATGTGTAGAAGCAAAACTGTAACGCTGCTTCGGAGAAATTTCACGTTATCCTAATCTCGATAAGATTTGTTTAAATTTACGCCGATAAGCCGTGACCTTATTTCCATCGTTCCTTTACGTGCGTATATGAAGAATTAAAAAAAAATATATCAACTACTCTGAGAATACGCATCGGCCACCGCAAGATTTGCCTCTTTGTGATTACATATTATCTTCAAGAATCAAGATTTTGGTCGTATTGTATTGCATGTTGTTTTTTTTATTCAAAAGCGATTAGTGAATTCAAGCCACGACATCCTCTTACATTCGAATTACTCCCAGAATTATCTCTTCGTAATTTACACTACGATCCGGCACGTACTCTCCCGAGTCGAGAAAACCAACGCACTCAGTACATGCTGATCTCCACAAAGAAATCCATAAAGACTTGCCTCTGCTGCCGCGCAAAAATATTTTGCATATTTTGTAGTAAATATATATACTTTAATCTCACTGCAACGAAAGATTTTGGTATTTTTTTTTCTATTGCGCTACGTTGCGTGCGTAAAAACGATATAGAGAAGAGTATTCTCGATGCGACCCGTGCAGAAATGTAAATTGAAACTCTCCATATATCGGTGTATAATAAAATCGATAATCGTTATGGTGGATACTTGAATTCCTCGTTAATTTGAAAGGAGAGCCATCTTTGTCCCTAATCTGTTTTTTATACTCGGAACGATTAAATTTTATTACCAAAAGCGAATGCCCCCCTTGTATGTGTATTTCAATTTAACTACGCAATTATTCGTATTCACACGTTCTTATAAATCGTACAGGTATACTCGTGGGAGACGGGTTAATAAGGAGCGCCAAATGCTCTCAGTTCTCCGATCACCAAAGATTTGTTTAAACGTCACGCGTAAACGTCACGAGTAATGAGAGATTAAAAAACCAAAGAAATAATAAAGGAAATAAATAAAGGAAGAAATCACGAGGTATTCCTTGACGCTTGGGAAATTAATCACCACGACGTGTCCGTTCTGCGGGAGGAATACGATCGTGCATAGCTACAAATGTGCTTTTACGAATAGCCATGCACCACGACGTGCAGATTCATATATATGTACAAAGCGTTTAATCCCACGGGATTGTATAGCTTGGCCAAGCTCGAGAGTGAGTAACGTATTGTCGGGTGCTTGCGATTGCATGTGCATGTGGATGATTCTACGAATTCCGCGAAACGCATCGAGATCCCGAGAGTAGTACCTATTTTACTACCAATTTTCCTGTCCGTTTGTAAGCGGATATACTCGCGCGAATATACAGGCTTGTGCCCATCAGCAAGCGTATGCCCGTGTATTCTAAAAAGTAGTAACGAATTTATCAAAATATACCCGCGGCGAATGACATGTTACAAAACCTCTCCAAAAACCGCGATTAATCATAATCTAGATATATAAACATACTAGATACCGCGCAATATGGAAGCAGCTAAACAGAGGAGAAGAGCGAAAAAGTAATTGTTAATTATGGTCCTTTCGCGAATAGCTCGATTTCCACAACAAAATAAAATATACTCGTGACAGCGCGGTAGTGTACACAAATGTATGTATAGGTACGAGGGAATAAATGTTGAGGCACGGACACACCAGCGTACATAGCTTTTCACAGACGAGGGAGTCATTCCACGAGTTGAATACGCAGGTACATACGTGCATAAGCGTGCGGAGAATCGCACTTTGTGAAGAGAGAGCGGATAGAGTGGAACATTAGCGCAAGAGCGCATACTCTGCCGACTCGTTGCAAAAGTGCCATGGATATGTGGCTGGGTATACCAAGGCCCTCTTCTACCATCATTCATACGATGCATTAACACCGCAGAATAAGAGAGACAAGACGAAACACGTACAACTGTTGTACAGATTTCTCGCCTCGCGAGTCCGCACTATTGCCTGCTTACACCTGCTTTATTAAAGCTATCCTTCTGCTGCATGCGGTCTATCGCACGCCCGTGCGCCCGCGCGTCCAGGCATGCACCATAGTACCAACTCTCTTGGTGCACCGACCGTGCGCTCTGCGTATATCTACGTACCAGAAGAGATTCCCGCTTACGAGAATCAGGTAGAAATACAAGAATCGAAACCATTAAATTGCACTTATAACTCACAGCATGCATTTATGTACTTTCGGTGCCTGTACGATTTGAGATATTTTGAAGAGATGCCTAAAACCCGTAGGTATCGGCATGGGTCTAAAAACATGTTTTAAAACTACATCATCGAAGCAAGTGTAAAAAGTGGCGAAGACATAGAATCGTAAGTTCTTAACAAATTATGGCCAAAAAGAAAGTGAACGGTGGAATGATAAAGAAAGAGAGGTAAGTGAGTAAACACATATTACCCAAATCCTCTTGAGAATAATAAGAATGTCGAGAAGCTGAAGCAACTTTAGCGTTTTATCTATCTGCTATCTTCATCTTGTGTAGCTATTGAAACTTCTTAAGGAGCACTCGTATTTTTTAAATTATAATATAGTTACCCACGAAATCACACGGAATACAAGCATTGCCTAATAATATAATAACGCACGATGTTATTACGTATATAGAATTCAGAGAGAAAAAGAGAGCGAGAGCGTCGTTCGATTATTACTGATTATTATGGCAATGCCTAACTTGTCGGATAATCATTTCTCATACCAACACCACACGATGTGTAAGAAACTCACATTTCTCATAACAACCTGCTCAAAGCCTCTTGCGAGAGTAATAAAAAAAATCTCTATGTTCTCTCAGTCCTTCTCTAACGAGGTCCCCTCTCGTTCTCTTACGATTCTCTCTTTCCCCGCCTCGATATCTTGTTCACGAAGGTACTACATAAATAAGGCGGATATATGAGGACCTTTGTGTGAATGTGTGTGTTTGGGTGGGTGCGTATGTGTGGGGCTCTATAGGGTTTGCTTCATGGACAAATTAGTGTCCGGAGGTTATCGAACCGTCGTGAAGCTTCAGAGATTTTCTCGATCCTCGCTTCGCCTCCAGTTGCTTATATGTACACCTCAGGAGACGTCGTTGTGACGTGCACGGGCTATTCCATGTGAAGAAATGTGTCTTTGCTCAGCGCAATACCTCTCTTTATAAAATAATATGTCAACAAATTTAAAATTCTAGAATAAGCGTTTTTTCCCAAATATTATTATTCTTGTACATGACGCGAGCGTAACTAATGGCTACATTCAACGACGAGAGTTATTACACAATCGCTTAGTTTTTATAAATAGTGGTACGTGCATTCTCTGTCTACTTTCTCTAACTTAAACAGTCTGAGCAGTGTTTTTCGTTTAAATTCAAAGACTGTTTTATGGTAGTTGAACGATGCTATTCCAGTTGACAAAAAAACCTTTCAAATATCGTCCCACTCTGCGCCGGATGCCCCATACATATATACATTTTTGAAGCAATCGCTCGATCGATATCAGCTTATTGATATATATAGTTTGGTCGAGCCTAACAAGCAGATGGACATAATTTCTCACTCCCGCGCGGTTGAGATCGTCACCGCACATAATCGAAGATCGTGAATCAACGCGTTGAGATCTATTTTCCCTTCTCGTTTCTACCCGTAACTTATTCTCATCCAGCACTTCAAACCTGTATGCCTTTACCGTTCCCTACTATCATGAATTTTGATCTCTCTCTCCCCAGAGAGAGAGAGAGAGAGAGAGAACGATTGGACAGCAATAAAGGGCAAACAACGTTTGTAAAAGAGACACAACAGTGCGTGTTTTCTATCTTACCACTTCAGTTCTCTATCCAATTTCGAATAATTCACTTCCTGTACTAGTCAAACAAATGTCACCCTAAAATTGTAATAAATTCCATATAGAGTATTTGATCTGAATAAAAAAAAATGTCCCAAAGCTGCATTCCGATAAGAGGATAAATAAAAATAATATATAAACATTGGTGTGTTATTATTTACTGCAAATTGGTATGTGAATCAATCGAGACAAATCCTGTCGATGAAATCAAGATGCAATTCATACGTAAACGGTATTTACATACGTAACAACCAGCAGTTATTTTACTGTAAAAGTAATTGCACGATGAATCAAACGGTTGATCCGTAAAATTAAATCTTTTGCCATGTCCAAAAGCACAGGCAAAGATGAGTCGGGAAAAAAATAAATACAAATAAAATAATAATAATAAGTTTCATAGGTTGAATCTTCAATATGATCGAGATTAAATCCGTTAACGCCTCTTTGTACTCTTTACATCGTCACTTTTTTCAAGGTGGGGTACTTTTCTGTCCGCCCCTTTTGATGCATGCGTCCAATGCCTCGAATTCAGGCGCAAAAAAATGAATCAAGAATTTAAGAAATGAAAACTAGAATCACCCACGGCCTTAACCTGCTGCTGCTGCTGCTGCTGCTGCTGCTCATAAGAAATGGAAACATGCCTACATCATCTTTGTTCGGATGAGGATGTTTCGAGTGAATCGGGGTACAGTGGGTAACTTACGTGGCGAATCGCGTCGCGCTCGGACGAACCATGTTCTTCACACACGTCCATACTTTTCTCTGCTATATTCCTCTATCATTATTGTCACCGTTATTATTGGTATTCGAAGGATTATTAGCATCGTTGGAGATACAATCGTATTTGCTGCTCGTAATCCGATGCCACATGCCCATCTCATTTATAGCGAATATCGCCGTGACCTCAATCGATCGTTATTCAATTTAGGATTATAGAAGAATTCTGTATAAGAAAACTCGTACACGCCGGAGATGAGAATAGAGATAAAGATTTTATCTGCGCTCTCGTGCCGAGAGCTACGTGTGCCATTCCTCCGTACATGTATAACTATATATATATAAAATATTGCTGCTCTACGTACGAGAGAATGAATACTGAGATGCAGCGATAACGAAGGATCGCCGGTGAACGGGGCGAGAAACTAATCGAAAGTGCGCGCGTCTTCTGCTGGTAAGTCGAGATTTTGTTGCGAGAGTGTTTTTTCTCGAGCTACGTCAATCTCACTACTATTGTGTAGGATTATTGTAATTTAATTCTGAAAATAGTGTCCGCTCGTATCCTCCACTCAGTAGAGATCTTTTGAAATTTTTCGAGTCAGCACCGGGAGGTATATCGTATTAAGTACATTTACAAAAAATTATTTTACAACAATGAAAGATATCACACACTCTTGACACTTATTGATTTTGGGATTATATATTCGATGATCAACAAACATCCGATATTGCTTACTCATCGATTACGTTACGTGCATAACTCTATATGTAGTACACGTAACACACAAGCATGTAGCCAAGAGTAAATTTATCTAGCAGCAGGAGGCCGATGCCGATTACCGCTCTCCGCTCTTGAGTTGGCTCCTTCAAAGGCCAAATCGCGTTACTATCCTGATACACACCGGACCAGTACTCGACGGCGTCTATGAAATTGTAACGTGTCTTATAGAAATGAAAATGATCCGCGACTCTCTTGATCATTTATTCAACGTGTTACATGCTTATACGTGTGAATCGTGTGCCTATGTACGGAATACTTGTGTCCATTTAATAATACAGACGCGGAGGCGGATTATCGGGACGTAGATCCGTTCGATCGAACAATCCTGAGAAAAACGTGGTTCGTTCTTTGCACCCAAAGCAGGATATACGATAAATCTATCGATTAACGTTTGAAAGAGGCCACTTGGCGACGTCGACAACATCTAGCCTGCTGCATGCTCAAAGAGATATAAACACACGTCTCATCAGATATGCACACGCAGATATGAAATTACTAATGTTTCATTAGAAAAATATAATTACAATAAAAGCGAAGATGACTCAACGGCTGCATCACATTCGATAAATCGCGGGTCAATAGCCGCGATTCCCGAGTTCGAGCAACAATCACATTCTCATATAACAACTCTATTGTAGCGCCCGAAAGTGAAGACGGCATCTGGAAAAAATCTGATTCTGCCTTGAATCTTCCCTTTGACTCTCTCTCTCTCTCTCTCTCTCTCTTACACACACACACACATACATTCGCGCACACCTACATCCCTATCCGGTCGTTTCGTGACTGGATTCCAATGTTGAATAAAATCGCGAGGTATACGTTTTTCCCCGCAGCTGCTGCTCGCGCACGAATCAAGCTGTTTGATGCTGGTTCTTTAATCACGTGCCAGATTGACTGACGGAGACCCCAATTGCGAAGCTTTTCTCTCAGTCTCTTTCTTCCCGTTGCATTTCAATTTCGAAGTAAAAGCCGCGAGAGCAACATAAATTATAAAAACAACTGACAGAAAGGCAAAAACATCCGAATTCATTTTTTTTACGCTCTAATGTGAGCCACAGATTATTAGAAATGAACGAATGCGCGCTTTAGAAAACAGAGCTATGAACAAATATAGACCTGCCAGGAAAGGCAGACTATTGCACAATATAATAAGAATAGCAGCTTAATCGACTAGTTTTCGATTTACCTAAAGATCCTAAGTCGGGACCTTTTACCTACCATTGCTGGTTACATTCGTATAGATAATGTGTGTATAAAATATAATACGTCACCCTGTTTCGTCGTCTCATCAGGTATCGACACTAGTGAAAACCATGGGAAAGTGGCTCGAATGGCTTTCTGAGCTTATATCCGGACGAAAATCCAACACCATAAACAAATCAACCGAAAGAAAACATATTTTATAAGTCTTGTATATAAACGGAAAGGAGGCACATGAACACACGTAACCCATACCTCGAAAAGTTACCGCTTCCGGACAATTGCTTGGGAATACACACAAGTAGAAATGTTACGTGACAATAAAGTACGTTTGAAATAGGAAATAGGTCGCGAACTGAGTATCGTTTCCGTTGGGCAAATCTTTAGTACTCCGTAACGCATTGTTAGAAACAGCTTTTATATATCATAGAATAAAAATGAAAAAGAAAATTGTGGCGAAATAAAAATGAAATATGGGAAAAAGCCAAGAAACAACTAGGCTCAAAAAATCTTAAATATATTGCCGATAAAGAGAGAGTTTCCCATTGCACTGAAGATGGATGCGAGGTACCGAGAAGTCTGGAGTATCGCACAGCCTCACTCCCTCTCTCGCTCTTTCTCTTGCTCCCCGTTTCTCTCGGAAATGGCTGAGAGATCGCTTTGTGTACCGGATTTCAATTATGTTTTCGCTTCTCGTTCGGTCTGCGGGTATTAGGTATGGCTACTATATACCTCTCGAGATCGTTGCATTATATGTCCGAGTACTCTGAGTGCTTGACGGGTGTACAACCATTGACCCCTCCCGCCCCCGCAAGCTTTCGCTACGGTACACAGTGAAATCGAGATGGTTCATCGCTCATCCAGCAGTGAACATCTAATAACGACCTTTGACCCCGGCGATTTATCTCTCTCTCACTCGCCCTTGTTCTCCTCATAATCCGCGTGCCGTTGCTCTTTCGTCCATATATACTCAACGGCGCCAGCCAACTCGATCTTCTCGAAATGAACGCGCGCGTTCAGCATGTATCTCTCCGCGCATATATTCATATAAGCTTATCAGCAATTTAACAGACATCGATCATTGGACCAACGCGATATATGTGCTCAGTTTAAAAGATTTTTTTCAAATTTCAAAACAAAAGTCAGAATAAAATAGACGTTGCTCGTCCTCATTGCATGCCCCGTCGATGCAAATGAAAATGAGTTACAGCGGGCCACGGCTGCACGGTACCAGCATTGCGGTACTCATTTTGCTGAGATTCAACGATCCCGATAGTTTCACCAATCAATCGTTCTGTTCTCTGCGGACGAAGACGTTTTGATCGTGACTTGGTATGCATGATGAACGTGCATTATGAAACTCTCGGCGTGGATACCGATCGAGTATAATTTTGATGATGGACTTTGCAATCGTGCTTTTAGAAGAATTTTGCTTTGATATTACGGACGATGATGAATTTCCGTAAGAGCTAATCTATCCTCGGGGCGAACGGAATAACGCTAGCTATTATAGAAAGTGGTACAGTGTACAGACACTTTTATAGCACAGTGAGAATGAAAGTGGGAGAGAGAGAAAGAGAGTTAAGCTTGCAGCACGTACCGTGAGAAGATGCTCGGGGGTACGCACGCACCCTGCGCAACAGTATTTTATCTTTTGCTTTATATCATCACTGTACATGTGTGTATGCCAATGGTGTACGTAAACTGGAGATCGCTAGCTCAGAGTTTATATGTATAACCCAGCACCACGCCCATACAATTGCGAGTACGATTGATGGCTCGATAGTTGTTTGGCTCGATGGCTCCAAGCCTGAAAAACACTCGGTGCATGCGTATACACATATATATCTGCTGTCCAGCATCCCTATCAAGATATAACCTACAATTGCGAAATCCTTCTCATCCTCATCATCATCATTATCCGCGCCAACGTCGTTCAAATATGTGTACGCGTCGACACTACAATAAATATGTTGGCACGGTGGTAAATATGATCGCATATAGTAAGAAAGAACCAATTCCTTCATTCGCTTATCCTATCGATCGATAAATGGTTTTAGATCAAATTTACCGCTATCTGAATGAAAGACTGTCTCAAAGCGAAACACCTCATAATCGCGCATCGAACTAGAAATTTGACAGTTGACGAAAAATGTTGGATTCAACAATAAATATATTGAATGTATTGATTTGAATCACCCAACAATTCTGATGTATATAATTGATCGAATTGTACGTTCTCACGACCGCGCGCCGATTATACGCCCTCCGTATATAACACGATACACGGTTAATTTATCGTCTATTCCCGGAGCTACGTAATTTGTTGCTCGATTTTCCAAACTCGCGTGTGGTTCGAGAGTTTTGAAAAATAAACAAATAAATAAACGTAAGCAGAGGAGAGGAAGAATAGTGAAGCAAAGCGCCTAAGCGTGAGAGAGCTGCTATCGCTGGCGTGAGCGGAGGTAGTAACTTGGTCGAATGCCCATAATCCTTCTACGCGAAAGGGCTCTCCCTCTCAGTTTCTTTCTCTCTTTATACGCGCGTGGTGAGGCCGTTGTGCCAAAGGGATTCTTTTAGATCTACGGATAACTCTCATCTCTCTCTCCCTCCCCCTCCCCCCCCTCTCTCTCTCTCTCTCTCTCTCTATCTCTCTCTCTCTGCATTTTGTTCTTTCTTCCGTCTATTCCATCGATACAACGTTAATTACCCGGTCGAGGCGAAGCAATTACCTATTGGAAACATGCAGCGAACTCGCGCACGCCCTAAATTCCTATAAGCCGCTCGCGCGTCCAGTATGTACAAAAGTCAGCTTTAGCCATATGTATGTATACGTAGCGCATGTACAAATGCACAACATTATAGTATGTACTCGTGAGGCAAACAACAACGTGGTATATCACATCACGTTTACACGTGTTTTTCACATTATACGCCCACTGTGACGCCCTACACGCGTATTACCTTTGATAATAATCATAATAACAGTAATAATTGACAACTGGACAATCGAACAACTATGAATAGTTCTTCGATAAAGTATTGAATTGTTTCCCCGATTATTTCCCCGAAATCAGCCGAGTAGTTTATTAAGCGTAACCGCGGGGGAGCCGAGCGTTCCATTGCGTCCCAAGAAATAGCATGCAATAATCTCAGAATTGAATCAATGTGTTGGTGAAAATGTAACATAACCCGTTGTATATATGAAATCTCATAGCATGGATACCAATTCTGTTCTCCGTTCATAAAGATATACATATATCTACATCAAACAAGTTTATTGAACCACGCGTGAATTTTACAATAATCGAGACCAGGTGTGCAATAGTCGGGATACAATTTGCAGAATTACATTGGCGAGCGAGGGAATAACGAATGAGTTATGTGCCATGTAAAATCAATATCCACGGATTTCCCTTTGTATTCTGTTCAATCTTGTAAAAATAATACATTCAAATTGAGTCAAGTTGAAGACAATTTTCGAGTGATACTCACACAGTTGAGAAGAGTTACAAGTTAAATTTATGGAATGTCCCGCAGTTATGAGAATGGCTTTTGAGGTTGGTGAAAAAGTGATTTGATTTTATCATAATGCTATTGCCAGTGGCTCATAAATTTTCCTGCGTATGCCTCTATATATGTGCATCAACTACTATAGCTATACGTTTAAAGTCTCTATGGTTTGAATTAAAATTGTAGTATGATAGAAATTGATAAGTACAGAGGGAGCTACGGAGGGAGATAAGCGTAAGCGATATGACGAGAGGGAAAGCATGCAGGGCAGAGAGGAAAGAAAACATTTAACGAAAAAGATTCGGCCGCTTTCGCAGCGTTACGCGTGCGCGAAATAGAGAGGTATCTAGGCTCCCTTATATATATATATATATATATATATATATATATATATATATATATATATTCTTTATACGTACATAATATATTTGAGCCCAGCGGTGAATAAAGATGCATGAATAAAGATAAAGACGTACGGTCTCGACTTGCAGTCATCTCTATATGCGTAATACATACCAAAGAAACTATATGCAATATACACACAAGTATATAAATACATATTACTGAAATATATATACATATATAGATGACTTAAGACGACTGCCAGCGCAGAGCGCACCAGAAAGGACTATCGGTAATTCGCGTGTATAGCCGCGATCATGGAGAGTAATCATGCGAATTCTCTCTATCTATCTCTGTCTCCATCTTCATTCCCATTCCCCTTTTCCCTCTCGCGCGCTCTCTCTCTCTCTCTCTCTCTCTCTCTCTCTCTCTCTCTCTCTCTCTCTCTCTCTCTCTCTCTCTCTCTCTCTCTCTCTCTCTCTCTCTCTCTTCTCTTTCTCTCTCTCTTCCTTGGTTACCACGAGCAGTTTGCGCTTGTTTCCCATCATTTGCGGTCGAAGATCGCGCGAGCAAAAACGTTCGCACTTGTGCGATCTCGTGATGAGGATATAAAATCCCTGTATATATGTATACAAATACACGTGCATGCATGTACGTATGGGATATTCCATGCGTCTAAATCACTTATAATTCCAGCCAATTATAAGAAATACAATTATTTTTAATATACAATATATTACTTACCTATATCAAAATAATCACTAGTTTTATTACCCAAACAATAAAAATGTTCAATCGATCATCAGTGATTTCGAATGAGACGTACGTTATTACGCTTTTGAACTTTGAATATATATGGTCGTTCATTCCGTATGGAATGTCTCGTGGATAGAATTTAATTTATGTATACACACCGAAAGAGAGAAGCTGTGCGTAAATGCTTTCGATGTTTTTCCACTCTTAATGTAAGTATCCAGCTGCAGGTGTGCAGAAGAAGTAACGCTTATCACTTTTCTTCGGAATCTTCTCTCATCATGGTTTGCGGTCCAACATGTTTTTTTTTTTTTCATCTTGTTGCCTTTCAGCTTTGTTAGCGACTTATTTACATTGAGTCAGGTTTCACGCGTTTTACCTACTCGTTTATAAATACAAACCCGGTTTAGATGTATACATGCTTTTTGGCTTATCTCCTGAAATATAGGGGTTAGATATTATTATTGCGGACTCTTTTTAAATGAGCACCAGGTTAAACTTTTACGAAGAGCCTTACGTCTTTCTTTTGAAATGTTTACTTTTGCCGCACTCCCCGTACGATTGCGATTGTAACGGTGAAACTAAAAAAAACGCCGCGAACCCTGTAAGACGGCATAATATAAGAACATTGTTCAACTGTCGATCTCAATAAACTTCTGGGTATACAACGTGTTCAATTTAATTAAACATTTTACAGAGCCCAGTACACTTTGGTTTATTTTGTACTTTGAAAGACGCGCCTCTCCGGATCACGCAATATAATGGAGACTGCTGTAGGACCAAAACGTATTATTTCAGCAGCTTCCAAGGAGTGACGAATTACAAATTTTTTACTCCGTAACCTATTACTACTATTACATCGTCATTCTCCGATTACACGCCAGATCCTTATGTATACATTAATGACACAGCCTGGTTTTTGTTGGCATGGGTTTTAACTCGCCACACGTTATATATGCTCTTTTCTCTTTTATTTTTGAGAGATGAATCTCGTCGACGGATCAAAACATCGCCTCGAGTATCAATTGATCGATGATGAGAGGTGAAGAAAATCGCACGAACTGCGATAATTCGAGAATACGTGCTCGATCATCGAGGCTGAAAATTCAGCCGCTTCTTTTAATGGTTGTGGCACGTAGGCAGACACGTATCTATTTTTTACGTGGCTGTATGAAGTCTTTTAAAAAAAGTCAAACCATAAATTCACGGTTGTGATTTCACGAGCACCGACAATACTTTCGGACTTTACCAAAAATAAGTCGAAGTAATCTTTTTTATTTCGACTACAGTATATTTGTAAAGCTATAGAATATTTATAAAAATATGTAAGTAAATAATTTTCGTGTTTTTCTAATTTTCCGGCATTTCGATATAGCGACGATTCAAATTATTGAATGAAGCTGCATGAACTGTACGGCCTACGACAGCAGACGGGCCTCAGAAACGTATAATTTCTACAATGGAAGAAGCGCGCCTAATCATGAGTGATTGCCCTGTATGCAATAAAATATATAAAAAAAGTCATTCACGTGTATGAAACATCATGGATTTGTGACTGTAATGTGCGAGATTTGTCGAGACCCGAAAGAAGCTTATCTGCACCTTAAATTGCGAGGCATTTTTCTTTGAATCACACAATGCCTTTATTCGTACTCTCATTGCATCACATTTTTCATCCTGTTCTTTCTTATTCTATTTTTTTTTTTTTTAGTTATTATATTGGGAAGTCAATGTAGTGGTGGCAGGAATGCTTTCTTCGCAATCCAAACTTCATGGTCGCGACTAATGGCGGATGCTGAGAGGTGAGAGTTTTGAGTGGGTGCAAGAACGAGATAAGTACATGAAGGCTTATATAAAAAGCAAGAGAGAGTAACCATGCACAAAGTAAAAATAGTCTTAAGGTCGAAGACCCTTCGTGGGCTTGACGAAACGGTCAAGGGATTATAAGTACAAAACTGATAAGAAGAGGATGAGACATTGTGTGTACTCTCGTAGACCCCCCACGCGCTCTTTCCAACCCGATTGCTGCCGGCACTGACACATAAATTATGCATGTCTCGGGATAGACCGCGTGAGTATATACGTGTACACATTGATTACGCACTCAAATGCCCGCGTGACGGACTTTCCTTGTCTAGAACAGCCAACGCTGTGTACGCTTATTCCCATTTTGGTATATATACTAGGGTGTGCCATTTCAGGGCAGCTATTTTTTTTTTAAGGTCCCCACTCGTAAATCTTCAGTTTATATCTAAAAACAAATCCTCGCGAAAGAGGACGGCTGTCAAAAAATATTTAGAGGTTCCTCATCGGTTTTGAAGTTTTCCTATTTAATTAACATTGGAAATGCGTTTCCCTTTATTGTTAGGGACGCGTTTCCCTTTATCTGTCACCAGATTTTATGTGGCGGCATTCTGTAAGTAGGTTTTTATAGGAAATTGGATTTTCTACAAAAGAAGTCTTTGAATAAAGTTTGTAATATCAACACTGTTCGAGTTATTACTATTTAAAGCGAATTTCAGATGAAAGTATCTGTTTAAATATACGTCCTAACTAATCTTTTGAAGATATCGGAAAAATACAAAGGACGATTTGGTGCAGAATTGAATTTACTACAAAAAAGGTTATTAAAGTCGGATCCGTAGTTTCAACCGTTCCCAACTTATGTGAACTTAGAATAGATTTTATAGACGAATTTCAACATTTATCATAACGCTCTAGCGATTGAATCTACAGGATTGACACCTTTTTTTAACCTAAATTTTTTATATTTGTAGATTCGTAGTTGGTGACCTGAAAGACTTTCAATTACCGAGTTTCTTCAAAATAAAAAAAAAACTTTTTACTTTCGGGTTCGCCATACTAACTCCGTTAAAGCAAATTTTGGAATTTTAAAATTGGATCCGTAATCAGCGACCCCAAAAACTTTGGAAGACTGAGTTTCATCGAAGACAACTGAATTTTTGCAGTCGAATCCGCCAAATTGCATCTGCTATTTTGTAATTTTCGCATTTTGAGTTCTGATTCGGAATCAGCGACACAAAAAACTGTATGATATAATGAGCGAAACTTTTTGCATTTGAGTCTGCCATATTGGATACGCCACTTTGAATTTCCGGATTCCGAGTTCATATTCGTACACTGAGAAAAAACATTTGTTGTTTGAACAAAAATTTTGTTGAAATCGTTCAACACGTTCATTTGTTTGTTCTAACCACTTAAATTGCTGGCTCAAATAAATATAAGCTGCAGTAAGCGTATATTTATTAGAGCCAGCAATTAAATTTATTTGAGCCAACAATTAATTTTTTTTTAATTCAATTTTTTTGTTTAAAAAATCTTCTCATAATTCATAACCATCCTAGGTTTTAAATACCTGGCCTTTGAATATATGGCCACGTGTAAATAGTATAAAATTCAGGTTTGAATAGTTAAGTTTGATGGTTTGGGCAACAGGACGCTTTGCACTCCTTTTTTTTTTGGTCGGAACCACCCTAGGTTTCAATTGTATACATATGTAAAAACTATTTGTGTTGAAAATTTAGGGAAAATTTTTCTATATAATCTATTTCAATTATACATAAGTTGGAAACTGTTGAACCTACAGGTCCCACTTAAAGGACGTTTTTTGTAGTAAATTATTCAATTGTGTACAAAATTGTCCATTAAATTTTTCCGACGTCTTCAAAAGACTAGCTAGGACGTACATTTAAACAGATATTTTCATCTAAAATTCGATCTAAACGGTAATAACTCGGACACAGTTAATTTCACAGACTTTACTCAAGAGACTTTTTTTGTAGAAAAACCAATTTCCTATAAAAACCTACTTATAGAATGCCGTCACATGAAATCTGGCTGAGAAATACCATTAACCATGAAGAGAAATGGTTTTCCAATATTAATTAAATGGAGAAACTTGAGGAACTTCTAAATATTTTTTGACAGCGGTCTCCTTTCGCGAGGATTCGTTTTTAGGTATAAACTGAAGATTTTCGAGTGGAGACCTTAAAAAAAAGGTTGCCCAGAAAATATACACCCTTATATATACCATATACCCCCTCACGGGTGAAATGTGGTTATACATTTTTTGAAAGATGCGCTGGAAAGTTGATCGACAGACGACGAAAATAGTTTTTTGTTTTTGTTGACATCTCACTTTCTTTTTAACCCGTGACATGCACTGAGGGCATTTAGTGCAGTAGTATACCTAGGCTGGTTCCCCCATGTATAAATCTACCTTATCGACCATCGGTAATGCAGATTCCTACCAAACTCAAATTTCAAATGCGGTGGCATAAATCCAACGGCGGGAGATTCAAAAGCGGTAGCACCAACCCATTGGTGGGAAATTCAAATGCGGTGACACAAACTCATCGGCGGGAAATTCAAATGCCGTGGCATAAACCCAACAGCGGGAAATTCAAAAGCAGTGTCACGAAACCCATTGGTGGGAAATGCGGTGACACAAATCCAATGGTGGGAAGAGCGATGACATGAACCCAATGGCGGGAAATTCAAATACGGTAACCAAACTCAACGGCGCGAAATTCAAATGCCGTCGCATAAACCCAATAGCGGGAAATTCAAATACGGTAACACAAATCCAACGGCGGGAAATTTAAATGCGATGACACAAACCCAATGGCGGGAAATTCAAATGTGTTGGCATAAACCCAATGGCGGGAAATTCAAATGTGTTGGCATAAACCCAATGGCGGGAAATTCAAATGCAGTGGTACAAACCCAACGACGGGAAATTCAAAAGCGGTGGCACAAACCCACCGGAGAGAAATTCAAACCCACTGGCGGGAAATGCGTTGACACAAATCTACCGGTGGGAAAAGCGAAGACACAAACCCATCGTCAGGAAAAGCGGGGACACGAACCCACCGGCGGGAAATTCAAACCCACCAGCGAGAAATTTGGACCCACCGGTGAGAAAAGCGGGGGCATAGACCCAGCGGCGGAAAATTCAAACACAGATATACGAAATCCACGATACCCGCCGTCAGCGATCATGAAGCCAGCGATCGGGATAGTTGAAGTAGGGAAATCTGAAGCGGAGACACGAACCTTTAGCGAAGACACAAACCCTTAGCGGGGAATTGAAAGCCGAGACATGAACCCTTAGCGGTAAATTCGAAACGAAAACACGAACCTTTAGCGGAGACACGAACCTATCGGCAGAAACTTCAAACACAGAGACGCGAACCAGTGGGTTCGCGTCTCTGTGTTTGAAGTTCCTGAAATTAACTGCAAGTATCGCGCACTTCGTATTTGATTTTCCCCGCTCCCTAGCGGGGAAAATCAAATACGAAATGCGCGATACTCGCAATTAATTATCAGGATGGTTGAAGTTAACTATCGAGATAGTCAAAGTTAACTATCGGCATAGTTGAAGTTAACTACCCGAATAGTCAAAGTTAACGATTAGGATTGTTGAGGTTAGGATACTCAGTGACACTCGGTTGATTACTGATCTCGATAGGTTGATTTCAACATATCGTAGTCGTTGACTTCGAATACTCTGATCACCGATTTCGACTATGCTGACTTCGAATATTCTGGTCACCGACTTCGACTATCTTGATTGTTAACTTCGACTACGCTGACCGTTAACTGCTACTACCTCGATCGCTGACTTTTCGACTAACTTGATTGTTCACTTCGACGAGCCTGTTTGTTGACTTCAACTACTTTGATCACTGGCTTTGACTATCCTGATCGTCGACTTGAACTATCTCGGTTACTGATTTGTCTACCTAGATCTATTGACTTTGACCATCCTGATCACTGATTTCGATCATCTTGATTGTTAACTGTGACTATTCTGATCGTTGACTATCTCGATCATTGACAACGACTGTCGAGATCATTAACGTTGACTATTTTAATTGTTGACTTCGACTATCCTGATCACCGACTTCGACCATCTTGATCACTGACTTCGACTACCTCGGTCACTGACTTTAACTATTTTGATTGTTTACAGTGACTGTTTCGATCGTTGACTTTGACTTGACTATCCCGATCGTTGACTATAACTATCGTGATTATTGACTTCGACTATTTCGATCATTGACTTCGATTATCTCGATAACTGACTTCGACTATTTTGATCATTGACTTCGATTATCTCGATGGCTGACTTTGACTATCCCGTTGACTTTGACTATCTAGATCACTCACTTCGCCTATCTTGATCGTCGACTTCGACTATCTTGTTTGTTGACCGACTAGCCTGATTGTCAACTCCGACTACCTGGATTACTGACTTTGACTATCCTGATCGTTGACGTCGACTATTCTGATCACCGACTTCGATCGCCACCTTGATTGTTGACTGTATCTATTCTAATCACCGACTTTGACTATCTCGCTCATTCACTTCGACTGGCGTGATTGTTGACTCTGACTACCTCGATCACTGACTTTGACTATCCTAATCGTTAACTTCAACTATCGTGATTGTTGACTCTGACTATCCCCATCGTTCACTTCGACTATCCCGATCGCTGACTGACTATCTTGATTGTCGACTGCAGGTATCGTGGACTTAGTGTTTCCGTATCTTAATTGTCACTTACGACCCCGCTTCAGAATTCTACTGCTAGGCTATATCACTAACCTCTTTTGAATGTTGCCATCAGGGGGGGGGGGGAATCATGCCGGAGCTTTTGAATTTTGCCGCCAGGTGAATGTGAGCCTCAGCTTTTGAATTATGTCACCAGAGGGTTTTCATCTCAGTTTTTGAATTTTATCACCAGGGGGGGTTCGTGTCTCTACTTTTGAATGATTGTAGGTTAGGTTAGGTTTGTTTAGGTTAGGTAGAATGTGCTTAGGTTTTGTCTAAGATGCCGAGAACAAGTTCCGGATGGGAAGAGTTTGCTTGCACCACTCAGAAGAGAATGTTAACAATGTATCTTGAATTCGCAATAAAAACAAATTGTAATCAACCAACAACAAATTGTAATCGTTGACTTTGACTATCCGGGTAGTTAACTTCAACTATACCGATAGTTAACTTTGACTATCCCGATAGTTAACTTCAACCATCCCGATAATTAACTGCAAGTATCGCGCACTTCGTACTTGATTTTCCCCGCCAGTGGGTTCGCGTCTCTGTGTTTGAAGTTCCGGCCAACAGGTTCATGTCTCCGCGAAAGGTTCGTGATTCCGCTTCGAATTTCCCGCTAAGGGTTCGTGTCTCGGCTTCGAATTCCCCGCCAAGGGTTCATGTCTCCGCTTCGGATTTTCCGACTTTAACTATCCCGCGTGGGTATCGCGGACTTCGTATATCGTATATCTTCGTATATCTCTCACCGGTGGGTCCAAATTTCCCGTTCGTAGGTTTCAATTTCCCGCCGGTGGGTTCGTGTCCCCACTTTTCCTGACGATAGGTTTGTGTCTTCACTTTTCCCACCGGTAGATTCGTGTCACCGGATTTTCCGCCGGTGGATTTGAATTTCTCGCCAGTGAGTTGATGCCACCGCTTTTGAACTTCCCGCCATTGGGTATGTTTGGGTTTGAATTTCCCGCCGTTGAGTTTGTGTCACCGCTTTTTCCGCCATTGGATTTGGGTCACCGCATTTTCCACCAATGGGTTTCGTGACACTGCTTTTGAATTTCCTGCTGTTAGATTTATACCACAGCATTTGAATTTCCCGCTGTTGGGTTTGTGTCACCACATTTGAATTTCCCGCCAATGGGTTGATGCCACCCCTTTTGAATCTCCCGCCGTTGGGTTTATGCCACCGCATTTGAATTTTCCGCCGTTGACTTTGTGTCACCGCTTTTGAATTTCCGGCCATTGGGTTTGTGTCACTGCTTTTCCCGCCGGTGGGTTTGTGTCTCCGCTTTTATCGCCGATGGGTTCGTGTCTCCGCTAAAGGTTCATGTCTCTGCATTTCCCGCCAATGAGTTCTCTGCATTTGAATTTCTCACCGGTGAGTTCAAATTTCCCGCCGGTGGGATCGTATCTCCGCTAAAGATTCGTGTCACCACGTTTGAATTTCTCGCCGGTGGGTCTTTGCATTTCCCGCCAATGGGTTCGTGTCACCGCTTTCAAATTTCCCGCCACTGGGTTTATGTCACCGGTTTAGGTCGGATTGGGTCTGCGTACATGCCTGTGTGTGTGTGTGTTCGGGTCGGGTTGGATTTGCTCATATGTCTGAATGTGTTTGGGTTTGTTTGGGTTTGCTGACATATTTGGGTTTGTTTGGGTTTGCTGACATGTCTGCGTGTGTTTCGGTTTGTTTGGGGTTGTTTGGATCGGGTTGGGTTTGTTTGGGTCGAGTTGGGTTTGTTTGGGTCGGGTTGGGTTTGTTAACGTGTCTGACAAGGGAGCATTCCCTACTCGTCATCACCGATTTCGCTCAAATTTATAGGACATGCAGGGCTTGGCTAGAAATGAAAGTACCGAAGTGGGAATTTCCAGATCGCCAAGCGTTTAGAAAATAAAAATGTTGACGCGACTCTCGCACCGTATAAGCCATTTATATTAATACGTTTGCCAAGCAGCGGTTGGCGTAGCGGTAAGAGCTCGTACTAATAATTCGATGGTCGTGGGTTCGACTCCCCGTGTGGAGACTTTTTTTCTTTTTCTATCTTTTTCTCAATTTTTATATTACTCATTATCCAATTAAGCAAAGAGGTGAATAATTTCTTTTATTTATTTATTTATACGCAAAAGGCATAGAAAAGGTAAAAAATTGGGATTTCGGACTTTTCAACAAGGGATTGTGATTAAAGCGCATACGAAAAGACTTTGTACATGAAAATTCAAAACTTTATTCGTTGACATTCGATGATTTACATGTGTCGGGATGATATTTATCATAGAAACAGGGGAAACAATAATTATTTTTGCATCTAGCACACGTTATAAACGCCGCAATTTTTAGAAGAATTCCTGTTTGATCACGTCAGGAAAGTTCGCGACTCCAAATTTTCCACGCGACCTTCAGGTAAAAACGAATCTTACAATTATTGTAAAACGACTATTCACGTTTATGGCACATTCCCCAAGGAGGGGAAATAGCCAATAAAGGAGAAAGAAGAAGAATTCCTGTTTGAACACGTCGGGAAAGTTCGCAACTTCAAATTTTCTACGATTATGCGCTCATTAAAAAATGACGTCCTATATGCCTTTTGCATATAAATAAATAAATAAAATAAATTATTCACCTCTTTGCTTAATTGGAAAATGAATAATATAAAAATTGAGAAAAAGATAGAAAGGAAAAAAAAATCTCCACACGGGGAGTCGAACCCACGACCAACGAATTACTAGTCCGAGCTCTTACCGCTACCCCAACCGCTGCTTGGCATAAATGCTAACGTAAATGGCTTATACGGTGCGAGAGCTGCGCCAACATTTTTATTTTCTAAACGCTTGGTCATCTGGAGTTCTCACTTCGGGTACTTTCATTTCTAGCCAAGCCCTGCATGTCCTATAAATTTGAGTGAAATTGGTGATGACGAGTAGGGAATGCCCCCTTGTGAGTGGGTTGGGGTTTGGTAGGCATCTACATTACCGATGGTCGGTAAGGTAGATTTCTACATGGGGAACTGACCTAGGTATACTACTTAGTGTCCTCACAAGTTTTTTAAAGAGCAGTGGAGGTAGAAATTTCGGGTAAATTCCTTATCCCTAATTACTGGGCTTTCGTTTCAAGGGTTTCAAAAAATCGTGAAACGAATTTCGCCTTAACTTCGAGCACCACGGTGTTAAACAAAGCGTTGTGGGTCGTTAATACCCATGTATGCTAGAAGCGTGTACATTTTTCACAATTAATAACTACCGATAGCTTATACCAGCATACTCAAATTGGTACATTGTACAAGGTGTGCATGCTGCCATTACGCACTTGGCGTAAAAAGGATAATGGCATACCCAAAATTCCAAAAGGCGATGCGCCTACAGTATCGAAGAGTTTTACGCCATAAATGTGTGAATATGTATAATGAGTCAATTTTTAAATTTTTCCGCGTTTTTTTGTTATCGTTTCGTTTTTTGACGATTCTTTATCATAATCAAAAATAAAAAAATTAGAAAATCTTGGTTATACCTTCCATTTATGGCCAAGAAAAACCCTGAAAACACCTTTCATTTTTTCCGATTCAATATACAAATTAATTATATTTTGTAGAAAACGGCGGAAATCTATGATATTCATCCCTTGAAATATGATATCTCAAGAACATACTAATTTTTTTATTTTTTTCTCCCAGTCATTAAGTAAATGTGAATTTCAACGAAAACGTCTTGAAAATCAGGTTTTTCGACCTATTCAGTAAATTTTCTCGGTTCCTATCGCTCGAATTGGGGTTTACCATTCTTTACGCGGGAGAGTTGGATTTTTATTTAAAAAAAGTTTACTAACTTGATTGGAAGTGAAAATATCTCACAAAAAGTTCATGAGAGTCTTGTATTCCCTCAGTGCATTGAATGTGTAGTTCAAAATCATGTGTGTTAGTCACGGATTAATTACGGTTTTTTAAAGTTCGTTTATTGTTCCCAGAACCCTTCCGGACCCGACTTTCGAAAATCCTGAAATCTCAAAATTCCAAATCATCACATATCCCGGCGGAAAATTATCCCGTATGCATCATACAATGGTTTTCTGCAACTTTTCGGTGGGATTGAAAAATGGCTTTGGATTTATCCCGATAGCTCGATTGGTTCCGGCTGAATAAGGCTCTCGAACATCGGCTAAAAAAGTCGTACGTCGTATGGAAAAATTGGCAAAAATCGATCGGAAACTTTAAAAGTTGTCTGAAACTATGAAACGTCTCAAGTCCGAGCTATTATAATTAATGGTCACCAGGTATGACAACGGGTAGCACCCCGCTCTTTGGCATGCTGTTTTCGAAATTTTATCGGTTGCAATCGAGGATACAAAGGTAAATTAGATGTGTTCTGCTACCTCGTTAATTGAGAAAAGTCACTGCGAGCAGCTACACGAGCTTGAACGTTGTAAACGAATAAAAAGTGCATGAACCAATATATCGTACAAGTAGGGACGAGCACGGGCGCGCGGTTACCGAGGGAACGCGGGAAGGGCAAAGAACGCTTAATTATAGTAAAAGGAGGATTGTCGGGAGTGGAAGAAAGGATTCTAGCAGAGAAACGAGTGAATAATAAGAAAAGACAAAGTGATCAAATGATCTTTGCTGAAGACAACAAGATACAGTCACGCACGCTGGAATCCTCCTTCGGTAGTTATTTATGCTCAACTAATTATGTTCCTCGCTTTTGTTTAAAGATACATGCGTTATACGCTGCTAGTTACTTCAATAGTTATTTCTACTCCATTAATCGTACATCAGGTTTATCACAGAAAAATTGAGTGAATCGTTGTGATCATCGATTGTGGACATAGGGAAATGAGGAATATTATGGGAGCAGAGGCCAATGCGACTGCATGTAAGAAAGTGAGACCAGTATTTGAGCGAGGTGAGCGTGATCCGAGGTGGTAACGGCGCTTCGAAGTGTCCGTCGCGTGTGCGGTAGTCCACCAATGCGTAATAGAATAACAAGAGCAAAGTTACGATATGCGCGAAGAAAGAAAGGTAGGTTGGCATGAATCGGGCGGGGCCCGCACAGAAGCCGTGCAATTTTAAAATACGGTAAAATGACTTGATTCGTTCGGGCTCCCTCTTGCCGTCACCTTCTCCTTTCTACTTTCCGCTCCCCCTTCGTCCTGCGCCACAACGTCCACAAAGTTCAATGGCAAAATGCATATTTAGAAAACACTTTCAGCTTTTCCTCCATGGATCAACGGTCTTAAAATCGACATTGCGCTTATTTTATCTCATCACGTAATCATGTTACCAAAATCTGGCTCTGGAACGCACCTATGAAACGCTAAACAAATATGGAAATGGTTTGTCGCAGAAGAGAAACGGCGTGAGAAAAGTTTCAACGCACAGCCTCCGTGTGTGCTGTGAGACTCGTGTTCGACCGATTCAGAGATGAGCGTCAACATGCACGTAATGCGATCGAGGTTGAGTCATAAGGTTAGTAGAACGCGCGCGCAATAATAATGTCATAATTAATGAACCATTCAAACTGTTTTATCATACATGCGGAAGGACACTGAGCACATTTTCGCATTTTTTCACATCACACTCCAACTCGAATGTGCGATTCTATATTGCATTAAAAAAACAGAACTCCCACGCAAATAGCTCAACAGAGTCCTCGGAAGAATGTAATGCTATTATTGACCAATCATCATGTTCAAATCTGATTCTTCAGGTGCGCGACGTGTGCCCTTGCTGCGATAATTCCTCACTTCTGCTATAATTATATATATCTGCAATCACACACGATGTTTACATGAAAACATAAATTATTTATCGTTTTGCTTATCGTAGTTTCGCCTTCAGAATCCGCCATCGATTTATAGTAATTTTATCACCTTGAATAATACCTCGATCGATGCACTAATACATCCGCATAGCGTTGAATTTTCATTTCGGAAAAGTTCTCTTCAAACGTAAATGCTCCTCGGTCCCTAAATAACGCTTTCCTCTATTTTTTTCGCTCGATCGAACGCAGTTAAAAAATAAGTAATATCAACTGAAACACTTTGAGCATATAGCTATATCTATATGCATATATATTTTAAGGTCATCCTCTCTCCGCCCCAGGGAATTCGCGAAATTGATCTCGCTTTCTTCGGAATTTATTTTTTCGATTCATCGTTCACTTTCTTTCAAATAACTCCACGGGTCGGGCTCGAGAAAGTAATAACTGGAATAAGCAGCAGAAACTTTGCTTTAGCATAATTGAAATTATTTCGTCTCACAGCAAGATTTGCAGCTCGTGAAAAAAAAGAAACACGAATTCACTCATCAACGTCTGGTTTCAAATTAACAACTTTCCACCCTAGCATATTCTATAATTATCAGCACTATTAGCGCTCACAATCAAGATTATTAACGAAGATTGCGGATCAATTTTCTTTCGAAATTTTATTGCTACCCTCGGCCATATTATTCACAAGACATTGATTCTTTGCATCTAGATATGCAATTCAATTTTTGTTCAAAGATGCAGAGTCATTGTTTAGAGGAAGCAACCAGGTCCGAATCGCCAAAGCCGATCCAAGTACACAGCACAAGGAAAACATTGATCGTGTGTGAATTTAAATGAAACAGCACATAGATTTTCGTAAAATCAAATCTTTAGCATAGTGGCGATGGCTGATGCGAATAGAATCCGCACATATATGCGGAAAAATCGGTTTACGAAAAAGCAACGACGACAGGAGGTGCATTAAAGATGCACCATAACGATCTCCTCGTACTATCCAATGCTTCCTTCGTACTCAAAAAATTCACAACGATTAACCATTATACCTTTGCGGGTTTTTACGAGGACGGGTTGAAATTCCGAACTTTAAAAAATAGAACGCTCAAAATTCCGAATTTATTTATCCAGAACACAATACTCCTGGAAATTTACAATTCCAAAATTTTGTAAACAGAATTATTGTATAACCGAAAATAAAATTCCACTACGAAATTAAATGAGAATAATCGTGGATCCGACCGATAAAACGTCAACATGAAAACATAGTACGTAAAACATGTATCAACATCTCACAATCAGAGAGTCCATAGTTCCGAAAAAATGTAGAGTTATATATTCAAGATCCTGAATGGCGAAAGCTTCTACAGAGAAAAGTTCAGAAAATAGGAATATCCGTTGAGTGTAACATCCTCATATTATATGTTTACAATAGAACGTGAAAGATGATCAATACTCAGAAAAAATTCTACCGAGAAAGATCAAAATTCCGAAAGAATAGTACTCTGAAAGATCAAAACTCCGAAAAAATTTTCCCCGAAGACCGAAACTCCGAAAATCCGTGCGATAGAGCAGTGGTACTGCCATCTAAACGCGTCAGGCTTACATGCTATCTGCTTTATGTGTGAGTTTTCGGAATTTTGATCGTTCTGAACGTTCTATATCGGAATCTTACACTATCTAAACTTGAGTTTTCGCAAACTGGATGATCGAAAATATGATTTTTGGATTCCAAAACTTTCGGGAACCTGACGAATCTCTTATTAGCTTTTATTATATTTAAACTTTCTGATATAATTCGTTTTCTAGAATAAAAATTTCGGTAATTTGTGGCGTGTTTAATATTACATATTCGGAGTTTTGTGAGTCGAATTACTGGCCATTCAAATAAAGCGTTGATCTCAATCATACGATTTCTGAAAATTATCTTGTATAAGAAATCACATTTGTATCCTGTTCCTATCGCTACTCATACCGTTCTACATCATTTACAGTCAACTGTGTAGACTTTCGCTGGCATGATCCTTACGAAGCTTTCAGTTTCGGAACATTAAATTAGGAATTTTAAACCGTCGGAGCATTTAAAGTTCGGAATGTCAAACCAGCCCCGTTTTTACGAACTCCTCCCCTCGGTTTTGCCTCACTTTTTCCCCCGCATTACTTTTGCTGTTCTTGATCCTGTGAGACTTCCCAAAGTGTTGCTCACAGCTACTGTTTCCTAATGCACTACTGTATCACATTTGCATGAGGGCCAAGGGAAACTATGAAAAACCCGACCGATACGGGCGGCTGTATTTTTACTGAGTTTCAGTCGGTTAGCACTATCAGAAACACGGAAAAACTGCTTTTCACTGAGTGATTGATGTGCAAGTCGGTGCACAGCTAAGTGGTTATCCAACCAAGTATCGGCCACACCCGAGGCTACTTAACTTGGGAGATCGCCAGAGCCACACATCAACGGCACATTGCTATCGGTTATTTATTATAATTAATCATTAATATTTTACGTACTGAAATTTTTTCTCGATACAATTGTGAATATGTTTTCAGTGTTATTTTCCTATGTGTGTCAATACACGCGCTTCTCTCGTTATCCATGTGCAATTCTATGATAGCCGTGTTTATGTAACAAGATTGTGGAAACAGAAATAGAGAGGAGAGAGGAGATGCATGCACCTTGGCACGAATGAGCAGCTAGCGCGTTCGCGAGAGACGAGCGTGCATTAACAACAGGTGCGATCGCGAATAAATACTTGTAATACTCGGATCGCTCCTCATGCCTCTTGTCTTCTTCAAAAAAATAAATATGTGTTAGACTGATGCAAAAAAATTGTTTTTCTCATTTTTCTGCTTCTACTTGCACGTTCTTTGAATGCATATATATTGCTATTGATGAAGAGAAAAATCTAATAAAAAATGAGCTCAATTGCTGAATTTTTAGAAGTGACTCATTGGCCTCTTATTTATATATTTATTTATTAAATTTTACACCCGTGTTTTGTGCAATTATTAAAGAAAGTTCTGACAAGTTCTATTGAAAAACAAGCTTAATTTCTTCTTAATGTTAAGAGGTTACTCATCCTACTTGTTTTTTTACTTTTTTTCAAACGCAATAAATTTCTTTTTTACTCCTTTTTTCTTATTGTCGAGTCTTTCTTCGCTACAAAACTCTTGTTGGACCTAATTTTCATCATAATTTTGTGCTGTTCTTGAGTTCGTTTTAAATAAAATCATTAGAAATGAATAAATGAATAAAAGTCAATATGAGCACCTCTAAAAATTGAAGAACTGGGTCCATTTTTTGACAGGATCGTTATTTCATCCATGGCTAATGAAAAAACAAGTGGCTGTACACAATAACAAAAAATAACTCGTTTGAATAAAAATAAAGATAAAAATTGGATGAGACACCTTTAAAATCGAGTAATTGTGCTCATTTTCTAACAGAATTTCTTTTTCATTATTATCTAAAAAAGTACGAGAAGAAACGCAAAAATTAAAAATAAAGTTTTTTTTTGTATTAGTCTAATATATATATCGCATAATGCTAGTACGAGTATCAGATTCATACATGCAATTTTTATCGAAGTAACTTACCCAGGAAAAAAGAGTATTTTCTCGAACGATCGATTAGTCACACGCGACCTTTGTACGCTGACATCTATAACCATTTTTGGTGCTAAATGTTGTAATCCTAAGGTGCGTCTTTCGACTTTAACGGTCGCAATGCGTAAATGAGTGTGAAACGGCCGGCCATGTGAATCTCGATTACTTACGCATGATAATACCACTGAATCGTAAGATTACTCAATTGAGATCGTTTACATTATATCGCCATTCGAGCGAGAAAACAACAAACTCAAATAAAAAGCTACGATTCACGTCGATGACGAACTCGTTACGTTTTTACTTTTTACCAACGCGTAACTACGAGTTTTGCAACAGGACGACATTATTTGATCGTCAGAAAACGATTTATCGTCAAGGGTGTGGATTTTCACAAGGTCGTTTGTTTGTAATAGAGAGAAAGAGATAGAGAGGTTGAGTAAAAACAATCGGGTAAAAACCTACGGACAAAAACTCACCGCGCAGCATTTTCTCTGATGTTATAAATTAGATCGTGACGATTTCTTACCTGAAATATGTGTAAACAAATAACGATCGTTATAGTGAAGAAAAAAACGATTTTTGCAAGATAGAAAAGTTAGAGGACACTTTGAGAGTCCAATTGATGGGAGCATCACAAGGTGAGCTCTCCCAAGCAAAAATCAAGAAAATAAATATTATGACCATAGCATGAGGTTGTGCGAATCGTATTTCACCCATATATACATGGATTGGTGCAACACCGAGATCAAACTGAGTTGGATCAAGTTGGTCTATTAGCGCGAGCTATACACAGCCTATCGATCCTGCCATAATGCAGCTTAAACATAGTAGCAGCGCTATCAACCTATCGACTAGCCCTCGGCTTATTCCCATATATTTGCATCTTTAATTCGCGCTCGCACGCAAAATCATTAGATTACGCGGACGAGACTTTTTCTCACGATATCGGACTTCTCTCGATCTATTATTCCAGGGCTCTCGTTTATATTGACTTTGACATAGCAAATCCAATTAAACGGGTAATCCAGTTAAATAACTTTTCTATATTCAACATTGAAAATGTATTTTGTCTCGATTCTACGAGTTTTACGAGTTTTACAACTTTGCGTATGCGTGCAATATACACCGTGTGAAAGGAATTATATTATTTTTATAACTTCCTTTATTCATGCGGTGGAGCACTTAAGTTTTCACGTCCCACACCATTTTACAAACTGCATCAGCGAAAGTTAACTTATTATATGCAAATCGTAAAACTTATTGAATAATATAACTTGTAAGAATATTGATGCATGAAAGAAAAATTCTATTTGATTTATTGCGATTCGCACAGATCCCTGGTTGAAAATCTGCTCCTCGCGAACTGGATTCATCGCTATTACAACACCGAGATGCATTCGTTGATTTCTAGGTCCACAAACAATTTCAGAAAGATATTTTGTTTCGGTCTACCGATAGTTTACGATTTTTGGCTGAAATCGTGCATGACCTACGTAATTTCTTCGTCTCTCTCATTCTTCTTTCGTATAAAATATTTAACTGTATATTGGTCCTTCGTTTGTTTCTCGCTCGTTCGTTCTTTCGTCCTGGAAATAAAATAAAAATGAACCCTTCCGGTCCTAAATGCTTTCAAGGTTTCCAAGGCCTCCAAAGACCAATGCGGGAATTTCAAGGTCAAACTCATGGTAGACCGGAGACTAGGTAATTTTACTTTTGAACACACGCTTGACGAAGGTGGAGGTCAACTCGTAGCACGAAAGAATGAGAAAGAAGAAAAATTATCTCTCAGAGCGAAACATTCCTTTCGCTCGCGCAAAAAGAATATAACAACGACATAGCAGCACCAGGCTGGAAAGCATCGATACTTTCACTCGATGCGTATACCGCTATATTGCTGTAAATATAAGTAAACACACACCGCACGAGAGTAATACGAATAAGGAGAATGAGGGAGATGGAGGGCTCGTAAAACGGGTAAATATCTCCATTTCGAAGTCGTGGGCGTTCCGCGCGCGAGTCGAACCTTAATAAAAGTACGCGAAGCCCATTCGTGCATGCGTATATATGTGTTTGCAGAAGCGCATGTCCGCACTTGACAACACGCCATAATGCGAGGAACTATACGACTTTCGATGCAGCGCCGAGCCAGCGATATAGATTCGTTCGCGCGTCGTACTTTCATACATGCAGGCATGTAGTACCTACATATATAACCTACTTGTGAATATAGTATATGGATACTGTTGGGAATAAGTAGGCAGCCGGGTTGAATCCAAAGTGGGTGACCCGGTCCCCGAAACCCGTTTTGTCCTTCCGAGGATTCTGGCACCGTGTTCCCATCGCCTCCTCATTATACAGCGAGAACCACCACTTTCCTCTATGCACCCAAAACTATCTCCTGCTTTTATTTCAACAAAACCAAGACCATTTTTTCCGTATTTTCAGGCTCCCCACGTATAACGATCCCGTTTTTGCTATATGAATACTTACGACTTAATATTGACTTAAATACGCAGGCTTACCAATTTTGAATTGCTCTACTATAATTACACGATACTTATTACTCAGCAATATAGTCGGTAATAAAATCTTTCAAATTAATCCAACTCCGTATCTCGTTCACACAATTATGAGATTCAATTAATCTTTTTTCTTCGTTTAATAATGTTTTATTGTTTTTCATACTCAGCGAAGAAACTTGTTTAGTACACGTACCAAGCTCATTCGTCGTGTGACGCCGAGTTAGATATAGACATAAGTACAGGGAGTAAGCGACCGGTAACTTGGTCAATCATCTGGCAACCTACGACAGTTCGCCCAGCCTGGAGCGTTGCGAGACTCTCGTATATAGTGTTGTATTCTATATGCTATAAGAAACAAGTATGTATCTCGATTTACCGCTATACCCTGACCCAGATGCGTACTTTCCTCCTCCTTTTTTTTTTTACTCACACTCGTCGCACTCGCCATCTTCAGATTTCTTTCATAATTTCTCTCTTATACGCTTGCGCGCACGGAAGCATGAATAATACGGAGAGCGGGACCGACTTCGGTCGTAAATTCAGTCAGATATTTGGGTAAATCTCCCGGTGCGAGTCGTATGTAAACATTTATTATTTATAATAGAATAGCAATCTCGAATCAACAAAAATACTGAAGCAAACAAGACAAGAGCTATGCGTAAGTCCAGTCTGCGTATAGAAATAAAAACTCGCTCAATTCCCGTTGCCTTAATTCCGATGTATATGTCGGACAATTAGATTTTTTTCATCTCAAATACGTTTTAAATATAGGAAGCGGAAGCACTAACTGGAAATGTGATTGTGACTTTTAGTTACAATCGGCCCAGTTTGAGCCAGTCTCGTTTATGAAAACGAATGACGACGACAAACACGATTTTTCATAACTAAAATTATCAACTACATTTGGTTGATTGCTGAATGTTTCATCGCTGATATACAGGGCCAATTTTTTCCGAGATAAGAAAAATATAAAATATCGCGATAAGTATATAGAAGCAGCTTTCCCGACAAAACCAGATGCGCAAATTATGCCAGCGCGGCGACGAGTGAAAGCTGGATTACTCGTTTGCTCGTTAAATATTACAGACACGTTCTTGGCTCTTCGTAATTAATGAATCGAGCGTCGCATCAAGTCTATACATTGAAACAAAAAAATCTAACATTTCTCATAATCATAACTAACGAGAAGACGACAAAAATCGATACAAGAATAATCAATGCAATTTTATATGCAAATTTGATTCACCAATATCCGATACATGTCATTAAAAAAGCGAGCAACAAGACCCATTGTCGAAATAAAATTCACCAGTTATTCCAATGACTCATTATACAAGACATAACAATTACAATCGAGCACTCAATTCTCTCTCTCTCTATCCTCCTGCTTTTCCGTCAAGTTTTTTAACGCACTAATCCACGAACTTTCATTTTCAAAAAATTTACGAGCATCCAGCGCCGCAATAGGAACGAGATTCATACCTTCTCGTGTTTGATTTAATGAGAAGAGATCGATCGTAGCTTCTGGGCTCCAAAGTTTCGCCCTTCTTCTCAAACGTATATTAGAAAGAAAAATATTGCCGCTCGGTTCTTATTTTTTTGATACAGCCCCCCCAGAGGGCGATAGCAGGCAGGAAGGAAGGAAGAAAGGATAAGAGAGAGAATGGTCGATAGAGAAAAGCATGCACACCTCGTTAACCCTTTTTGCACGCGAATTGAGATTTCGGCCCTGCAGCAGGGTCCCGGAATAATTATGAAAAAAAATCGAATACTATAACTCTCTCGTGTTGCCACATCTTCTTTTAATTGTGTTCTAACGAGTGCCCAGATATCTTTATCGCCTATTTCTTCACGATGATATTTATAGCGTATGATATATATCATTGGAACACACGATGTACATCAGCTGATATACTCGAATGCTTGTCTGTTTCTTTTTTTTAGCTTCACGCTTCTTCTCTCGATATTTATGTTTCTCTTTCGAGTAGTTGCAGTAGTTTACAGCACTATAAATACAAATATACTTTTACCAGTAAATTCAAAGATAGCGACGAAAAATAAAAGCGACGGAGGTGCGATCGAGAGGCTTGCACAACTTTAACATGATTCATAGTGCAAAGCGTATCTTCGCTATATCCTTAAATTGATGTACTCATTAAAATTACGATTCTTTCCAACTTTCTGACGGACTATTGTAACTTTTTACCCGCGCCCCCATCCTATGCAGCTGCAGGATCGCCTTCATTTTTTTCGTACCCGCGACGGATTAACTCCAGCGAGTTAATCGTCGTTTAGACATTCTCAATTTAAACTTGGTGCGAATAAGAGGCACACGCGACGCTGAGTAGCGAGCTCTCGTTGCGGGTTCTTGCGGTGACAAAAGATCCTCTGCACCGCGTAATAACTCGCGTGTCCTCGTGCCACATGCGTAGTCGTCATTGAAGACGCGACTACCGCAGCGAGCAACTTTTGCCTATGGTATACCGTCGCAATAAACAACACCTCAATTCGGCACACGAAAACCCCCAGGCACATTTTTATTCGTCTTTCCTTACGCGACAAGGCGTGTTATCCTTGCCAAAAATATTAAAACGCGCCAGCCTTGATTAATTTAACCGAATAATATAGAAACGTGCATGCACGGACGATAACGTTGGCATATGCGACGTCATATTTCAATTCCAATTTGTCCCATTGGTGTATTATACATAGTGTGCAAATATTATTTCGCAGCCGATCCAAGATCTTTAGACATGCGTCTTTCTGCCATTGGAATTACGGATGAAAGTACTGAAATGATTTTTTTTTTCTGAAGATCAGACAATTTGTAGAATCACTGATGTAATATTTCAAATCAATAAATATCCAAATTTCACCTCCCGTCGTCGTTAACTCTGCCCGTCAGGTTGCATTTACGGCAACTCATAACAATGAAGCGAGCAATATAAAAACGTCGCGTGTCAAAGAAGTACGTACGACCGTATAAATAACCTACCGGGACTCGGCCCCAGCGATTTCGATTTGAAAGTTTCATAGGACATATTTGTCGGCTTGTGCGCGTGCACTCGGGCATTCGCTCGTACGCGCGAACGACTGTGACAAGAGTGTCAATGAGCCTCATGCCATTCCGAACACGTCCAAATATCAATTGACTTGAAACTCCCTTCGGCGCAAGTAATACTAGCAATCATCTGACATGCCAAAACATTATTTTTTTTTTTCTTTTCCATCCTCGAAGTTTCTACTGTCATGATTTTTCGCCGTTCATAAAGCTCGGCCTATTATTACGTAGATAACACACCTTAACGGGAGAAACCAGTTTAGGAGGCCGAAATTTTGGTGTTTTTCGTGAATTTTTTTGAACAGGGAAGGAATAATCAAAATTTGTTTAAACTTGGAAGATATTTTATTCATGTTTTGAAGTACACTTTGTAATTTTCTCAAGTCATTTTCGACGGAAATAGTGGAGTTAGAAGCTGCTGTCCACGGACGACTTTTTTTCAACTGGTGGGCATTCTAGCTCAAAAAGTTATTGACCAATTATTCTGAAAATTTGTGTGAATATTCTTTATTCAATTACAATCTATATGAACCTAACTCTGGGATGATATTATTATTAAAAATATTTTTTTTAATGCAAAAAAGGTGAAAAAACATGGTACAAAAACATGACATTGTGTTCAAACACCTCAAAAACATGCCATTTTCAACTTTTTTTATCACAATTAGGTTCATATTCTTAGGAAATATGTTGTTAACGAAAAAAGAAAATTATAATGATTACAGATAAAAATTGTGACTTCAGGAATGCCCACCAGCAAAAAACTCGGATGGCGATCGTCCATGGACAGCAGCTTCTAACTCCACTATTTCCGGCGGAAATGACTTGAAAAAATTACAAAGTGTACTTCAAAACATGAATAAAATATCCCCCAAGTTTAAACAAATTCTGATTATTCCTTCCCTGTTAAAAAAATTCATGAAAAACACCAAAATTTCGGCCTCCTAAACTGGTTTCTCCCGTTAAGGAAGTTGGAAGAATTTTTATCAAATAAGTAAACTTTTGTAGATGATCAATACAATATTGTTTAGTATATAATACAAGTTGTTTAAGCAGACAAATTATAAAATAATGGCAACGTTTGGAGAAATTGAATGAAGGTTTCTCATCGATAAAAACATACATTTTGAGAAGTACTTCGAATTTTTTTATTTCAAAAATGTTCTATACCGCTGTGACACGATTCCGTAAAGAGACTACCGTTTGAAAAACTTGTACCAAATAAATTGCGAAAATACTCGACCAATGTGCTTAAATTTTTTGACTTGTTTCTTCTTTTTTTCAACGTTCTTAATTTCTTCTTAGTAATAAACAAAAAAAACGTTCAAAAGTTCAACGATGCTTAACCCTTTAGCTGCCATTGTAGCAAATTTGCTACATTCACTTTGACTATCTGCGCTAGATAGATTTCCAGGTGCCGGGATAACTTGAAATTCAAACGTAAACATATAAATTATATTAATATGGTGACAATGTTGTCGTGAAAATTTACGCCACTTGCATCTGCTGTCGTTTTCGTCCAAAAAAGTCAGTAAATGACTAAATGGGCGAACTAGGCTTTGAAAATACTTGATTGAATTAGAATAATACTTCGAAATGAGAATGTGAAACCGTCAATGTAGCAAATTTGCTCTAATCCGAAAATACTACTTCCCGGGCCCTTATCGACAAAATTATGGTTGGACATTCATATTCAGCCCTTCTTCAGCCATACTACCAGAGAGAATAATTTTGAGCCATTCAGAAATAGGCGTGGCCGTTAAAGGGTTAAAATCGTTAAGAATCAAAATTCCCACCAATTTTAAGATGCGTGAACGTACTTCCCCCCCTCCCCCCCCCCCCCCCTCCCTCCCCGCTGCCCGTCGATCATTATCCGATAATACCCGTGTTCGATCTAGTTTAGACTTGCTTCGAATATGGTTGTGACCGGTACACACTCTCTGTCCTTACATTGTGATATTTATTCGTTATATAATTGTTAATGGATGTTGATACGTAATATTCACGTTTATCAATAATTAACGTTATAATTTTGAGAAATAATTATAATTAATACAAGACAAATAAATAGACTCAGTCATACAATATGTCAGAACGAGTAATCGAAATATTGAAACCATGAGTCAAACGAAGCTATAAAATGAATAAGTGAAGAATCCATCCAACAAATCCCACGACGTGATCGTACTCAACGTGGGATGTCAATTAATAAAACCATAATTCTCATTGTTCGAGGGATATCAGTTCAACAGATAAGTGCACAAAAGAATGTAACAAGTTTTTGTATAATCGGGAGGTCATGACCAGTGACTGCGAGAATGATATGTGTGTGTGCGTGAACGAATGCGTGGTAAGAGTTTATTTAATAGAGATTTCATCCCTATTATGTCGTGGAATTTACATTACATAATTTCTGTAAAAAAATTTACTTGGCTAGTGCTAAACCCCAATTATGCCCGTTGTATAAAAATAGTAGCCAAACCATAAAATATACGCAAACGACAAAACTTATATATTATATTATCAAACAGTTATTTCATGTTTTCTGATATAACACACGAAAAATGGAAATCTCTAATGATCCGTTTTATTAACAACAATTCGTAACATTTCTTCACCTTCCATGGTGTTGAATGTCACACACGATAATTCTATACATAATTATTGACCGTGTATCATAGGATTTTTTGTCTTCGACAGAAAACCAAATGATGTTGATTCAAAAATTGCTATTTTTTTGTTTAACAGTTTCAATTTTGTTGAAAATCTATTTTTTTTTAAGAGGATGCATCAGTCACCTAACCTCACCTCAAATTTTCGAAGTTGAAATTCTTCGATACGGTTTTACCGATTACAAAAAAGCTCTGTCAGCTCACGCAGGACGATGGCAAAAATGGGCTGATAGGGTCTTTTTGTAATCGGTCAAACCATGTCAAAGAATTTCACTTTCGAAATTTGCAACTATGTCTCTCGTGCTCACGGTGGCGAGATACCGACTGACCCGTATCCTTAAATCCACTATGATACACAATAGATATTAGTATGTACACTACAACCTCGATTTATCGAATCTTAATTCATGCAATATTCCTCACTATGCGGCCCATATCGATCAGCCTGCGTTTGGTAGGGGAAGCGCTCGGTCTAATCCGGCCATTTGTCTGGTGCGCAGAAAAGAAAAGACGAAGTGTGCGCGCAATAAGTGCGATGCAGAGTCGGTCCTGCCGCTGTTCGAACAATCAAGGTTGCAGTGTACTTTAATATTCCACTCCATTTTTTGTCAGTCAATTTTTGGTGGACGTACACCTGGTACCGTGATGGCATTTTTTCTTTTGACGTCCCTTCACGACATCCTATCGAAGTTCTACTTTTTTGCATGAAAAAAATTGTAAGTGTTCCTCAAAATATATGTTTTAAACCACGAAAAACCTTCGTTCGCGCACGCAAAAAAAACAATGAAAGATCCTCGCAAATCCATTCACTACCATTGTTTGCGGAGTATAGACTCGCGGTGATCGTGTCGAACCTGGAATGAAGCAGCGATTTCACAATCGAGCGTTCGTATGACGGCGACGTTATATTCATATATAAGAGAGGTGTAATATAATAGCTATAATGTAGACACGATGTTCGCTCTTTCCTCGCGCTACCAACCTGATGGATTCACTACAATACATGCTGGCCAACACTTCTATTCTAACATACGGAATGGAGAGAGTAGTCAATTTCACCGCGCGGTTAAGAGCGAGCTTCGCACATCCGAGCTAGTGAATTCGATGCACGCCATGCATTCGCGATTCACTCGCCAACGCGTTCTCTTCGTCAACATCGACGTTTCGCCTCTTGGTAACTTCCTTTTTCGCGCGCGGACCTTTGCAAGCGCAACATGATAAATACTACATAGGATATGCGGTTGCTACTGACGCTGCTGGAGACGCAACGAGGCGTTGCATGCATGGATATGTGAGAGTGGAATTTGAAAAAAAAAGAAGGATTCAATGAAAATATGTATATATAGCATGGATATACGAATAATTTACAGAATCGAGGTGTACGCGATCGCGAGGATATCAACACGCTATCGATTAATGCTATACACAGACACGTTGCCATGCAAATATTACATCTCGATCTGCATTATGTTCACATGCAACCACTAATACACTCACACACACATACACACATGCACTGTACAGAGAAGAATCCTCGCTGCTGGACAATCTTTCAAAGTTGCGTAACACTATTGAATTATTCTTGTCTCTCGCGTCTATTTTATTCTAGCATAATTCTTTATTTATTGAAGGCAAAGTTATGATCGACTCGTCCGAAATTCAATTAATTTGCAGTGTAAAGAAGCGTGACTTCATTATGTCGAGTTAACCGCAAGACAATAAAAATTTCACCAAATTTTTTATTTCTCTTTGCGACATAATTGAGGACCGAGAGATTGTAATTGCGAACAAATCTATAATTGGCCACCGACACTGTAACGACGCTGATGTTTCAACGATTTCACTTCGAGCCGATTACGAATACCTACCGGGCTCTACTGCGCTAAGAAAATTACCTTTTTTTCTCGAGGCTTATTAAATATTTTGTCAACAGGTACTTTATTCCGACGACTGCCTTCGGTACCGCATTGATGGAAGAAAAGAAAGAAGGCGGCGGGCGATCGTAACCTGGCACAAACTTTACTCCTCTACTTGCCCCTTAACGACACTTTCTAATTCCTCATGTTTGTATAGCCATCTATATTATTTCACAGTGCGGATGCTCCCACCCGCTTTCGTTAGGCACTCCGCATCTTTCTTTCAGTTGAGTTTTTCTTCCTTCTGATTGAACAACTTAAATTGATTAAAAATTTCCCAATGTCTGCTACTTCTTGAAAACAGGTACCGCTTGGTTCTGCTAAAACTTTTATTTCCGCACTGGAAATTACTATAATGGAAACTCGAAGCAGGTAAAAACGGTGGAAAAATTAATAGTATTTGAAGGTAAAATAACATCTCTTAAAGAAATCTCCTATTTCATATTTATTCTCTGATCATCTGTATTTTATGAACCGGGTGTTTTCAAGTGCTCGTCGTATTTCACGCCCGAGCAATTTCTTGCTTCTACAAGGCCTATATGCCCGCTAGTCCGTTCCATATTAATGAACCCAATATGCATTCGTCTTTTTCTTTCTTTCGTACGACGATAGCAATAATCAGCCAGCATGTCGTTAAGAATAATTACATCGGGTCAATATTGATGCATTTTTCAATTTATGTCCAAATTTCTCTGGAAAAAGCAGTACTTTCGATTCAGTTGGTTTCGTCTCTATGCGAATGCACCGAGTTAACAATCCAGCAATTGTTAGTTTTTCTCTTCATGCACACTGGAGACGCGAAGGTCTTTGAAAAGCGTGGGTATATATGGCGGTAAACACGGGTCTCGTTACCGGTTTATACATAACTTTCAATTCATTTATAGTCGCCGACACGAGAAAAACACACGTCGTATATATGCATGCGCACATATTCATCCACGCGAGAGACCGATCGATCTTGACCCTGGACTCGAACACCAGCATCGAGTGGGTACTCCTTTCCTCTTCTTGGCTAATATATCGTAAAACGGAAAAAATACCAAGCGTGTGTAGACCCTTGACGTTTTTTTTTCTAATTTTTTATTTCTCGGTAAAAACGTGACGGTATGCGAGCGCGCGCTTGCGCGCCCGCGTCACTTTATAATCGATGACTAATCGCCTAGAGTGACCTCACGCGACTGGCGAGACCATTTGTATCCTTTGAATTTTTTTCAGCGCTCAATAACCAATTCAAAATGAGATGACGATGATTACGCGCACTTGACAGCCGTTCAATTTCCAAACTCTGAGGTACGACGATGAGATGAGTAGTGAGTATAACTCTATAACTCGCTCTTATAGAGGATCGAGTTTCTTTGATTAATTATACCATCGATTAAATTAGAAGCACGATACCGATCATATTGAGTATCGTACTTATTGGTAGGAGCGAAGATGGTATAAATCCGAGAATGATGGACGAATTATTAATACGAATAGCAGATGGCTGATGGATAATCCAACGATATTGGCAACATTGAGATTGAGAATTTGCTACTCGACACAGCCTTCTAAATTAATGAACGGTCGTTGGAGATAATGAGGTGGAGAATCGTTCCCCGAAGATAGATTCATCTTCGCACGTGTTCGTATTTATACGAAATGCCCTAGGCAATCCATCCTCTACAAGCTCGACGTTGCGATGCTTCGAGGCGTGTAGGAAGAAATTATTACGGATAACAATGGGAAGCTATTAACGCGCGAGTCAAAGTCAAAACCTGTGCCCTGAGACACTCCAGGAAACGAAGAGGGTCGCCCCCCTCCCCTCCATCGGCCCACGTGCGATAATGTTTTCTGTTCTTGATGGTCCAGCGCAATAACCGTCAGCAATGCCCACGAACCCTAAGCGACGATGAGACGCGCATACCCTTCGTAACGTACAGTCGCCGCGAGCGATCTTATACACGTTGCATTATTCATCAATGTGGATTTATGAACGGGCACTTAAATATTGCTATATTGATTGCCCTTATTATTTGAGTTTGAAAAAATTTATAACGTATGTACATTATATATTGGGTACGGCGTTAATTGATTCGTGTCAATATCCGGATGATATTTCGTGCGGATGAAATATATGTGCTACAACTCCCGTGAGCAGAGGAGGAACTGTATAACTATAAAGGTGGAGAATAAGACGAAGAGCCAAGAGAGCCAAAGAATACGAATAAGATCACATAGTGATTCGCAATGCTAAGAAGTTGCGGAAAACAAAGAAATAAAATGTAGATGCTCAGTCAAGTGAGATGGCAAATATATGCCTTTCTTTTATTCTTGAGCGCGAGAGGAGTTCGTGGCTCGGGGTGATCACGTTTCGCATCGCGAAACTCATTTTTTTCCCCCTCTCACCTTTCTACCGACAGTTCCATCTCGTGTAAAATTTGTATCCGTATGTGTGTGTATCTGTGTAAAAGAGTTGGTCGAAGTCGAATTCTGTAAGAATCAGAGGCAACACGCGGCATCGCTATACTTCTGCAGACAACGTGTGCTCGCTCTAAACTTGCAAAAGATAAAATTAATTTTTTTCTTTGTCGAGACTGGAGTCTCACTTGTTATTTCGTGACTCCAATCGTGATTCCTCTTGTTCTTTCTCCCTCTTTTTGATCCATCAATATGTTTCCTCCCGGTTAGACTCTCTCCAAGTTTCCACTGACCAGTATCCGATACGGCAAACAATTTTTTTCTTCGCTTTTCTTACAAATGATACACTATCGATCAAAAGTATATCATGCTCTAAAAAAGTTGTAGTATATATTTTAGTTACCATACTACTATCATTATTGCTGATAATGATTTATTTGCATGGACTCTAGTTGTCGTAATACGAATTTCATTGCTAGATAATATAACGAAAACGTTATGATTAGTATTGTATAAATGAAGATATGCCGCATCGTAAGGAAGAAAAGAATTTTTCTTCCAGTTTATCCTCTGAGAATTTGAATTTCGGGCCCTCCGGGACAAGGGGTTTGAGTCTCGTCCCGCGCACGAGCACGAAGTACTATAATTGGCGGTTAAGTCCGAATAACGAGCGCGGCGATGGCCATATAAAATATATACGACTCGCGAGATACGTTCTTACTGTTGCATGTGCGCTTATATATTTTTAGTATTCCCTTCTCTCTTGCTTCCACCGTGCTGTTGAATCCTCCCCGCATATTATTCATCCTTTAAGGATCGCAGATAGGTTGTTCATGTGTGCATACATATATACAGCATCGATTGTTTGGCAACGAAAAGACTTGGTATCTGCAATTGTGGAGGCTCGGTACGCCCTTGTGATTGCCATAGAGATGACTATATATACGACGTCTTCGATCGCGAATCTCATTCGATTCGCGGGCGCTCGCATTATTCGCGGCCTTCGATGCAGATGCCTCTCTATCGATCAAACGCGCCATCATTCATAGATACGCTCATGGCTCGGCCCAACGAATCTATTTACCTAAGTAGGTAAACGCTCTAACACAACGGTCTCATTCCAATCGTCTCTATACACATTATCATCATTTCTATTCGTGACACATCGTATCTTACAGTAAACTCAACATGTACACAAATACAATAGACAATGTATCGCAACTTTGCCTTTGACTCGTTGACGAAAAAAGCTGATTTTATTTGCTATATCGGACTCATTGTCAGCCGTTCCAGTTGCTGTTTGCCTGCTCACTCGTCTAATAAACGGGAAATCAAAAAAAGTTAAGGCATCTTCTCACTTTAAACGCCTCAAAAATAGGCTGTTTTTGCGATTTTTTTTCGAGGATTTTTGCTTAAAATTATGGGATAAAACGGATCCTATGTAATAAACACATCTTTCAAGTACATGAAAAAATTTTTATTTTATTTTTTTAAACAATTATTATAATACATCAGTAGCATTGAAAAACCCGTGTAAAAATGTTATGGTCGTGGCTTGTTGATGGTATCTCCGAGACGGGTCGTCTGAAACAAAAAAATAAAACTGTTTTAGATTCAGTATGTCAGTGGCTATAGCGCATATCATCAGATTTTTGATATTCGCGAAAATAACAAAATGGCGCACGTTTTTCGAAAAAGTAAAAAAAAACCACGATTTTTTTGCAGTTTTTTGTAAAAAAAAAATTCTTAAAATCAAAATTTAAAAAATCTGATGATATGCGCTATAGCCATAACTATGAAGCATATGTCATTCAAATTTCATGACAATCGGCCGGATAGTTTCCGAAATTTCATCAACAAAGCACCGAAAAACCTTGTTTTGAGATAACTGCGTTTAAAGTTTTGGTTGCAGAAAAATCATGAAAAAACCTTACCTCGGGTTAATCAGCGATGCCTGCTCCATACAATGGACCTTCCGATTCTTCGTAGAAGGTGTGTTCGTCCAAAGTAGCTTCCCTTCGTCTCGACCTAGTCTCTTTTGAAGCGTTAGAGCTGCGGCGGTTCCCTACGCGTACGCGATCACTGTCGCGTTTCTCGGCGTATTGAACGGCGATAGGGCCTAGTTTGACACCCATCACCTCCAAAATTTTTAAAACAGGTTGTAGCCCTTCGTTATAAATGCATGCCGCTGTTTGGCAAGCAATTTCCACGGTTTTTCTTGATGATGTTTCTTGAAACATCTTTGTTACAAACTTTACACTTCACATATTGTTGTAATGTAGAAAAAACAAGAAAAAACTGAATAATACTATATCCAGCCGTTGGATCGATGTGTACATCGAAACTTGTATCGTCCGATTTTTTTAATTTTGCTGCACTCGCACTAGCATGACTCGTATCTGCTTCAGACTGGTGTGGAAGCACTCCACGAAATTTTCTTTTTTTAGATTTCGAACTTGGACGTCGCCACGTGGCACTTTGTTGCGAAGTCTTTTTATCCATTATAACAATCCTGAGCGCAGAGATGTTGCCGTTACGAAGTTTCAAATTAGACTGATGAAATAACAGTTTAGCATCGTTGCCGAGTGATTTTCTTTTGAAAAATGCACGTGTTAAGGTCTTATTACATGAGTATAGACCCGAAAACAGAATATACCTAAGCAAGGGGTACTACATTAACAAAAGAACACGGCTATTCAATTGTATAGAGTCAGATATACAGGGACCGTCCGAGCGGCGTGAAAGGGATCGCCGGGTACTCTCAGGTAGTCACCTAACGGTCGCCAAAAAATGTAGTTAGACTCGTCCGATCTTTATGAAATTTCGAGATGACATTTTTGAAGATATGTACTTTCAAAATTAAAAAAAAAAAAAAAATCGATTTTTTTAAATTTCCAAAGTGAGAAGACGCCTTAATATAAGGTTGCAATAGTTCCACTCGAATTTGAAAGACAAAAACATGCAAGCACCGGTGTAGAGGAGATCGGGGCTTAGTAGGCCAACTTTTTAGACTTTTGCCTGTAAAAAAGAAGGTAAACAATATTTAAAAGAACAAATCGTTATTCTGAATAGAGGGTTTATTCACTATCTCAGATAATTATTTCAGATTTTTTATGGAATACTGAGTAGGTGATTTAATCGTTTTTTTGGAAATCTGTTTTTGAATCAACTAATCCCAGTCGTGGAGTAAGTTGACTCATGGTAAGGGTAAGTATAGTACGCATTTCACTAATATTAACAATAATTAGTGAAATAAGTAAAACAAAAAGGATGCTTACCAATATTTTATATTTAAGAATGCAGCAAATCGATATATAACAATTTATATGAATGAAATTATTGATGTTGATTAAAGAAGTTGTTTATATTTATATGACATCATATGAAAAATACATTATATTTGATTATTCCAAGTTAATGTATTGAAATTTGGTATGAATCTTCTTGAACAGCATTTAATTATGTGTGAAAAATTTGGAGAGGTTTCACCGTCTAGTAATCGAGATATTCATTGTTGAAAATGACAAGTTTAACATGAGCTCTTATGGAAGCTTTCAAAAAATTGCAAAATTCAGCAATAAATATCTCAATTTTGAGACGATGAATCATCGGCATATTCCGCCAGAAGTTTAATACCATGTTAAGCTTTCTATTTACAAAATTTTATTGTGTAAAGTTGGAAAATAATTTTTACATGAGAAACGCTATAACCTCCTTAAATTAGCAAAGAGTTTTCTGGTATAACCATATAGTGAATGTATATGTATATGTATATTCTTGTTATGGATATGTATATGTATATTCTTGTTATAGAGTAATTTTATATTGTGTGAAAATGTATTTTGTTGAATGCAAACAAATTAGAAAGAACAATATTAATATGAGATTGGCTAACACATGAGTCAACTAACCCCATATTAATGATGGCCTACCTACCCTGCCCGGCTTTTTTAGAAATAAAACGCAGTATACACGAATTATAACAACAATCGAGGAAAATAATTATGAAAATCTAGTCTTTACTTTAGTCTACTTTAATGTAGTGGATAATTTGTAACATTCAGAAAAATGTCCAAGGCAGGAAAAGATAGTAAAGACCGACGATAAAATTTCGTTTGGTACCTGAATTTTCGAAAATCTTTTTTCTTTTCAACGACGTGTCGCTTCGACATGTCGACGTGCCGACACGTGAATGAGCGAGAGGTTACAATGAACATAATAACAAACACTTTTTTATATTTAATTGCCTGAGTGTTATTGTGAGTTAGTCAACTTACCCCTATGGTCAACTAGCCCCGGTCTCCCCCACTTGGGATTATTAATATGTTAATCGTATGGAATAGCATACAATTCGCCATCGCGAATCTTAATCCAAATTTTACAAAGATTCGACTGTGGACAAAGAAAGCATAAACAGTCGGAGGAATGGCATAGGAGAATTAAATGGAAACGCATGCATAATACATAAAAGCCATGCACCTATGTAAGATGGTATGGCGGTACTGATGCATGTTGTTGCATGCTATTGGCAGCTGATTGCGTGGGAGAGAAACGCAAGTTGACCATAATGAGCTAGGCAGGTAGCCTAATTCTTTTACATGACTTTTTCTTTGAACGATTCTCCCGAGATCGTGGTCGAGCCAGCAAAAGCGTTAGACCATTTGAGAATGAGGAAGTTCGTATTCGTTCACAGTTAAGAGAGCCAAACAGCAGAAAAGAACGCGAGGGACTAATAGTAGTAGATATTACTCTTTCAAGATGCTCTCGATTAAACTTTAATAATCGCAGTGGATAATGTGGAGCGCATGAACAGCTAGAGTTATGACATGTACAGAAAGAAAGCAATATTGATGTTTTGAAATCGAGGGGACATTGGGTGCATCTCGAGCGCGATGGTATAAAATGAAAAAACGACACGTGTATTATTTACTACTACTTGTCGCAGCCTGATCGTGAGGAAAGACGCGCAGTGGGTGGATACGATCGGCTTGGCTGATCCCCTGCTTCACGAGATATCCAAGGGATAATAACCTAGCTCTTTTGCCAGATGTAATGAGGAAGAGATTGTCCGGATACCGCTGGTGGTACCATCGTCGCATACAGCACCACGAAGACTCGTGTACTTTTACTTTTATGGCTCTTTTCTACGTCTTTGGCAGATGCTCGGAGCAGGAGATTGTTGATCACGCGAGAAAACCAAATAAAAATGAGCCGTTTCCTTTCACCGAGGAGCAGGGTGAGGGAGAGAGAAAGGGAGAGAGAGGCCAACGATCACACTCAAATAAAAATTGATTCATTGCATTTCATCGATCACATTGATACAGGTATATAATTATGATCGCGAGTAATGTTGTGGAGCTTATTTGAATAAATTTGATCGAAGGAAACTTATATTGATGGAAACATAATTATTTCACAGCGCACATGGAGCAAGATATGAAGGAACTACGTAAAAAGAAAGGTAAACTTATTTATCGCGGATACAATTTGCATGGATAGGTTGCGTCAATTCTCAAGCTATTCTGCTGCTCGCATAGTTTGAATGGGACGCTGCTGGTGTCTCGTGTGTGCTGGACTAGTAACTTTATCCTCGCGGTTTGACCAGCAGCATATACGCACGCTCACATACCTATGCTTATTTGATCCATGCACATTGTAAAAGTGTATAACATGAATCAGAGCAGCAGCAGGTATATGTTAGTATAGGTGCGCGTGTGGCGAGAGCGACCGGGAAGATAACGTTTCAGGTCTCGCAGACAAGAATCAAAATACGAGACTGATTTATAATCAAGATGGAAAAATGTGGAAAGAAACGAGAGATAGGATAAATAATAAAATAGATAAGCCACGTACGTCGGCGACAGCAATATGCGGTCTCTTCTACGTGCGTATACGCGCCTTACAGCGGGATGATATTTCACTTCTCATCGGCGCTGATCCGCCGTACATGTTAAACTGAGAAGCCTGGGAAAACTTTTGGTACGTAGCTTACGACCGAGGTTCACCTTTAATTGCTGCATATTTTAGTCTTCATGACACAAAAGAAATGATTACTTTTATGCCCGAGCGCGAGCATATTTTGATTAGGTCAGAGTGTAAAAAATCAAGATATACAAAGTTTCGCGATTCGGCTTGGGTAAAGGATAGAAATAACAAGCCAAGAAAAAAATTTATTCTCCAATCTAGAGTTTGCTTAAGAATATTCCCTGCATAGAGTTTCTCTCACTAGGGCATAAAATGCGCCAGAAGAGCAGAGAAGCGCGAAGCAGGGTTAACGAACGGTCGCCGCCCGCTGCGCTTCGTCCTCTTCGCATGTTGTCGGATGCTGTTCTCGTCACCGCTCGCGATACAAGAAAACCCGTCGATCCTTCCTGCAGGCAGGCCGTTATCGCATTTAATTTAAACGTCGCAAGCGGCGTTGCCTGCTTTTCAATTTCAATACACTCTTAGTATTACATAGGAAATAAACCAAAGATTCAGTAGATAAAAAAATCTCCCGGAGGCGAATTATTGATAAATAGTATGCCTTGGAAAAAATCTCGAGAGAAAAATCGAACATCTCTACAATGCCAAGAACATCATACGAGAGACCGGGCCTAGTTGACCATAGAGGTAAGTTGACTAACTCACAATACACTCGAACAATTGAATGTAAAAACCTGCGTGTTTGTTATTACGTTCATTGTAACCTCTCGCTTATTCACGTATCTCAGGTACTAAACAAAAATTTACAGTCAGTCTTTACTATCTCCTACTGCCTTTCTCAATTACCTGAATGTTACAAATTGCCCAGTACATTAAAGTACATATATTAGACTGTATAATTGCACAATTTTTTTTTCAATTGTTATAATTCGTGTATACGGAGTTTTGTTGCTAAATAAGTCGGGCGGGGCAGAAAGGCCAACATTAATATGGGATTAGTTGACACATATATTAGCCGACCCTATATCAATATCCCGTGAAAAAATTGCCGACGCTTAACATACGGCCGATGCCTGGCGCAATGCTGGGCAAACGACCATTGAGGCCTAACGTTGGGCCTGAACATGATCCAACATATTTGCTTATGTTCAACCAATGCTTAGATTAAGCATCGGTATGTGGCAACCTGTCCAGCCGAGGCCAGCATTGGCTTATGAATGGCAGCCAACCGTTGGTGACCAGCGTTCACCCACACGTCGGGCCGATGCCGCTTTTCGCCATTTAGCCTGTAGTCCAGTTTTTTCGATGATCGCAGATTGTTGCTAAATTATATCTCGCAGATGGATAAATCTTGCACGATTCTCTTAGGGTTTGGCTCCCCTACATCATGTATGAACTTCAAATCGATATGTCGATAAACAATCGATTGCGGTTGCAAAAATTATATTGACAATTTTTTTTTTCTTTTGTAATTGACCGCTTAATTAACAATGCTAGCTCATTTTTATATAGGACCTTTTTTATAGAGGACGTTATGATGAACAACTTTTATTCAAAACCTTTTTCGATAGGACGCGTCCAAAAAAAAATAACTAAAAAATATCGGTTTTTTAATTTTCAATAATTCTTTATTACTAAAACGCAACTCGGATTTTTACAAAAACTCAGGGCTATATTCCTATAGGTCCAAACAACCTATAAAAAAATTAGCCAGAGGCTGGGTCTCTTGAATAGGACTTTTGCTAAGGTGACTGGACTACTGTGCTTAGATGTATCATTGGCATCTGACGCCCACTCTGGGCCAGTATTGTCTTACGAACGGCAGCCAATTGTTGGTAACCACCGTTCGCCCGCACATTGGGCTTATTTTGCTCGCCATTGCCTAGCCTGTGCTTACAAATATTGGGTTGGCAACTAAGTTCTGACTCACGTCAGATACACAGATATATTTATAATTTTATTCTTTATTTAAGGCGTCTTCTCACTTTGGAAATTTAAAAAAATCGATTTTTTTTTTTTTTTAAATTTTGAAAGTACATATCTTCAAAAATGTCATCTCGAAATTTCATAAAGATCGGACGAGTCTAACTACATTTTTTGGCGACCGTTAGGTGACTACCTGAGAGTACCCGGCGATCCCTTTCACGCCGCTCGGACGGTCCCTGTATATCTGACTCTATACAATTGAATAGCCGTGTTCTTTTGTTAATGTAGTACCCCTTGCTTAGGTATATTCTGTTTTCGGGTCTATACTCATGTAATAAGACCTTAACACGTGCATTTTTCAAAAGAAAATCACTCGGCAACGATGCTAAACTGTTATTTCATCAGTCTAATTTGAAACTTCGTAACGGCAACATCTCTGCGCTCAGGATTGTTATAATGGATAAAAAGACTTCGCAACAAAGTGCCACGTGGCGACGTCCAAGTTCGAAATCTAAAAAAAGAAAATTTCGTGGAGTGCTTCCACACCAGTCTGAAGCAGATACGAGTCATGCTAGTGCGAGTGCAGCAAAATTAAAAAAATCGGACGATACAAGTTTCGATGTACACATCGATCCAACGGCTGGATATAGTATTATTCAGTTTTTTCTTGTTTTTTCTACATTACAACAATATGTGAAGTGTAAAGTTTGTAACAAAGATGTTTCAAGAAACATCATCAAGAAAAACCGTGGAAATTGCTTGCCAAACAGCGGCATGCATTTATAACGAAGGGCTACAACCTGTTTTAAAAATTTTGGAGGTGATGGGTGTCAAACTAGGCCCTATCGCCGTTCAATACGCCGAGAAACGCGACAGTGATCGCGTACGCGTAGGGAACCGCCGCAGCTCTAACGCTTCAAAAGAGACTAGGTCGAGACGAAGGGAAGCTACTTTGGACGAACACACCTTCTACGAAGAATCGGAAGGTCCATTGTATGGAGCAGGCATCGCTGATTAACCCGAGGTAAGGTTTTTTCATGATTTTTCTGCAACCAAAACTTTAAACGCAGTTATCTCAAAACAAGGTTTTTCGGTGCTTTGTTGATGAAATTTCGGAAACTATCCGGCCGATTGTCATGAAATTTGAATGACATATGCTTCATAGTTATGGCTATAGCGCATATCATCAGATTTTTTAAATTTTGATTTTAAGAATTTTTTTTTTACAAAAAACTGCAAAAAAATCGTGGTTTTTTTTTACTTTTTCGAAAAACGTGCGCCATTTTGTTATTTTCGCGAATATCAAAAATCTGATGATATGCGCTATAGCCACTGACATACTGAATCTAAAACAGTTTTATTTTTTTGTTTCAGACGACCCGTCTCGGAGATACCATCAACAAGCCACGACCATAACATTTTTACACGGGTTTTTCAATGCTACTGATGTATTATAATAATTGTTTAAAAAAATAAAATAAAAATTTTTTCATGTACTTGAAAGATGTGTTTATTACATAGGATCCGTTTTATCCCATAATTTTAAGCAAAAATCCTCGAAAAAAAATCGCAAAAACAGCCTATTTTTGAGGCGTTTAAAGTGAGAAGATGCCTTAAACATGTCAATCTATAATATAATCACCAGCCGTGTCTATGACTTGCGTCCATCTAATGGGCAAGGACTGAATGCCGCGCTCCCAAAACTTAGCGGGTTGCTGCTCGAAAAATTTCGAGATTGCGTTTTCGACATGGTCGAAGTCTCTGAAGCGTTGATCATGCAGGAAAGTGTTATGGCCTCGGAACAGGTGATAATCCGAAGGTTCCAAGTCCGGGGAATACGGCGGGTGTGGAACCGTGGTCCAACCAAACTCTTTCAGTAGCTATGGCGGGTGATTGAAGCAACGCGGGGCCGAGCGTTGTCGTGCAATAAGTGCACCTTCGTCACTCTTCTCCTCTTTGCTCGCATTGCAGCAGCCAATTTGTGAAGCTGCTCGACATATAGATTGGCGGTCACCGTCTGTTGTCCAGGGAGTAGTTAGTAATATATCATTCCGCGTGCATTCCACCAGCAACACGGCAAAACCTTTCGTCCGTGGTCTTTGATTTGGGCTGAGCTGGCGGTTCTATTTCGCGCGGCAGCCAATCGGCCTTCCATTCATTGTTTTCGTAGAGGATGTAACTCTCGTCTCCAGTCACTAAACTGCCAAGAAATTCCTTGCGTTTCGGCTGCAGGAGCAACGACTGGGAGATGGACACTCGGGCAGCCCGATTGCCATCGCTCAACTGATGAGGTGTCCATCTCACCAGCATTCGCCGATAGCCGAATGTATGTAGCCGGTTCTCGATCGCTGCATGACTATAGCCGAGTGCCTGCGCCAATTCTCGAATGGTAGCACTTGGGTGCTTCTTCAGCTCTTTTGATATGGCATCGTCTTCCAATTCAATAGGTCGACCGGAGCGCTCTCGATCTTCCAGGCTCGTATCTCCGGAAGCGAAGCGACAGAACCAGCGGCTCACTGTCGATTCTGTTACGGAGGCCTCTCCGAGAGCAACGTTGATATTTGTGGTTGCCTGCCTCGTATTGCTGCCACGCCGAAACTCGTAATATATTACACCTCGAATAGCGCGCTCGTCCATGTCGAGAATTAGACTCCCGCAGACCTCCGCAGCCGGTCTTTTATACCCACCGTGCGAAAGCTTCTAGAACATTCTCGCAGTTGCCAGTTATGGAAACTTTCTAGAATGTTCTAGAATAAAAAAGGGGAGATTGAAAAAAAGTGAGTCAAGACTTAGTTACCAATCCAATAGTACCGGAATGCAATACACTACCAACTCTGCACCAGTGTTGACTTTTTGAAAACCAGCGACCGTTGGCTCTCAGCGCTCCAACCAACCTGTTCCCGATGTTGTTTGACGCTGCTACGTATACACGCGTGGATACACCGTCGGCATACAATGTAGTGCCAATTCTGGGCCAGTATCGACTTCTTAATAACAAAACCTACTGAACGGAGCCGACGCTCACCCGCTCTTGGACTTATGACATTTATTTTGGTTATGTCAATTACATATTAGGATATATAAGTTGAGACAACAGGGTTATCTTGTGTGTGTGTGTGTGTGTGTGTGACTGTGTAGTTAAATCCAGGTATCGATTTAAATTCAGCAACTCAAAAAACTGAAGGACTACGTTTATTTTTTGTATATACATTAGGGTGTGCGAAAAAAAATCGATATTTTTTTTTCCTTTGCATCCAGCAGAAAAAGTTAAATTAAGATGAAAAGAATCCCAGAAGCAGAGCTCACCATAAAATTATTTCGAACGGAGCATCGCATTTGAAGTTTTTCCATAAGAATAACCCAGGAAACTATTGAGATATTTGAATCTCGTATTGTAACTCTTCAGATAAAAATCATACAAATACGTTAATAATATGTTTTTATAGAGAATCGAATTCCCTACAAAAAACGTCCTTATGAACAATTCGCCCGGAGCAACCGTTTAAGTGGTATTACTGTTTCAAATTGAATCAATAGAAAAAAATTATTCAAAAGGCTGTCAAAATCAAAATTTTCGTTTTACGAAAAAACTTCTTGGTAGTTTTTCATTAAATTAAATTAAATTAAATTAAATTAAATTAAAAATAAAATTACTTATTTTTATAATTTTTATAAAATTATCGTAAAAATATTTCATGTTTGGTTTTCATAGAATACCAATATTTTTCACTAAGAAACTGTCAAATATAAACTTTCCGTTATGAATTTAGTATAATTAGGTATGACAAGGAAGAATAAAAGAAACGACGTTTATCAATAATCGTGTTTGGAAAAGCTTCACTCGTTGTAATGAATTTTTCTTCACCAGGTATAATAGTACATAAAATAACAAACGACGGTTATTAATCGTTTTGCTTACACAGAGTAAAGTTTAAATCCACAAAAAAACAGCACACATGCGTGCTATAAAAAAGTTGAAACAAGTACATTTTCGTAGATCGCGAAAAAAATCATCCCATTATTTTATTCTTTCACAAAAGTGTTCAAATCCTAATAAAAATTAAAATGTATTCAATCCGCTGGGAAATGATCACACCCTAAAAAAATTTCAAATTCCCCAAAAAAATTTATCGCATACATTTATATTCCTCAAAAAGATAACAATTCTGTCCCCGCAAAAAATTAAGATGGAATTATGAAACTAATTCAAAGTGCCCGAAAGAATACTTTTCGATTCTTGCAAAACGTTGAGTTGAGACTTTACAAAAAGTTACTAAATAAATTGAGATCTACTAAAGCAAATATGGCCAAGTACGTAGAGCTGTTTATATTGTATCTCACAAAAAAATCATATCATTTTCGATACTCCCAAAATTGTTTAAGCCCCCCTAAAAACGTTACTTATTATTATTTATTATCGGAATAACTTACTACATTACTAATTATCGGAAAATAAAAATGTAATTGACATTAGATCGAAATGAATAAAAGTTTTCCAATAAATGGTACCGATAAGAAGTTTAAAATTTCACAAACAATGGAAAGTTTTATATTTCTATTAAACAAAAATTAACTTCTCGCGTATTAAAACAAAACTTAATGGTTCTTTTCTGATAGATAAGAAAATGCTGTGGTTATGAGGGTTGAAGTTAGAATGAGTTAGAACAATAATCTTCGAAAATGATACAACAAATACTCAAAAAAACTACGAAAAAATTTATATTTATTTTCCAGCGATTTAATTCATCCTGGTTTTCTGGCTGTGTTAGTCAGAGAACATACGTTTTTTTAATTTGCTTATTTTTTTTTAAATCTCAAGTAGTCGTTAATGAAAAATGGGTATATCTTGAAGATCAAACAAAAAGTACTCATAATTATCAAGGAAATACTTTTCTGATGAATTCGTTGAGTTTTCCTGAGAAAGCAGAAAATTCTTTACGAAAAGCTACTAAGGAGTTTTTTCGTAAAGGAAAAATTCGATTTTGACAGCCTTTTAAATAAAATTTTTCTTTCGATTCAACTTCAAACGATGGTACCACTTAAACGTTTGCTCCGAGCTAATTGTTCATAAGGACATTTTTTGTAGGGAATTCGATTCTCTGTAAAAACATATTATTAACGTTTCTGTATGATTTTTTTCTGAAGAGTTACAATACGAGATTCAGATATCTCAATAGTTTCCTGGGTTACTCTTATGGAAACTCTTCAAATGCGATGCGCCGTTCGAAATAATTTTATGGTGAGTTCTGCTTCTGGGATTCTGTTTTTCACCTTAATTCAACTTTTTCTGCTGGATGCAAAGGAAAAAAAATATCGATTTTTTTTCGCACACCCTAATATACATAAACATAAAATTTTCATCAGTTATTTTGAAGTCGCTATTTTGTATTTTGCAAATGCAATAAAAATAATTTTTGACTTCGTAATCGAATTTCGCTTCCATGAAAATAATAGGATAAACGTTTTTACTTTTATTTATTTTAGTGCAGAGTATGATGCACCTTATATAAAGAATTACATCACAAAGTTACAAAGTAGTTCATAGTGTAATGGTTAGCGTCCCGGGTTACTGAGGTAGACATTAGATAGGAAAGTCGTAGGTAGACAGTTCGAATCCCCTCTCCAGCAGAAAATATAAAACTCTAGTAAATAGTCGGTACTGTTTTTTCTTTTTTAGATTTTCAAGATATACTACCTTTTTATTATAAATAAATAATCTTGTGTATCCAAGAAATAAGGATTATTAAATTTAAAAAACTTTAAATTACAAAATCAATCATTGCCATCCATGGCGAGCAATCAGGAGGCGACACTGGGCTAGCTCTGGAGCTAGCGTTGGGCCGATATCGAAAGCCGACGTTGGCCCAATGCTAGTCATTTACCGTAGGACCGTAGTTATCACCCCAACCTTGGTTCTACGATTGGCCGAGTAGTAGTACCGCCAACGGTCGAACAACCGACAGATATGGTTGGCGCAGCACTGCGCCATGCTTGGGCCAATCATGTAGTTTTTCACGGGATTGTTGTTTCTAATTCGTTTGCATTCAACAAAATACATTTTCTAAAACGTTTCGATATTTGGACCCCTGAATCCAAATCTCGAAACTTTGCACTTTTTAGATTAGTGTACAGGTTCGTGCACTGACCAGCGGGTCTTGCCTGGAGTGGGAATCATTCTCCGATTTCAACGTCTTATTGCGATGCGAGGAGATACCTCGAACTCGCCATGCAAGATCGAATACTCTCGTCCGGATGATAGGACGGACAAAAAACGTGAGCGACTGTGCTCAAAAGCGTCTATCGTGACACATTTTGTGTCACAGTACTTTAATGCGATCTATCAGTTGCATGAGTGGGGGGTCGATAACTAAAAAGTATATACACGGTTTTCTCGAAATATCAAGCGTGCCCGAGAAAACCGTGTATCTACTTTTCAGTTATCGACCCCCCACTCATGCAACTGATATATCACCTTAATGGGGGCGGGTTGAAATTCCGAACTTTAAAAATCAGAACGCTCAAAATTCCGAATTTATTTATCTAGAACACAATACTCTTGGAAATTTGCAATTCCAAAATTTTGTAAACAGAATTATTGTATAACCGAAAATAAAAGTCCACTACGAAATTAAATGAGAATAATCATGGATCCGACCGATAAAACGTCAACATAAAAACATAGCACGTAAAACATGTATCAACTTCTCATAATCAAAGAGTCCATAGTTCCAAAAAAATGTAGAGTTATATATTCAAGATCCTGAATGGTGAAAGTTTCTACAGAGAAAAGTTCCGAAAATAGAAATATCCGATAGGTGTAAACATCCTGATATTATATGTTTACAATAGAACGTGAAAGATGATCAATACTCAGAAAAAATTCTACCGAGAAAGATCAAATTTCCGAAAGAATAGTACTCTGAAAGATCGAAACTCCGAAAAAATTTTCCCCGAAGATCGAAACTCCGAAAATCCATGCGATACAGCAGTGGTGCTGCCATCTAAACGCGTCAGGCTTACATGCTACCTGCTTTATGTATGAGTTTTCGGAATTTTGATCGTTCTGAACGTTCTATATCGAAATCTTACACTATCTAAACTTGAGTTTTCGCAAACTAGATGATCGAAAATATGATTTTTGGATTTCAAAACTTTCGGGAACCTGACGAATCTCTTATTAGCCTTTATTATATTTAAACTTTCTGATATAGTTCGTTTTCTAGAATACAAATTTCGGTAATTTGTGGCACGTTTAATATTACATATTCGAAGTTTTGTGAGTCGAATTACTGGCCATTCAAATAAAGCGTTGATCTCAAACATACGATTTCTGAAAATTATCACGTGTAAGAAATCACATTTGTATCCTTTTCCTATCGCTATTCGTACCGTTCTACATCATTTACAGTCAACTGTGTAGACTTTCGCTGGCATGATCCTTACGAAGCTTTCAGTTTCGGAACATTAAAATTAGGAATTTTAAACCGTCGGAGTATTTAAAGTTCGAAATTTCAAACCGGCCCCCACCTTAATAGTACGATAGACTACGACAATATGTCGTTACAATGCTTCGTATTTCTTTTGATCCATAATTTTTGGATAAGGAATAGGAGAAGGAATAAGGGAACGGTCGGCACCTTATAGGCGTACGGGACGGGCATCGCTGTTGCGATAGCGCTCCGTCCGTAGCCCTCTGACGGATTTCTGTCGAGTCAGAAATCCGGCCAGGGGATAAGGCCGTTCCGTTACATTTCATACAATATAAAATTACTCTATAACATGAATATGCATCTATATATGGCTATACCAACAAGGTCTTTGCTAATTTCATAATCATCAATAATTTCATTCATATAAATTGATAAATATCAATTTGTTGCATTCTTAACTCTCAGCGTACCATCCATCGCAGATTTCTGTTGTGCACATACTGGACATGTGGTACCCGAACGATGTGTACTCGCTTGTATCGCGAGTTCTAGTTGCCCTATGAAGTTTCATTTTTTTTTAATCACATCCTCGTACGATCCTGAAAACGGTTGTACTAAACACTATTGCAAAAAATCAATCATTTTTACACACTGACAAAAAAAGAAACAAACTTTTGGGAAAATTAGTTTTTCTTTTCGAAAAATCACTGCTCAGTGAAAAAAAAAGTTAAAAAGATTTAATTTTCACCGTTGTAATGGTGATACGTTAAGAAGTGAAGCCGGGCCATTTTTCTGAAAATAAAAACCAGCTTTCTATTGTGAAAAACATACTTTATTTAACGAAAAATTCCGAAAAAATGGATT